>JBBPCS010000098.1:104043-145152 GCA_037974645.1 Hollardia meadi | reverse complement strand
GGGTAAATACACAATACTGCGAGAGTCCCCCCCCCCCCCAAAAAAACAACAACAACCCAGTATTATGCCTCTGCAGAAAAAATAACTTTGAAAATGTGTTTGTCCTGAATGGAAATTCTTATATTAGACAGTGTTTTTGTAATACAAAAGAATTTCTATCAACAACGGATAACATTTTTTTATCAAATCTTGCCACAGTGGGATGTTTATGGCTCTCCTGTGGACAGGTGCTTTACCCTATATGCAGCAAACTCCTCCCTGAGAGACAACAGTAGAAAATAAATCAAACATTCATATGCATTAGGCTCCTTCTTTTAGCCTGCTGTTTGTATTCTTCTCTTGTATCGTCTATTCTTCTTCTTCTTCTTGTCTATTCTTCCCTGGTTGGCTGGCCTTTCTCTCGTGAATACAAACGGAATATGTTGACTCTGCATGACTGGCATCCAGCGTTGAATCAGTGCTGTGGTTTCAGGCATGTCAACACAGGAGGAACGGGGAGGGGGGGGTCCCGAAGGAACAGGCCGCAGTCTATTTTGGGTCTTTTTGTTTAACCCAATTACGGTGTGAGTGTATGCTGACTGTACCAGCAGCATCCAGGTGATGCGCCTTCTTTGAAAAGTGGGACAACAGCTTCATAGACATGGAAATGTGATGCAGCCAAAACAATAGCGGGCTGTTTTATACTTTGAGACAAGGAGAAAATGAATTACACAGTGAGCAGGATCTCCTGGTGCAGTACGGAGAATGAAAAGACAGGTTCAGGTTAACATGTAATAACAGCCCAGGTCTCCCTCATGACAGCGTGAGACATCTTTCTGTGACCTTCTGTGATATTGTCCGTGTCACCGCTTCCATCTGCCAAACAATCCCAGAGCAAAATAGACAAATCACATTCTTAGCTGGATGGCTTTCCAGCATCTTCATCTATTTCAAAATAGATGTATGCTCCAAGGCAAGCTTTCAATGGAGCCCTCAAGCCTGGTTGCAGTGACAATAAAAGCATAAAGCCCGTAAATAAACGAAGACACAGCAGGGCCACCTGAGGCCCTGTTGTCTGAAATCAGTGAGTTTCAATTTGGGGAGTTTTTCTTTGCCAGTAAATGAGGTAATCGTTTGTGAGAAGCCGTCGGAGAGGCAGGATATGAAAACCTGGCTGCTTGTGGGAGACACAGCTTTGAAAAGAACCCCGTCCACAGGCTGCTCTGTTTAACTGCACTGATGTGCTTTTCCCTCAGCATCCGCCCTCGAGCCATTCACCTGAGAAAGCACTTTAGAAGCTACTGAAGTTGGGCAGATGACAGTTATCCCTGTGTTTCTCTTTTGTCAGTTGCGCGGTATCATCTTCAGCTCCAATGCCGCTCTCAGATCTCAGATATGAATCATATAGCATCATCCGAATGCATTTCATCATTCACTTCCACTGACAGACTCCTACAGCAGCTCACCACTCCTGTGAGGCATAGATTGTGTTAATTTAATCTCACATCATCTTAATTTAATATGGGGGAGACAGGGGGGCCGTCTGTGTAATTAAGTGATGCATTAACGCATGCACATTCAGAGATAAAATGTGTTCCTGCTTTTGTAATCCTGCAGGTACATGTTTGTTTCCTCCTTCGTGTGTAAATCAGTCTTAGAACTTCACCTTGAAATCTGCGTATCTCTATTGTGTATATAAACATATATATTTTCCAGTATTTAACATTTTTACACACCTTTGATCTCTACAACCACTACTGCTGCCACCACTAATAATGATAATAATGTAATATATGTTTTATTGACCTGGTGTCACAGAAGTTTGTGAAATAGTGACAAAATTTAATCTATAGGATTTGTGTACATAGAAAAGAACAGTCCAGCACCAGTTAAAAAAGAAAACTATGTGTCCATGTAAACACATCCTAAAGATTAAGTGTCACAAACTGATGTTTCCCTCCAACTTTAACCAAAGTGAATCCTACAGATTACATTTTTCTGACTGCTTCTGTTGCCGATACCGAAACACAGACGGGATGCAGACCCTGGGTTCTGGTGGGACAGTCCTGGACTTGGCACGCCAACTCGCCGGCCGACCACCTATCTCTGACTCCAGTCCAGTTTATAAATGTAGTCAAACACTGACGTAGGCAAAGTTTCATGCAGCCAAAGAAACATGGTGCAGGCACGGAACACAGTCAGGTTGACAGCCACGGGGGGAAAAAAAGGAAAATTCACGTTTATATTGAAAAATCCCACACATTATATTTTGTGGCTATTTCATGAACTACCATGATACCATGTTGTGGTTTCCAAGAGAAAAATCAACACCAAGCACCAACATTCCAACACACAGCCATGTCTGATCTAACAATAAAGTAACCGCAGCGACAGAAAGGTGCCAAACTCTCTTTACTGCGGTGCTGTGGAATCTTCAGAGACATTTGATTTTTCAGGGAGTCTTCATTGTGTGTGCCAGTGAAGTGAAAAGGTGGATTCACGCCGTCGCCTTGGTGTGGACAAACGCGTCGATGCCACAGACTTGGTGTCACTGCACCTCCGGGGAAATCATTATTGTTCCAGGTAACACTGAGTGATGCAGGGAGACAGGAGCGAGGCAGATGTGGGGACTTGCTAAAAACTTTATTTGCCATTGTACCCTTCAACAGACATCGCTCTTAATTAGGTCTCCATGGACAGGACTAGGCATCTGGACTGTTTGCTCATGAACGGACTGAATGATGTCCTTTTGTGCTCCCATCGCCACAAGCGCGCACACACATGCACACAAACTCACACCTCCACTTCATTTCAAACTTGCTTAAGTTATATTACACCAAAGGCATGCAGATAGCTGTGTTACTGGGAGGCTGTTGGAGCTATCACTCCATCTAGTGGCTGTTTTCACAAACATGGGGCTCTGCATTGCACACACTGCTCCACCAGCATGGCTGTAGATCCCCCTGTGAGCTTTTTGCTCCACATTCATTGCCTGAGGGCCCCTCTGGAGCTACGTCTCTGTTTAACCATGGTGATCCATCAGTCACCTCAGTGCCCAGTCAATTCACTTCTTTGTCTCACCACTCATTTATGCATTGACTGCACATCTCCCCAAACATGTCATTGATTCCCCTGTATACAGTTTATATGCTCTCATTGGTCTGACCAGCCACAATATGTAAAAATCAATGGAGCACTGAGGAGCTCCCGTTGTGCTGGGGCTGTTTATCTGACTGCCATCTCCTCAGATACAGATGCACATAAAAAATACATAATACACTGAAGTAGTGGTATTTGTTATACCTGTTCCTGCTAAAAGGTGTATTTTAAAGCTGCACTAATCAATATTTCTATTTTAAAAATGTCTCAAGTTATTAAGTGTAATGTGAAAAGTGTCTCACAGTGACAAACACGAAGGGATTCATCACCCAACTCTGCAGCTCTCCTCAGCTCTGCAGAGGTTTTTGCCATCTGGTTTTACAGCCCACAACTAAGGCTGTTTCAGCACCCCCAGCACCAAACAGTCGACACCAAGTTAGCGACTGAACATAGTGGAGCATTTAGCAGCTGAATATTTTTCCTCAGAGTTTGGTGGAGACCAAAAGAGAACAACAACAAAAAAAGATGCATCTAGTGCATATATATTACTCAGTATGAACACTAATGTTGCGCCATATATGCTGGATGTGTAAATAGGCAACTGTTCGCTAACATATTTGCCATTACGACTTCATAATACTATATTAATGGTGTGTTTACAGCTTGTTGCATTGCCTCCAAGTTGCCAAAAAACAAACAAACAGCTCATCCAAATTTTAATCCAAAATTTAATATTGGTAGAAAATGTTGCTTGACCCTAATTAATGAGGGGAATCATGTACATTACACAACTGCAATAAGTTCTTAGATAAATTCATTGAATACTGTCATCGTTATATCAACACACAGCAATGCATTTTTAATTGGTTTTATTAATATTTCAAACATTTGAAGCAAATTGCAGGAATAACGTTGAACTCTCAAACATGTACAGTACCAGTACCATGAAGAATAAATGTGGAATGAATAAACATACGTTTAAGATTCACATTGCAGTAAAAATACAACTATACAAACACTATTAAGAGTAAGAGGTGAGTGTGTTGAAAATAAATATGATCATCTAATGAGAATTAGACATGGAATGTATTTATATGTACCACTGACTGAGGTAGGCGTTTAAGTAAAAATCATCAAACAGCATGAAAGCATTTATGGCACACTGAGAAAAATGAGATACTAAGAACAAACGAGGAATGGAAATATTATTTTTTTTCAGCAACTTGATAAGTCTTCCCTACAAGTGTTCAAGGCACCTAAAACCAAATGTTTACAAATGGCTCTTTATTATAAGGAATGATTTTTGTGTTAAAGCTCATCCAGGTGTCTCTGCAGTCTAGGTAATATTCCTTTTAAGTCAGCACGCCTTGTGCGTAAAAATTCTTGTGGCAACGACATTGATAAAGTGCTCAATAGTAAACTGTGGTCACTCAGCATTATAAGAAAAATATACCTGCATTATTCGTCAGACACATTTTTAAAAAGTACCCTTTTCATGAAATATGAAGACACCAGTAAAACACAGTTGACAGCAGTGTTGAGAAATGAAGACAAAGCTGCAGTCTTAATCGACTTAAGTCATTTGGGGAAACAGTGTCTTGACAAAGATGTGCTTTAAAGGTCTTTGCTCACATTCTTCTTTGAATCCAGTGAAGGAAGATTGCCCTGACAATATGTCATACAAGTGGTAGTACACTAAGTCACAGACTTATTTCAGTACAGGTTTTCCTCAGCAAGTCCATCTGAAAGGAGACAGAATATAATGAGTGGAATGTAACTTTAGTATCTTCTACCGAGAGTGAATATATCAAATGAAAATCATTAGATCAGTGGCTCTAATGTTTGGTAGAAATTACCTTGCTGAAGGCCACTCTGCATATAGTGGTTGAGTTGATGCAACCCAGTGTTTTGGTCATGGCGTTCCAACTGCAAACTGAAGGCCTCCATGACAGTGAACTGCTCTGCAGGCAGCAGGTCCTCTGGGATGGTTGGAGAGAGAGCGAGGGGCTCCTGCTCCAACTGATGGTAGCTGTATGGTACAGCACCAGGGCCAGACGAGCTGCTTTTCCCTGTGACCAAGTCCAGGTCTTTCAGGATGCTGTCAAACACGACGTCGTCGAGGACCAGCTCAGGTTTAGGAGGAAGGAGAGGAGGCTGACGGGGCCAGTCATGGGCTGAGGGCAGGGTGTTAGTGGTCGAAGGCTGGGCCACATTTTGAAGCGGCTTCAGGGTGTGATACCTGGCAAAGCTGCTGGCTAGGGAGGAGATCTGCTGAGCCAGAATACTGATCTCTGCCTGCTCCCTCTCATTGTAATGGTCAGACTCTGTGGATGTGGGAGATTGGTTTGGGGTAAGAAGACTGGAGTGTGTGGGCAACACATGGTCGGGAACATGTTGCCCTTGGACAGGGCTGCCCCCTTGGGACTGCTGGAGAAGGCTGAAGTCATCTTGATGCAGAGCACAGTCCAATGGGATCTCACTCATGTCGGACACAGACAGGCAGTCTGGAACTAATCGAGCATCTGATGTACAAGCTTGGAAATCATAGGTCGGAGACGAGGAGGAGGGTGGAGAGTGAGCCCTGAGCACGCCAAAGGCCGCCTGGTCAAAGGTTTGGTCAGCGGCTGCAGGGAGGGAGTCCCTGGGTGATTGGTGACAGGTGAGCCCTGCCTCTGGGTAGGAGTAATAGGAGGGAGAGCCCTCAGGGGAGGACAGCAGCTGATCTGTGTATCCGTGCACATCCATCAGGAGGTCACGGCTGAGCTCCTCCTGCTGCAGAGGGGAGCTGGAGGAGGCCGGGCTGTAGGGAGGGGTGAAGAGAGCAGGGCTGTCACCCAAGGGAGAAGGTGAGCTGCCACTTTGTGAAGAGGTGCACGCCACATAGTATATGTCTTGCTCTGACTCCCTCCTAGCTCTGGTACCTGTCAGCTCCTCGCTTTGACTGTTTGACGTCCTCTGCCTTTTTAAGCATTTAGTACTGCTGTTGTTCTGCGTGTGAGGTGCCTGCTGAGCTGCAAAATTGCAGGAATTTGCCAGAGATGATGGTCTGAAGGCATCGCTGCTGATTTTCTTCTGCAGAAATCTGGCCTCTGTTTCACTACAAGAGCAAAACCATGAGTCAAGTTGCCGTTTGTAACTTGAAAAATGCTGCAACAAGTTATTACACTGTCAGCTGGAAAAGTGAGGTTCGTAATACCTGATGATGAAGTTTGTGCAACTCAAGCCCTGGCAGTCAGAGTCCTTGTTAGCTTGAATGTAGATCCAGGTCCATGACAGGTCCTTGCACTGGAGTCTTAGCACCATCTCTACCTGGAAGCCCTCATCTGCCTGCACTGGAAGAAACATTCATGTTTATCATCATGCACACAAAGTTCATGATATTCACACAAATGATATCAGTGCTCCATCCCTAAACGACTCACGGTAAGCCTGCAAAATCTTTCAGGTTGTCATGTTTTTATTAGTTTTGTGTTTGGAGCCTTAACGTGTTTATAGACTGTAATCTAAGTATTCAACCAGTGTAAAACAAGTTTCCCTGCAGTGAATTGTACACTTACTTAAACTTCTATGAGAATCTGCACTCGAAGAAAGATCTTCAGGGTGGACAAGACTGTACCACGATCGGCCCGCCATTTCTTCTGCCGAATACCCCAAAAAATATGAAACGCTGAAAAAGAAATACATAAAAATATTTGTCAGTAACCAGCGCAGGAACATTGTTTTTATTATTATCTGTTTGAAGAGGTGATCTCTGAATGTACCTGTCTGAAAGCTGAATAAAGGACATGTCTAGGCTGTGGACACTGCTGAAGCTGCGACACAAGTGGGAGTCACTGCTCCGCACTCGGTTGACTGTGGGCGTACAGAGGGCCACAAACAGAGGCTGGTCGGTGGGACAGACTGAAGAGGAGAATGGGCAAGGCTGAGAGAAAGACCGGAAGCTCCCGTTGACCATCATGGAACAGCAGCTGCCGTGTTGCAGCTTGAAGGCCTTGGAGGTTTGCATGCAACATATAAAGCTCCTCTCTGAAGAAAGATAATGTCAGTTTAGTTTTTCAGTCATAAGAATTGAATTGTAAGAACGGGGTTTTCTTCAGTTTTACATTGAGTCACAGGGTCTGATTTTTGGGGGAAATTGAATTGATGTAAAGCACAAAATAGAAAGAGGGCAAAACATTTTAGCATTAGAATACCTGCAACATGAGGCCAACAATCTCCATAGTTATACTTGTGATAATTTAATTAATCACAGTTTAAAATGCTACACGTAGCTATTTTAAAGGTATCTCAAAGGCTTTAAAGTTACCTGATGATGAGTTGTTTTCAATGTCCAGGTTTGATTCAATAAGAGCAATGTCAGAGCTTTCCACCATGTCATAGAAAGTGTCCCCTTGAAGCACATCTACCTAGAAAAAGGAGAGGTTTTACTTTTAGATACACAATAGATTAAGTGTGGCATAAACTAAAGCACCACAACATCTCCATATTGACAATGTATCGACAACTGACTCACCATGGAAAGACCAAGATATTCGGCTACGTTTTCGGACACATAGACCAGCCTCCCCTGGGCGGTCGTGACCAGGATGAAGCCGTGCAGGGCTTGAAGAAAGGCTTCGTATGGCAGCGAGCAGTGTGATCTCTCCCCAGCCGGGAGTCCTTAAAGAGAAAAGAGTGAGTTCAGCTTTGGTTACACTGTGTGAAGCTCAGCAGCTTGTCACAGCTTTCATCTTTGATTTTGTCCCTGCGGTGCAGCAAACTTACTCCCATTTTGTTTGAAAATGACGCCGGCTGAATGAAGATGAGACGTTCAAAGATATTAAAGAACGACTGTAACTGAGGTGGGAAGACTTACCCTGGAAGAGAACAGACTTCCTGATGTAGGTGCAGATGGCAGCCATGGAGTGCAGGTAGGAGAGGCGCTCCTGGTCCTCCTGGGTGATGGGCAACAGAGCGCGCATATTCCTGATCTCATGATTGATGTGGTCCCGCCGGGCTTTGGATGCCCCTTTGGTGGATCTGTGAGAGACCATGGTCACTGAGGTCAGAGGTGGGAAGAAAACTGGAGAGACTAAAGCTGGGGAGCTAAAGTTTTTTCTACTGCCACACTTCAAAAAATCCGTCTGAAGTCATCCTGTTCCAAGTTTCAAGAGTGGAAAAAAACAAAAACAAATAAAGACAAAAAAAAGCGATTGGCTTTAAGTGATCTAGCCTCTCCCCCACGAGCTGAAGCAGACTTTGAAAATCAAGGGTTCCTATGGAAACTGCTAATTATGAGAGGCTGCAGTGGCTGCAGCAGAAAGGAAAGCTCTCAACAGACTTTGTCTGTGTGATCAGTAGCACTCTGGGCCCATCCACAGAGAGTCTGGGGCTTTTATAGCTGCCAGGGCTTCAGCGTGGGCGTCACACACAAAGGGGGGGCCGGGCTTCTGCTGCTGCCTTCATTGCCTTATAAAGTGGGTGTCCTCAGAGCGGGGCGCCCCACGTCACAAGGACACAGCAAGTGCCACAAAAGGAGAATTACATCAGTTTGTATCCCAGCACCTCAACAATAAAAATCCATTCAAATTATGTAATTGATAGCCTATGTTTGGGATTTTTTTAGGATACTCTACCAAGATAAGTCTGAGCATAAAACAGGAATAATAATATACCACTTTATATTCACAAACACATTATGCATTCCCAGTGGTCATTTTAAATCAGTAATTGGTGATGTTCTTGCAGATTTCTTCTGCAACAAAGCAACCTGATAAAGGCTAGTGTGCCACAGCATGATTTTTTTTAAATGCAGTAACAGCATCACTATGACTGGATTATTATGTATGACATACAGTACAAGGCTGCAGACTGGAGAAAACTGGATTAAGTGCTCCCTGTGGTGCGTGCACCGCAGGCAGCAGACCTGGGTCTAAATCTTCTCAACAGCCATGTGTTGAGTCAGCCACTAGAGGACGTGGAGCAAAGAGGAGGAGGAGGAGCAGGAGGAGTGTCACTGACCTGAACCTCCTGCAGGAGGAGCTGCGGTGATCCTCAGGCAGATGATGAGAGGTGCACGGGGCACGTACGTGACATCGGCAGGTGTTGCACCAGATTGTCATTTTGACGCTGATGTAGCCACCTGAGGTAAAACATACAGGTTTAGTGCTTGGTATGAGACGTTAAAAAAGCCTTCTTTTTTTTATTTAAAAAAAACACACGTTTTGAGTAAAAACAGATCAAATAATTGTGACCTACAACCCTGATACAGTTCTCGTGTGAAGAGAAACAACCCGAGCCTTCATCTCCTACCTCTCCAGGCTGCAGTCTGGATGATGAGTCAAGCACAATGTGCGCGTCCCTCCTGTTATAGCCTAAAACCTGACCCCTCTTATCCAACTCCGCCAGTGGGGAAGGAAAAAAAAAAAACCCAAATGGGATAAGGTTACTTGTTGTGACGTGATGACAAATGATCGAGGCAGGTTTTATTTGTTGAAGTGAGACCTAAAAATAACCTGTTAGATTGGACAGAGGATCCGATAAATTGGCAAAGATGTGAGATGTCATTGATGTAGAAGAAAGATGCGACGTTTCACAGAAAGTCTGTAATGTGTACAAATATTATGTTAATTAGAAAAACATGAAAAATAGATTTTGTGGCTAATCAACTGTAGCCTAGACTATATGTTTGCAGTGTTGTTGAAGAAGCCATTTTATTAGCACCATATGGAGTTCAAGTTAAAGTCTTGTGTGACTTTTGTTAATTCTCCATGCAACAGTTTTCTTTCAAACATTATTATCCAACAAACACATCCTGACACAGCTTCAGTGGCGGAGGGGTCACGTTTAAAATGGATTTTTCTTTAATGGTAGAGACACCAAACCAGTTTTAACTGGAGGAAGTACTTAGATCATCAGGCTTCTTAAATAAAAGTACAGAATTATATTCAGCTACGTGTACACACTGTATCAAAAGTAAACTAAAAGTAGCCTACGTGTTTTGCAGCATTTTGTATCAGTGTGAGGTGGAGCTGGTTTTAACCACTTAGCTGGTTTAATTCACTGGTTCCCAACCCTCCAGAGGGTACAAGATAAATCTGAGGGGTCATGAGGTTTAATGGGAGAGGGGGAAAAAATCTCTGATACATAAGTCTGGTTTTATATTTATGACTTTTTCTCTTGCCATGAATCTTTATTGTTTTTATTGGATAATGATTGAACAGTTATTAAAAAACATGTTAGGTTACACAGTTAGGTATTCCCCCTTATGAACAAACTCTTATAAATCTCCAATAACACATATTCATATGGAGTTATTCAGGGTTGGGTAGTCGTGCTGCGAAGAATTGAATGAGATGATGATGATGATGATGATGAATGAAAATCCACTGTATGTAACCATATTTTACTGCTGGACTTCGCAAACGTCTGAAACAGTTCAAACTCATGTTTCTAATTGCAATTCTCTTAAATTTAGGAAAAGTCTTCAAGTACCCAAACAAAACATTAGGTTTAACATATTTCAACTAACCATCTGTATGAAACTCATCTAATCATTTTACTGTTTAATATTAACTTGATAGTTTTACAGATTTATAGAGACTGGAAATGTGATGTGTGCCGTCTCCTCTGCTTACTCTACTGCAGCTTAGCTCAAAAAAGTGACTTTTCTGTGATAATGGCGTTGGTTTCACAATGAAACAACCTGTATCAGGATGCCACCAGCACCAAACCCTACTAGGACGACTGAGACGTCAAGTGCCCATCTCCCCTACACACACATACAATAAGTCAGCAATAGAATAGAATGCATTTATTGTGATTGTACATTGAACAACGGAATTTGCTGCACAGCTAAAACAGTTAATAGTATAGTACTAACAGTATAAATAGTGCTACAAAATAGGGCATGGAAGGTGAACCGAGCCTGAACACAGCTTCGGAGTTTAAACTGCAATGTCATTATCATTCAAGTCTCAGCAGAAAACCAGCTTGATGCATCAATGTTTAATTTCAAGACTGACTTCTGACAGACTTCTGAGGCAGTCAGCTACAGCAGTTTCATCTTCAAAGAGCTTTGACTGTGTGTATTAGTCACTCAATTAAACCCCAGTTGGGAGGGAATTAAGCTACAGGTCTGCAAACATGACACACACTCGTACAGTCACTTCTCTTACTAGAAGTGCGCCACAAAAAAAATGATCACGGAACACTGAACCTTGCAATTTACAAAAGGCTGCCACTCGTCTTAGAAGAGCCACTTTCGCAAGAGCCGATTTAGGTTTGCCTTTCTCAGCGCTATCAACTTGTTGCTTTCTTTTCCCTAATTTTTGCACGACAGCTTCTGTCCTCTCAGGGCTCATGCTCCTTTAACAGCCCTTTTCTCAAATCCCCAATTTAGTGGCTTCAACAACATTTGGAGCAGAGACCTAGAACTTGAGTGAGGGAATTGCACAGCGATGAGGCGGGGGGGGAAGAGAGACAAGACAAAACAAATCACTCTGAACAAATCCTCAGTCTGATTCTCAAGGGCCAGTGGGATTGTCTGAGTCCTGAAGGGAAATTAGAGAGTCATTTGGCTGAGTGTCTGCTCGCATTAACGCCTGCGTTTGCTGGCCGAAGCAGGCTCCGGGGCCAGACGGAGGGACCCAGCGCAGCCCTGCTTCCTGTGTGCGGCGGGGCCAGGCGGGACAGGGTGTCTCTGCTGCCTCACTTTAAGCTGACTCTCCGTCTGTGGCCCTCACTTAACACTGCAGATAACACTGGCTTTATAGCACGGGGCTGGTGACAGACAGGAACAAACTGCCAGGTCGCTACTGGTAGCAGAGTCAAAGATTGGTGCTGGGGTTCAGGGTGAGACACTTTGTAATGATGGGGGGATCATCATTACCACCACCCCCCCTCCCCCCCGAACCAGCCGCCGCACACGTCCTATTAGGTGGTCAGACAGGCAGTCGGGGGGTTGGGTGGCACTGAAGTACCCACTGAAGTAGACGGTGAGGGCTATCAGACAGGCCGGCTGGGGTAGACTCTGCTCTCTGCAATTCAACAGGAAGCAGAAACTGGAGGACTGCAGGGTTCAAAGAACTACAGTAGCTCTGAGAGGAGACCACACTCCACAGATAAAGAGGTGGAAACCAGACACATCAGGCTTTTAAAAAAAAATTTTTTATAAACAAATTCATTGAGGTCTGAAATAACTGCAGCTGTTACAAACTTGTTAAGAAATCACTGCAAGTTTTGTCCCGATTATTGTTCATGATTTTAATATTCCATTCCGTTTTGACTTCCACAAGTCCAACTGTGTGCTTTAATTCCCCCAAGTTCATTCATGTTATTACTCAAAGGCTGACTAGTATGTGACAATACGTTGCAGCAGACACATGGAGCATGGAGTACAACAGTGGTGTCAAACTTAAAAAGGGTTTTGCTGCTCTGGATGTTAACGATTTTATTCCTGGAGAACTTTCTCCTTCCAGATGAGACGGAAAACAACATTATGACATTTAAAGTACAACCCAGATTCCAATTTTGTGATGCCGTGTAAAACAGAACACAATCATTTGCAGAAAAACGTGTTTACAGAACAAGTGTTCCCGAGCCCATTTTGTAACATCCTCAATGTTCTCCATGTGTTTCACAAAGTGGTGAAACTCACCCCATCCGTGATTGTGAACAACTGAGCTATTCGAGGATGCCCCTTTCATACCCAATAATACTTTCACCTGTTACCAATGAATGTGTTTACCTGAGACATTTTCTGAACAGGTGTTTTTGGAGCTTTCCACAACTTTCCCAGTCTTGTGTTGCTCATGTCCCATGTTAAATGCAAAGAAAAGTCAACTTTAACAGTTTCTGCAGCCCAGCTCTAAGATTCAAACTAAACTCTTTAACTATTCCAACTGATTTAAAGGAACAGTTCACTCCAAAAATAAAAAAATAAAAAATATATATACATTTTGCTTACTTCTAGAGCTATACTGACATTGTTCAGACACAGTTCACAACAAGGTCTGAGGATTATCTTGAGGAACCGGGTCATGATTTCCAAAACTCAGCAACTCACACCAAAATAATCTAAATGCATAAATAGCTCTACAGATAAGAGAAAAATTGGTATTTTTTTTATTTTGGAGTGAACTGTCCCTTTAACAAATTCTAAACATGTAGCAGTGACGCATCAAAGTGTAAGCAACACTGATTGACATGGTCAGTTCAGTCTTGACCAAAACTGTACAGCTTTAGAAATCATCAAGCTCAACGTCTGCAAACGGAATCTGCATGTGATGAAATAGAGTGTAAAACACATTTAAAATGGACACAAATGTTAACTCAAATTGTCTCAGATTTATTGTTGATACAGTTAGAAAGCATATTGCACAGGAAGTCCTGACCAACCTTGATGGATACAGAGTCGTCTTATAAAAGAAATGTGTAAAATGGAAAAGAAAACTGAACTAGTGAGCACAGAGAGCATGCACAGTTGTGAAATAATTCCACTACGTACTTTGTTCTCTTTCTTTTCCAGGCATCGTTAGTTGCTTATAAATAACACAACCATCTACTGTAAGCCTTAAAGACAGAATACATGAAATCAGTCCAGTCACGTAGAAGTCTGCAAATGATTACTGCTCACACTGAGAACTTTCATTATGAGTGTGAGCTACGATCTAATGATTTTTCTAGGATGGCAAATGCTGTTTTGGTAAAGCAAGCAGAGTCCTGTGAAGTTTCAGTTACTGTTTTCCAAGATTTCCTGACAAACTTAAATTAGAAATAGGAGTAGGCCTCCATAACTGCAGTTTTACATTACTGCCATCGAAAACATCGAAAATGCAACAAAAAATATTCAGTATTTCGGCTAAATCACTACTTGTCATCAGCTGGAGGTAATTGAGTGACCATCACTGAGGAAATTTGTTGTGCACTTTTTTTTTTTTTTTTTTGACCAGTGTCGTTTATTCAATATTTACTTCATGTCATATTCCTGAAAAGTTCTCCAGAATACCATCACCCATAATCTTAACTAGCAACAAGAAAAGGACCAAAATACTGAAATAAAAATGACCTCTACACCACACATTAGGAAAAAAAAAAAAACAATAAACAAATATCAGCAGTTTTGCTGACAGCCATTTGGTACCACATAAACAGTTTGATTTGTTCACCAGTAGGTTTTTATATATATATATATATATCTGTGTGTATGGCATAAGACTGTGTCACATTGGCACAACCGGTCTGTAAATAAAAAAAAGTTCACACTTGATTTGGGCAGGCAAAAGTCTTCACTTCTGGAACTCTACTCAGGCAAAAAGCAGCATCGACATGTCTCCTCTCTGTAAGGCCTGACATGCCACGGTTGGCTTTAGTGCAGTTATCTGGTGACTTCAACCTGCGTTTTAAGATTGTTTTACACCGCTTCACATGAAAAACAAATTTGTAAACATTTATGATGTAGGTCAGTGTTATCCAATCCTGATGTTGGGACCACAGCCCTGCAGGGTTACATTATAAACAGCTAATCAGGGCCTGATACAGATGAACTATCTGTGGAAACAGCAGCACTCGTGGTCCCAAAGACCAGGACTGAAAAGCATTGATGCAGCTCACAAGTGTGTGGTAACATAGTTACTATTCACATCAAAATAAATAGGCAGTATAAATAAAACTCTACTGCCTGTATAATCATCCTCACCAAGTCATTAAGTTCAATGTCATGCTGCATTTCTTCTTTGTTATTGATTCAAAAGATACGTGTGGTGATAATTCTGTTACTCTTATGGTCAATAAATCCCATAAAAAGACAATTAATTAATCAAATGAGTATCGGCTGTATCCAAAGCGTACTTTATAGTCTTTCACTGTTGTCCAAAACTAATAAAAACACATAAATGAGCCACTGGATGACATGTTTCTTCATAACAATCAACATGGCCACCTTAGTTTATTTTGAGTCGATCCTAAATCCACTTTCCTCCTGCTGTAAGGACTCACATGCACCAAACCCACTACTGTAAAAAGCCTTCAATGATAGCTTTATTTGCTTCTGTTAAAGTAACAGATGTTAAAAAATGACAGCGCTCAGCTGTTCTAGGAAATGAATGAACCTGCTGTTTCGTAGAAACAAATATGCAGAGAGTCACAGACATGGTAGGGAAGTGATGAGAGAACAAATAAACAGTGTAGCGTCTTATGGGATTTGTTGACTACATCAAAAATGATAAAATATCACCAAAGTGAATGGACACAAAAAGGTTAAAAAAAAAAAAAAAAAGGACCACCACCACTCCTGCATTTTCAAAATTTTGTTCTAAAATTTGTAATTACTGTTAATCAAATAAAAACACAGAACCTGATTAAACATCCCCAAATTGAGCTGTTCCAATTCATCTTCAAGCTGTGTGGTTAGTGTGTGATCTAATAACAGCCCTTATGCATTTATAACATTTGCTCAGGTGTAGCTTTGCTCGTAGTTGTACACAAACACCACTTCCCTGGTTTTTCACTGCGCTGCGAATGAGCAGGTCACGAGGAAGAGTCTCTGGACGCTGTAGGATTGTCTATAAGAGGAACAACTATATTATGCATATTAGCGATGACCTCCCCCATAACAGCAGGCAAACTGAAGCAGGTGGGCTAGGATTACGTACAGATGGGACCACGTGCTTACACACATACACAGTAAATATTTGCATCATGATTTCCTTTTCCATTTGGCACTGAAAAACAAACTGCAGGATAAGGATGGGGGGTTTGCATGTTAGTCATACTCTTCCAGTGACACAAGAACATTTCTTGGAAGAATACCACAGACAACCATCCAAGCTTCCCTTTGAAATGCTTTTTATCTGGAGGAAGATGTCTAATGTATGGGAAGTCTTATTAAAGACTCAACTGAGACACGTTTTTGAGGGAGGTAGATGGACTTGATTATTTTACAAGGCGGACAGGCATTTTGGTTCAGTCATCTTGCAAATCACCCACTTAAAAGCAGTGGGTTGCTAGCTAAGTTTTAATGAGGAGGGGAAAAACATTGAAAGCCAGTCAAACGGAACCTTTCACAAGCATGATACTCCCAAAAATGCCAATACTACATCTCCTTGCATTTAACACCAAAGTAATAAGTTTGTGTCGTCCACTTCATACACTGTGCACATAACTTAATTTGCCATAAATGGACATGGTAGTTTTACATAGTTTCATGAACAACAGCTGCAAGATATACAAACTCGTGACAATTTCAGTGTCTTTGTACCTGGAACAGAAGTTTCACGTTGTGACATCAGGATGGCATCCTCAACAAAGAGGTTGGCTCTCAAGACCTTTGGCTGAAGTTCTTGTCTCTTCCTGTGCTAAAGATTGAAAGTCTATGATTATCAAAGGGCTGATTGGGTTTCTAGAGAGGCTAGAGAGAAGAGAAAAAGGTGAACAGGTGTCAACAATTTCTGTCAGATAACCAGCATCTCAGAGGTTAAAATATCCTTCCATAAGAGAAAGCCCATGGTGTCCAAGGAAGTCACACAAAGGATATTTTGGTCAGTAACGAGTGAATTCATGTATTCAAGAATGTGGAAAATAAATTCGATCCAGATCCAAAAGATCCAAAAGCCTAGTGTCCTGAAACAGTGTGAGGAGTTCTGCAGCGTCACCCATGGGAGGAGAAGATGGGCCTGCTGATGTTGCTGTTGGTGGTCATGGCTGCCAGTTCCCACCTGGAGAGAACAACAGGAAGAGTCAGAGTCAGGAAACTCGGGGTACTTCTCAACAAATGATACATTTAATACTTTACTGCTGGTCGGGTTTGTGTTCACACTGGCCATTTACAAACCAACCAAGAGCTGTAAGCATGAGGTTCTGTACAATTTTGGCAGCTGTCATTGTGCATCATTGGGACGCACGAGGAGAAATCAAATTATGGAGACTGTGTGACAGCATGTCATGCAACACTTTGGTGAGCCTCATGTTTTATTTAACTCTGCGGTCCCAAAGAAGAAAAATGATCAATGATTGCAATAGTTATTAGTCCAGTCTCTAAGTTGATCTTTTGTTGTATAAAAAATGACACTGCAGAAAAACTGCTTTCTATCAGTGTTTCACTCACTTTTTTATTTAAGAACTGCTAAAATAGAAAAGGATAATCTTGCATATATACAGGCAATACTGATGCTTTAATCAAATTTTCTAGATGCTTAAAAACTGCAATGACACCCAAGCAATTGTGCGACATTTTCTCTCACCCTCTGCTACCCCTCTTGTCTGAGTGAAAGGATACGATGTGGACAAGGCCGAGGGAAGGCCCTGCTGTAACACGAGAACCAGGAGCAGGGGCTGACAACAGGGTCTAGTGCTGACCTGCTGACAGGTCAGAGGTTGAGCTCCAGATTGTTATCACTGGCTCAGGTTTCACACTCACTCCCCACTCAATTGCTTTGTTCGTTTTTTCGTTGTGCACGTGTGTGTTTAAGAGGGGAGATTGGCATTGGAGCTGGAGATGCCAGTGAGGGGCAAAGGGAGTTAACCAGAGTTTTGTGACCCCACCGAAAACCCTCAAAGGGTAAGAAAGACAACTGCAAACACTAAAGGAGGGAGCGTGCAAGGTGGCAGTGACAGTGTGAGAGAAATGAGAAGCTAAGAGGAGTAATTAGTATCAAGTTGCATTGGGTCCATGTGTTAAAAAGAATCACTTTGGTGCAACCTCTCCTTTTCAGATGCACTTGTCTAATGAGCTACATCAGCTTGACAAAGTCTATTCATTAATGTTATTTGAGAAATGCCTGAAATGGAATTATGAAACTAAATATTCTACATTCAAGAGCTGTGTTTCAATCTAATTGTCAAGCAACTCTGAAGCTAACTTTAAAAATGTTGCAAAAAAGGAAAAAAAACTTATTATGCACATTTCCATCAACTGGTTTGGAACTACACAACTAGACTACAAAAAGGTTATTTGTCAGAAGTTGGCGGTATAGGCAATGCATGGCTGCAACAGAGTAGAAGTAGAGTTTGCAAACTGGAAACAACACCAGATGTTTGCCAACCACCAATAAATCTAAGATAACCAGTCACCTTGTCCATCTTCCACCTGACAGAGGAAACAGCTTCTTCTTATAATCTCAAAGTGGAAACAGTTGATCAGTCATGTAAGTTAAATGTTCGCTACATCAAAACTTATTCTGAAAGGTTGTTCCCATCTCCCACTAAGGATACTTGAGTTTGAGATTTTTTAAAGACGTAAATCCTTTTTTGTTTAACCAGAAACACGAGTCTCGCTCAAGAAGAAGTCTCGCTCTGAAATCTCGCAGGAGGTGAGTTCTTGCGGTTGTTTCCTCATCTAGATTGTAGAAATCAGTATTTTGTCAAGTATTCAGCCATGTGTTTGGAAATAAATTCTTGCTGGCAGTGCCTCTAGATAACCCCCAAACTCTTTAACAAAAAGGTCTGTCTCTGTAGGGATCCTTTCCGTAATGTTGCAAGACACAATTGCAAAAACATGCACTTTTCCTGGACTGACTTTGACAATCGGACAAATGATTACTTTGCAGCCATTTCAGCCGTGTATCAGGCTGAAGTGATCTACAGGACCAATTCCAAAACTTTCTCTAAGCATGAATCATTTACACACCAAAATATGTAAATGTAGATCCTAAGTTTAGAAATACCGCAATTCCCTTTAACATTTTTCTACTATACTTCAAAATGTGCATGAAAATGTTGATTTAAAAAAAACTGGCTTTATTTTATACGACCTGACTAAACTGGCATTTGTTAGGTGTAGGTAGAGAGCTAGCAGGATGCAGCTACGTTAGAAGGAGCCCCTGGAGCCAATTAGCTCAGCGCTACGGGGTGCTGCTTCCTTGTTGTCTTGGAGTGTTACTTGAGTTGAGAGTTGTGCATAAAGCGCTGCTTAACTACTTCGACTGACATCCACAAGAGAGAACTCTCATCAGTAACACGTTGGTGCAGGTTATGCTGTCTAGCATTGTCACACACTCATACTTCACTCCATTTGCCCTGTTAAGGTTACTGCAATGCGCTGTAAGTACAAATTTGAGTTTCAAATTAATAATGAGTTTCAAATTAAAAGCACTCCAGCGTTTCAATGGACAGAAACCCTTAATTTGAAGGGTTTTACTGTGAAACATTGGCAGGAACGTGTTGTGCGCACTTGAAACGTAGCGACTGCCATCTTTTCTCAAGTTCTAGGTTTAGTTTATTCATTATTTTGATGTTAAACTTTAGAAGAATATAAGTTTAATGTTTTTTTTAAAAATGGTATTCTATGTTCCACATGGGAGTGGCTGAGGCACTAGCGACACCTAGTGGTAAAAGTCGCTATACCGGTCCGGTTCAGTCTACAGCTCAAAGAAAAACAGAGAGACAGAGTGGTGGCAAAAATGACAAACATAACAAAAAGAGCATGAACAATGTTATGTCAAATTTATAACCAAAGAACGCTTGAGAAGAGGATGGCTTGTCTGACCTGATATCATGTGGGAGTCCTGACTGCTCCAGACTGTACTGAATAACAGCTATTTTGCATAACGTCTTCAAATTAGGGCCTGAAAAGAAGAGAAAGTGTAAAGAGTCACAGACTGATCATAGATTAGACTCATCATACTGGGCTAAGAATATCCATTTTAGCTGTGGGAATTTAAAACAGAGGCAGGCAGGTCAGATCTAAGAATCTGTAGATGAAAGAGGTTAGATTTCTTCTCAATGGTGGAAAAAAAATTCAGCATGTTCCGTTTATACTATATCCTATAAAAACTGCTAAAACAACACATATTCACATCATTGTTCACATATGAGGACATGCACACAATTATGATGCTAGTGTTAAAACATTAATATCAACTTGCTTTCTAATACCAATTACAAACTTTCCCTTAATTACCATCATCATAATGGCTGTTCCACCATATGTTTGTTGATAAACAGTGTGCAAACGCACACGACTGGCACGTGAAGGCGTGTGCCACAGGGGATGCCACAGGGTACTGCCAGTCCCATACGGTCGCTGTGTAAGTCCACCTACACAAACCCTCACTGCGCATTACAGGCTGCCCCAGCTCAGGCAGGAAATGGCTATATTTGGTAGTTCATGAGACGGATGTACCCCATGTGATAACACAAAGCAGGGCCAAGGCCAGACATGCTAGCCTAGATGAGAAATGAAGCAGTGGTGTAAGGAGGGTATTGGTTCTACAAAATGTCTTGAGGAGACAAACAACAACGTTGTACCCTTTTTTTAAAATGGCAACCTGGGGTGGAATATGGGGATTTATGTATCTGATTGAATACCTGCATCTGCAAGATGAAACACCTTAAGCTATCAAAAGAGACATTGATAATGACAAGGATACTTACTGAAGTCTAAGATATACAGGTCTGAATGATCCATAAGGTTAAATTCATCACCCATTCCTTGCTCTGGACAGGGGCTGTAAAGAGAACAAGAACCGTCTTAATAAGATTAGAGCTGACAACAAAAATATATTGAAACTGACAACTTACAAGTGGTCAAAACTTCAAACCCACCCAGGAAGAAACCAGTAACTCCTTAAACCTCCTGCCTGCTTTGCAAAGTTGTATTTGCTGTACTTTGCTCTTACCTTGTCATCCACCCTCTTACCATATTTCTTTAATCAATAAGAGTCAATAATAATCAGGGAGCCACAGATTATTCTCAAAAAAAGCAGGGCTGTTAACACAGTGCTCTGCTCTCCTTATCATGGGCTGGCATGATTTAAGTCCACAGGAAACACAGCAGTGCAGTTAGACGGCAGGCTGGCCCGTGCTGATAGTCTCCCAGAACTGTGATATCACTGCACATCTGTTTCCTGCCACACACACACACACACACACACACATACACACACACCTGTGACACACCTGGTGCACCACAGTTTAGACAGCCTGGTTCTATCACAGCTCTCTTCAATCACAATCTTTGTATTAATTAATCAATTAGTTAAAACATGGCTACTTGGAAGGACACAGTTATAAAAATGCAACTGAAACAGCAGCCGTCTGTGGGAGTTGAACTAACATTTTAAGGAAGACTTATTCCCAAAAGGCAGAAGTATATTCCTGAAAAATGAACTCGATGCAGATCGTTGCTCTACATCCATAACAGTGCACCAAGAGACCAGTCTAGATTAGTGGATTAAAATGTACTTCCCAGTTTTACACTACCCAGAGGACAGTTTCAGCCCAACAGGTGCATTTACCAAGCAGTTTAGAGTCTATAAATATCTATCATGGAGAAAAACTGAGGGACTTGGTAGCCAGGTTTGGTCCTTAAGTAAAGCTTCTCTGCTACGCATGGACTGGCCAGTGACTAGCACCAGTGAGTCCAACAAAAGACACTATGAGACACGATTACAGTACTGTTAAAGCAATGTAGCAGAAACCACTTATTTTTGAATTGCTTGAAATTATGTACATTTATTGTTTCCCTTTTCTTTCAGTCTCTTTCCATTTTTCATTCTTGCCTCAAACCATCCTCTTGCTGAACACAATGTACTCTCACCTCCACTGTCTCTCCACCCATCAATCTCCATCCCTCTTTCCCGCTGTCCTCTCCATCGTGTCTCCCTTTTTTGTGTGTTCAGGATGTTGTAAGGGTTTTACGTTGCTAATCTTCCCTAAACAAACATAGTAGTGGCTTAAAGCGGCCAGGAGAGGTGCAGAGCACGAGCGCAGTCGTCCCATGGGGCCAGCTGGGGAAGTCATTACGCCCCCTGCCCCCAAAGAGGTGATCCACTCAGGGTTATAGCATGGACCTTTATCAGAATACCCTCAACCTACCAAGGTGTCCCCCCCATCATCATTGGAGACTTTAAGCAGTGACTTTAGAGGGAAGGCTACGGACTCCATGAAGCATTCCACTCTGTTGCCGGGAAATTGAATATCACTAAGCAACAATGTACAGTAACTCTGACGGCTACCTTACTACTTTACTACTTTCACGTACTGCTGGGTACAGCTGGGTCGTTTTCCTGTAGTTGGCAGTTGGACTACAACAGCAGGAAGTGTCGAGACAAAATCTCACATGCATTCTCGAACACCGTAGCCATCCCCTTAACCACCACTGCTTAAAGTCTCTAATATATTGTCTACCCCTGGACCTGTCTTTCGTCTGTCTGTATGTCTTCCAAATACTTAAAGAACCGTTCATCCGTGCTTCACACTTGGTGGGTGTATTGCCGGGGACCCAAGGATGTGCGGTGTCGAATTTGGACACACAACACTTTCAATATTAATAAACTTTGAATAGCCAGTTGAACAGCACTCTGTACAGCAGCAAGGTTGGGGCTTCAAGGCTCGACTCAACTCAGTGAATGAGATACACAGAGAGTAGGCAAGAGACAACTTGGAGAATAGAGAATTCAGAGAAAAGTACTTTTACATGGTGTGCTTTAAAAAGAGAAAACTAGCCAGCCAAAACAAAGTTACAGTAGACAGCGGTTGGCACACCTCCAGTTGACTTTAGAGAAGAGGTAGGAGTACCGGTGTAGGAAGCTAAGAAACAAATGTACTGTTGTGGATGGGAGCAGCAGCAAAACACATTTTAGCCACCTGAAAGAATGTCGGCTCAAGTGTATGATACAGCCTATTCTTCTTGATAAAGTGTAAGATAAAGCCACGCTCCAGTTTTCTAAATGTTTCTTCATCTCCTGTGTAAAAGTAATTTCTGCATAACCATTTTAAGTTTTAAGTCAAGTACTTAAGTAAAAAATACGGATTCTCCAGTTCAGGGAAAGGGTTGCTATGACATACAGTGATTACATTAATCTATATGTCACAGAAATCTTTTTTTAAATTTGAGGTCCAGTATTTTTATGATCAGGAATCTGACAAATGGGATCTATTGTTACTATCACAATATCATAATATCATAACACAGCAGTGATGTGGAAATTAGATGATTGCATAAAATATTGAAATAATCAGACATGTGTATTATATTCATATTATTTTGGGTAAATTGTTATATAAATCAAATAATAATATCTTTAGAAAATTGATAAATGGGTCATTAGATTAATCAACTAAATGGAAAATAAATATTACATTTATCAATAAAAAAAAAATAATCGTTAGGGGCAGCCCTACACTACATTATGCCCAGAGCCATGTAAAGACTCAACTGCTGTTTATACTTTATGAGTTGTCAGCTCATTTGACTTTTAATGTAATGTTTTAATTTGCTAATTCTACACATTCAATGGTGATTGTGTAATAGTTTGGATGAGCACTTCTCACAAAAAGCTGCAAGAAGCAATACTGGACGCCAAGCAATCGGCCTGTTTTGAACAGTGTGTGTGCAATGTGCACTGCACTAGTATGCATTAAAAATAGATGCAGCTATTAAACTACTAATGAAATTGATCAACTGCTACAAATGCCACATTGTCACAAATTCATCTTGTTAAGTATTGTGACCTTTAATAAATTTTACTTGGGTTTACATCTTGTATGAACACTGATTATTCACTACGTACTGTATGCCCACTGTGCAAAGACAAAAACTGCTATGCCATATTATGTAAAGGAAAAATTCAAATCGGTTACACGAGATACTATGTTTGGAAATTACCCTAACAAAAGCAGTCTTTCTCCATAACAGAAATAATGAAAAGTGGAATCATTATCTAAAGAGCTCACTACAGTAGCTGTCAACAACTGTGCAAGCTCACATGGAGGGAAGGTATAGGACTTGGATGGTGACGCGTTAAAGGGTGCAGATAAGACAATGCTTTAACAGGAGCAACAAGAGAGATGACGATTGTATCCCAAGGAACAAGGCATTCTTGCATGTTAGTGGATAGTCAGCCCGAGTGTAAAATTCAGCGGAACATTAAGGAATAGTAATGTTTTATTGGTCATCGCAAAAAGAAAGAGGCTGAAGGGGATCGTAGAGGCATGGGGAAGGAAAAAGGGGTGCTAAGAGGTGTGGGTAAGATAGACTGGCGGTGGTTGGAAGCGAGAAAGTCACAGTGTGCGATTTTATGTGGCATCCTGGTGTTTGATGGGTCACTTTGTTACTCGATCAGCAAAGTATCAGTATGTGTGAAAGTGCTCCTCCCCCTACAGCAGCAGCGGTTCCCAGTCTGAATGAGGCCTGCGTGATGCCGCTCCCCCACTAAAAAAACACTGGTTGCTATTTCAAACAACACTCAATGAGGGTGTCTAATCACCCAATTGCCAGTCCTTTCTAGCAAT
Organism: Hollardia meadi; assembly: GCA_037974645.1. Lineage (NCBI taxonomy): Eukaryota > Metazoa > Chordata > Actinopteri > Tetraodontiformes > Triacanthodidae > Hollardia > Hollardia meadi. The sequence continues at coordinate 120,864 of JBBPCS010000098.1, read as the reverse complement.
GCACTGCCTGCGCCGCCTCATTATCTTCCAAACCTAGGTCTCACATCGGTAGAAGAAAGAGCTGAACTGCAGTCCTAAAACTAATGAGGGAACAACACAGGGCCTGGGAACACTCCAGGAATGTAATTGGCCACAAATTTTGCAAATGACTTCCAAAAAACACCAACAATACAAATGAAGTGACACCAGTAAGCACTGGTGTTAACAATATAGTTGGATCCCAACCTGTCGCAGGCATGTTTTCAGAGGCTTCATTGGCCGTATCCTCATTTTAGAGAGTGATATGATCTGCATCCTTTTCCTTTCTTCACTTCCTATTGAACTTTGGTCCTGCAGAACCATTTAGCTCACAGGAACTCATCGCGCACTATAACTTCCTGTCGAGCATCTTATCAGGATGGCCAGACATGCATCAAGTTATTTCAGCACCACTTTTGAGTGAAACCATGAAAGTGCTCGGAACAAATAGTGATATTACATTAAAACAAACAAAAAAACAAATACTGCATGATTGGAATGATACAAGCATGTTAGACACAGAAAGCCACATTATATTAAAAATAGCAATTTAAAGAATAATATGCAATTGTGTCTGGACAGTGGCAAGACTGTTCTAGTGGTCTTCACCATGGTAGGTGAAAAACATTTCTACATTTTAAGGATTCTAGTATTCATTCTGCTTCTCGGAGTTTTAGCTGTATACATGACATGTCATTTAAAAATAGTGAGTGTCCTCTCCTTTTTCTCTCACTCTAAAAGCAAAAACATTTTGATTAGATTACAAAATCTACAGATAGAATCTGACAGAAGGGGTTTAGTGGACTGTTGAAAATCCAAGAGATGGCAATGGTTTTGGAGCTCAACTTTCTTAAACACATCCAACAGACTTGGTTATCACAGATTGATAGATTCCCGTCCATTTCTTTTGCCTTAATCTCGACTGTCTCACCTCGTCTTACCGAGCTATCTGTGCCCCCTCCTGGGCAGTGGCTGGACAGTGGATTAAGACCTGTAGTTGCCCAGACCTAAACCCCATGCAGAGGGTGAAACACAAACTACAGCTGGCTCCCAGAGAGAGAGACGCCTGGCTTCAGATTAGACAGAGGAGATGCCAGCCGCTAGTGAATCTTGTATCTCAAATTGCAATCCCTGTGGACAAAATGCAGCTGGCCTTGGAGGTGAAGAGAAATAAATGTCCCTGCACATCTCTAGAAAATACAAATTTATTCCCTTTTATCAGGACAGGTTGTTATCAACTTAGCTTCCCATTAAAAATGAGGAAGAGGACATTAAATGGTGTTTTGGGACCTTGAACACAGCTGGTTAATATACAGGAGAAAGTCTGATGGGCTTGTCAAATGTTCCTCTAGAGTTGGCGGATTTTATTTGGAAAAAGAAGTTACTTCCTATAAAGCCACAATCTAAAGACTAGTGTCAAGGTCAGCAATCTAAAAAGAAACACTCACAACATTAACATTACTGACATGCAGTTACTATAGACCATAGTTTTAGTACATGTATGGTAATGGCTCATATAGCTTATTAGTAAACTACCTACTTTTGCAAGTGATTGTCTCATCATCATATCCTGCTCTTTAACTATTGCCACAAGTATTTCCGTTTATGTCAATTAGCTCATTCTCTTAAATTAACAAACTTAATAAACTGGTGTTTAAACGTGACTTGCTGACCGAGAAGCAATAGCTTTATACTTTGTTAAATCAGTAGACTGGTGTGGTTTGCTTGTCAGTTTTTTTGATTCTTTCTACACAGCATGGCATTGTTCTACAGACGGGACCTAAAACTACCAAGAGGTGTTTTGGTTGTGATGACAGTAGTAAATCACAAGTTAACCTGCTACTATTTAGACATGTGAATTTATGTGGACAACAGCATCACAAAGCTTCACCTATGCAGGCTGTTTATTTGAGCTGCTGCTTAACACTCAACCCTATGACACCTTAATGTATACAGCCTGTTAGTGGGTTAAACAGGGTTAAGATGCAGATGAAATACTATCAGGAGCTTGTCTTTGAAGAGTAAATCACGGTGTTGCTGTGCTGCCCCAAAGTCCCGTCCCGCCACGTGCGGGATGCCCTATATCCTGTTAGGGTCACCTCCTCTGTTTGACAGGTTTTATCTCGGGTATACTCAGCGCACACAAACGCACACAGACAATTAATAAAGGAAACTTCTGCAGCCTACCCTTTGACACTGCAGGCCAAACGACAACATGTGTGTGGCATCAAAATCTATGGTGTGTTGATAAGCGTGTTTCCATGGAGCCAAGGTCCTCTGTGGCAGACCTTAAGATGTTATAGGGTGCCGGAAGTGCAGCCATATTGATATTTAGGTTAAATAATTCACAAAAATTAAAAAAAGAAAGCAGGGTTTTCGTGCAATACCTGGCAAGAAAATTAAGTATTATAGAATTAGTTTTGCCTCAGTACCATGTTGTGTTTAGTCTAACATTTGAACCGTCAGGTTTAACACTGATAACAAGTCACACTCTAACCAGCTGGACTATCATAACAGCAACCCTTTCAGCCATTGATAAGGTGCAAAATGGCCTAGTAGGCGATATTGAGGCACCAGGCTTTTGACCTTTCTGATCTACTAAACAAAAATCACTGGACTCTGCAGAAGCTCTCCGGCTCAACAACTTGTTGTTTTGAAATGGTCAGTTAAATTCCACATAGATTAAATATCATGGTAAGATTCTGGTGGATTAAACGAGAGATTTTAGGCTGGGATGTTTTGGCTAGCAATGAGATTACCTGCTATATAGTCTCCCTCTTGCTCACAGTATGGAGCAGCCACACACTTGCCCTATATCTTAAAACTCAATGGCACCAACTATATCCACTCTTATATTTAGCATTTTCACCTCTGCTAAACCAGGGTAGTGAGTCAGGAATACACAGAAATATCTATATATTTTTAAAAGCCCAATAATTGAAGCATAAATGTTTTTGCATCTAATATTAGGACTGGCGTCAGCATGCAGCATGCTTTCCATCTTCACTTAATGTACCAAGTGACTGTGCATATTGCCAAATGGAACACATGCGTTAAGCCTGGCAGAGTGAAGCAAGCTTGTGCACCACTCTGACGTCAGCTCAACAAGAGGAGCTGTGAGTCATTAAGTCATTACAATATATCCAGACACGTGAAAACACACACAAAGGGCCCTTTAAACTAGAAAACTAGAGAATAATAGAATGGGATTCAGTGTCCTTCTGGCCTCTCCTGTACTGAGTAGAAGCTAGTAGGAAATCTAAGCAGTGACCTAAAGTGGCTTATCCAATAGTCTTTTTTAAAAGACAGCACAAACACAATGCACTGCTATACACATTAAGAAAACCAGTCATTTAGATGATGAAGGCAGCTGCAACCGAACTAAAAAGAAGGACGGTCATTATCAGACGTGTGGAGCCACAATGCCACCAATTTTAAAACTGGGTCTTTTGGTTTTCCCGTGTTATAGATATTGAGAAAGGTGACACAATAGTATCAGTTTTTAATTTTTTTATCTTCACTTATCATTTTATTTTTACTAACATGTGGTGCACTACGAAAGCAGCAGCAAAAGCATGTTTTTTCGAGCTACACAATGGGCCATCGGGGGGTGACCACACACAATAGTAAGATTGATTGGTCAACACACAGTTGGGGCTGGGCGATACAGGCTAGGTGAAAAATTATCACGGAAAAATGTTTAACTTTCTGCTTGATCAACAGTCCTCAGAGAGGATTTAAATCGCTATCTCCACTCTCAATTATCATTCATAAGATTGGCACTGGTGATAGTCATTGGGGGTGGCAGAAAATTTCTCTATTCAGGAACAAACCCTGAAAAGAAGCAGCAGCAGCAGCTATAATCCTCATTGCCAGCAAGTGGCACGAAAGTTAAAAAAGCAGCAGCTGTTACTTTTGCCTGCAGGTGGTGGCATCATCATGCCTACATTTGCAGGTTGGAGATGCTGCTACCAATAAGCTCCGTCTATGGAGAATCTGCAATCATTCGTGTTATACTTCATAGTACAACGAACCATTGTCTCAATTTTTGTTCTCCTGGTGTCATAATGGTAACAGACTTTACCTGGGCCGACCTAAGCATAGTGATGACATCAAAGAGACTCATCCATCGCTTAATCCATTGCCACTTTAGTATTGTTAGACCTAAACTAAAACTAAAAATATTAAAACAAAATCAGGAGAAATATCTGAATGTAAGGGGCAAGGCCGAAAACCAATATCCAATGCTTGTGACCTTCTATCCCTCAGGCATCACTGCATTAAAAACCGATCAGTAAGTCAGCAAGTAAGTCAGTCAGCAAAATATGCTGCTATCCAGATAATGTCTTTTTCAGAGACTTCCCAGCTTATTCCAGCACCACAGAGCCAAGCCACTGTCTGCTCGTAACAACAACCTGGTGTCGTGTTATAGGAGTCCAGGTACTAGACTGAATAGAGACAGCTGTTCTGCTTTTTGCCACAGAGATGCCAATAAATAACAGAAACGTGTAACCAAAAATGTGTCTTAACAACACTAAAAGTCAGATGTCAGAAACACATTACCTGGAGATTTAATAAGGTAGTTGTATATGTAATGATATGACATCTCTGGCCAATGTGTGTCATTTGTTCAATTAACAATTGAGCATTGCTTATTTTATGTATTTTCATATGTAACATTACGTGTTATAATATAGTATCGTATAATAATATGTATTTTAATATTTTGGACATCTTGAATGTTTGCTGACAGTTCCTTGCTTTAAGTGTCTTATAGAATAAATGGAAATTAAAGTTATATCTGCCCCTCAACCCTTTTATTCTGATCTGAAAAATGATCCGATCCAAGACCGATTCGTGATACGATGAGAGCTGTTTGTTTTGAGATCTGTTGCACCCCTATGAAGTGCTAAAAAGGCACGAATCTCAATTTCATAGACGACTGGTATATTTTCAATCTTACCACTTACCAAACAAAACAAAAAAGCAAGCCTTCAATCACACACTTGAACCCAAAGACAGAGTTCAAATCAGTCATACGGCCGTCAAGGAGGCGAAAACACCCGTCATGGTAAAAATACATTACCTAAATGCAATGATGAAATTAATACACATCATCATGTCGCAAGGGCCAGTGCTAGATTCCCTTTCACAGATTCCAAGCTGTCTGCTCCCAGCATGCCAATCTGTCATGTCCTTGTTCACATCCTGCCCCTCATAGGAAGCCCTGTTCCCAAGCTTAAAATGCTTCCCAAATTAGCCCAACCTGGGCTTGTCGTAAGCAATTATACACAGAGTGTGATGAATGCCAACAATGACAACATAACCTCAGCAGGAGATCCATAATCTATGTGGCACTGTCTTCATGTGCAGCTCAACTTTGTCAGTGTTCAATTCCTCAGAATGTGAGAGAAAAGTTACAAACGCCCGAGGTTTAGCAAACTCTGCTTGCTCGTGTGCGTAGGTGAAGGTCAGTGCAGGTGGAACTACTCATGCACGGCTCGTTCTTCGTGGGGCAGTGAGCAGGGCTCAGCAAATGAGTGTACCAGAGGTGCTGAGGGTATATCAAATTGCACTCTGTGAGAAAGAATGCTCCCTAAGGTCATAAATCAGAGACGGGGCAGAATTTCGCGCCTCTCTGCAGCTCAGCAGGCCTGTTTACACTGACGTAAGTGGCACTCAACAGACTACCACTAATGCGCAGCCTGTCATTTACACACACGCACACTCATTACTTTAAAAGAAGTGCAAGTGTGTATCATGCACATGTTTCATAGCAATCAATTTAACAGCACAAAAATAGAGGAATACAATGTAAACATCAAGGCCCATTCAATCTAAAAGTTGCACTCATAATCTCATGTTTTGCAGACACCAGTCTTAAGTATCATGCTGTTGATTTGATTTGTTTAATAATTGTGTTTAATGTCAACAAACCTCAGTGTCACGTCCAGTCTAACGTGTAACCCCTTTGAAAGCAGAGGTCTTTTAGACTTAATAGTTTTATTATCCTTCACTAAAGTAATAAATTATTCCTGAACAAATTCCTGCAGGTAAAATAAATATCATAAACTGGGGAAAAGCATCAACAGAAGGGTTCTGTTTTGGATCAATACGAAAGGACAACTAACTCAGGAAAACAAGATGTAGACCATAAATTTGAAGACAATTTCCTTGGTAGACCTACCAAAATGAGGAACCCCACAAAAAACACAAGCAAGGTGCCCAGCAAGTAATTCATAGCGGCTTGTGCAAGCATTTGTCAACTGCATTGAGACAGACACCAATAGCTTTTTTGCCCTGTTAACTGCCCTCGTGTTGTTAGGTCATGCAAAAACAAACACCGGAGTCACAGCAATGGCCAATTTTTAAACGTAATGTTCTCACTAAATTAGAGGTGTATCATGAAAGAAAACTTGCTCAGTGTAATTTTAATCAGTGCAAATCTTGACTTCTATTAAAATAGCAAGTGAACCTTAAAAAGGATATATTTCTTAGTAAAGAAGAGAAGGCAAACAAATGAGTGGGAAGAAGCTGCTTGGAGTCTGTTTGTGTGCATGTGCCTATGGGAGTTCCTGTGTGTAAGAGGCTTAAGTGTGCTCATGTAAACAAACATGCAATGCTGGTCAAGAGAACCTGTGTGGCCAACTTTGCTTAAAACCTGCAATGATCATGCTCTAATTTGTACACTAACAGGAAACACCGTCTTGGCAGACGAAGAATAACAACAACAGCTTAACTACAAAATCCTCCACGTCACAAATATTACAAACAAACCAAAGTTCTCCCCTAAATAAGATACGAGGTGTGCATTCATGAATATATTTTAATAGCTTTGGGCAGGAAAGATGAATTGGTTCCATTTTCCTAAAAAAAAAACCTTTTTGAACAGGATGTTGGAGATATCGTGTGGTGTTTGATTTCTTCCTCTGCTCAGCCAGCACCCTCCATCATTCCACTGGACCCAAAGACACTCCCTTTCCAACCCCAACCCTATCTGCTCACAACAGGAAATCATGACTCCGTAAAATCCATCCTGGACTAATCCTGGTGAGAAACCAAACAATGCATGACAATCTTCAAAAATAAGCATCTTCTAAAGCTCTTCATCTCAACAATTATTTTCTTCTTCCTCAGTTGCATTTCAATAACTGACTATTCCGACTTTTAACTACTATCGTTTTCAAGCTGCAGATTTTGTTTCTTTGAATTGTAATTATTAAATTGAATAAGCAAAGCGGTCTTTAAAACCAGATCTGCAAGAGTGTAGTGAGTATATCAGTATAGTTACATTAAATTTGTTGATTATATATGCTCACAGTTGAAAATTAATTATTTTATAATGCCTACAATGCTGCTGCACAATGGATGAATCAAGATGAAAATTGTGTATTAGGGTGTGTTGCTCCCCATGATGTGGTGTTCAATGGACCAGTAGAAAACAAATCCAGCAGCAGCCACAAGCCTTTCGGACTTGAGGGACTGTAGACGTAGTGGAGCTGAGAGGACTCTTATCCACAGCCTCCCAAACCCCATTATCAGGTTATCCCAGTGGGGGTGTGCCTGATAACACAGCCTTGCTGATAACAGTAGCCCAGGTCCTGGACTACTCTGGATCATGCTAACACTCTTAGCTACCTCATTACTCCGCTGGCTACTGGCCTATCACAAGCCCGTCACCAGCCCAGTGGCACCTTACCAGCTACATATCGGCAATCACTACTGTCTTATGGCCAACAAGAGAAACATCACAGACTGCCGTCTACAGGAGCCAGACACTCCGTTTGGTATATTGAAAAGAAAGGACAGTGTTTTTTTCAAACTGTTCAAAAATACAGATTGCAGTTTGTCTTAAAGTTCCCCTCCAGACAGATTCTAAACTACATAAAAATACTCTGCTATGACTAAATATTTTATTTAACATGGTTTTCCCACATCAAAAAGTTTTTAGTGGGGTCTTTAAGAGCCTGTTATTCATAAAGATTACGACAACAAACAATGAAAAGAGTTAAAAGGTATAAGAATTTAAGTATTTGCAAATTGAACCAATACATATCATATATAATATCATATCTTTTGATTTTTTGTAGTGACTACAAAAAACTTAATGAGCAAATGAAATAAATTTGAATAATTTTTGTCACATTTGGATACATTAGAGTTGTTCCTATAACTAAAATCACTGCAGCTTTGCATAATTTACCAGTGTAATTTCTTTCTTATAAGGCCCAGACTGAGCACCAGACTTCCTTACTATCAATAAACAGTATTTAGGAAGTTACTGAAGGAAAACTCTTAGTTAATGGCCTTGTAGTTGTAGAATATGGTCATGGAGAATAAGGCATTCATAAGTGCTTTATAATGACTAATAAAGAGCCAATATGCTACTAATATGCATGCTAATAAGCAACTAGTTAATGTTTAATATGTTATCCCTAATCTAAAGTGAAGGGAAAAACCTAACAGAGAAGCATCAATAATTAGTGTGTGCATATAACCATTCAGGTACAAAAATATATATCAGTTTTACAATGTAGAAAAAAATTGCAGTTCAAGTACTAATATTTTGTACCTCACCTGGTTCCTCCAAAAAGGATGATACGATCTCCCACCATACAACAGCACTGTCGTCTCCGCGGACATGGGCCTTTCCCCTTCGGTTCTATCTTCGTCCAGGAAAAGGCTTCTGCAGCGTGCACAAACAAGACAAGAATAAAGCTGAGATAACAATATTTAGACATAAGGATGGAAAAAGAAGAAAAGAATAGACACACATACCACAACTTGACTTGTTGTGGGATGGAAGATTCTCAATAAATGATACATTATAAAATTACACATAAATAATTACATTCTTGCTTTAAATAGCTCAACACGGGGATATCTAGCACATCAAATTTGAATCTGTGTGGACTACATCATAGCAGCTTTTCAAACCCTCAATCACTTTAACATTAAAGTTATTAGTGCTTCCCATTGCATGTGCAGTTCATTCAGCTTCCTGCTATATTTAACCACAAAGCGATGAAAGCAAGAAGACAAAACTTAACCTTCTTTTGAACACAAAACTTTATATTTCAAAAATAGACACACACCCTTCCAGAGCTCTGCTCTGCTGAAGAGCAATAAGAGTGACGATGCTGAAGCCCTCCGAGTTGTTCCATATAAGGATGAACTGTGTAGTCTCACACTTCCAGAGCCACAGCATCACTGTGTCTCTATAGCAACAGGCCATTCAGACTTTGGTGGATAATTAGGACACTAATTGATGTGCTGCCATCTAGTGGACAGCAAAGCACAGGTTTAAACTGTTAATAGCAGATTTCAGATTTACCCAGTGCAAGTAACTTCAGCTGGATGCACACAATCACACCTAGTACTTCATCCATAAATATCCTGTGATGTGCTATAAATTGGCAAGGCTATAGAACGGTAGGGCTAGGCTGTTACGACACACTTTCTGTCTATGCCTACTTTAGTCACTATAAATACACCACAGTGTATTTATGACTACCATAAAAACAGTCAGGAGCATGAAGAAATAGGGCAAGACTATTTTTAATAACTAATGCACTAGTGTACACAAGTGCTGCATTTAAAAGTCTCCATCTTATGAAGGTAATCAATGTATATGCTATTTCAACACCATATATGACACTACATTGACAATAGTAATACCCTGGGTGTGTTGCCCCTGCTATGGCTACAATGCTTTGTGCCGAACAAGAGCACAAAGGTTTCTTCTTGAAAACATTTAAACTAACTTGAGAATCAATCTTGCAACATTTGTAAGAGTCGACAAAACCTCCAGAGATTAATTATTGTCAGTTTTTCATCTGTGTGTTTCTCGCAAAAAGACTGTTTCACACTCTGCATAGTGAACAGGGAGCAGCCAGCCATTATTAAAAGTGATGCAATACGAGAGGAGAGGATTGTCTACATGGCTCCCTAAAGAAGGAGGAGGAAAGTGGGTCAACACGAGCTAGCACTGCTAGTGCTGCATTTCCCCTACAGAGGTAAACCAATCATCAATGCAGGTAGCTCAAAAGCAGAATTGCCATGCACTAAGCAAAGAAAAGGAAAGACACAATTAACAGCAGTGCTTTACAGCGACTTAACATGTTTTTCCAATCTGACGTATAAATACTGAATCACCTGGATTGAATTTCCAAAGGTCGTTGAAGTGCCGATCCAGATGGGCATTATATCCTCCAAATATGTACAGCTCTCCATTGTAAGTAACTAAACACAGAAAGGAAAACAAAAAATGAATTGCAGATCAATGACATTTGCAGCACAGTAAATGGAGCTGTGTGAACCAGTTACATTAGCTGGATTTATTAAATGAGACAATGTGGGCAAACAATTGATGGTGTGTGTGTGTGTGTTTGTGTCTTACAGGCTGAATGACTCCTGCGTCCCTCTGGCAATGGCTGTGTTGATGAGGTGCTCAGCCAGCAGTTGGTCTCTGTGTCGAACACTTTGATCTTGTTGCAGTAGATCTCGTTGTTGGAGTGGAAGGGACCAAATCGGTCTGCTCGCCCTCCAAATACAAACATCTTTGTCCCAATGATAGTGGCTGAGTGGAAGTCCCTCCAGCATGCCGGAGTGCCCTGTGAAGAGAAGACCAGCAAATAATACTTTTACACTCCATAAGGTTTCAGTGGAGGGACAGAACATAAAGCAGTCTACTCAGAACAGAAAGCAAAGATGCTGAATGCAATCTACATTCTTACATAACCTGAACTGCACCTCATAAAACTAGATTTAATCCAAAACTCCCCCAAACTTTCTTTGCTCATAATAACCCTGGGTGTAAAGCTTAATCTTCACCAGCAACTTCAGGTAAACAGCGCCATCCAGTGGACCACGTAACTAACTACACACACTAAATCCAAACCACGTTTTAGGCAGCCTTGCAAAGTTAATGCACAGAGTAGGGACATTGTATAACATTGAGTGGGACCCAATCTCTCTAGTGATATTTCACCTGATTCAGTCTGTGGTTACAAGAGAACCAAGAATAAAAACCAAGTATACAAAAGTGAAAATTTATCCGTTTCCACTGAATGAAACTGTGCCTAACAAAGGCAAGTCTTTACCCACTTTGCATTTAGCTGGCTTATAGCCACATGTCCTCCTCTCCAGAATGTGCTGCAGGCAAGCAGATTTTTTTTTGACTTGCATTATAGAGTAGTGGAAGAAAACTAAAATATTAAAACTGTTGATAGATTAGAAAAATGAATTGTAAATATTTAAAGTCATCTAGTGTTGAATCTAGGGGGAAAAAAAACACACTTGTGAGAACACCAGACTTGGTGAAAATTTAAATAGGTAAAATAACAAAGACCATTTAAAACAATGTCAATTTTACAGAAAACATGTTTTGAGTAAAAGCGCAGCAGGTAGTTTTGTTTTCCAAAAGAAATGCAAGTCTGTCAACATTCAGTCACATGTACAACGAAATCAGTAAGCACCACACTTTAATCTGCTTGATGACTAAATGTTATCAGCTTAGAAATAAATCTAAGGTCCCTCCTCCACCAGTCCCTACTTCACCCTGGAGACTTGTGTCTATATCGAATATACACTTTACAAGAGTTTATTACATGAGCAGGTTGACTGCATACAATTCCAAATGGCATTTCCCAAAAGGGGAGTGTATATAATCCTCTGTGAGGCTTTTTTGTACTTGGCCAGCTACCAGGGAGCTGCATTACATTGCAGTGCCTTTGTATGCAGCCAATCTGACCCCTGAGTGCTTGTGTAGCTGTACTGCCAACTCTAGCAACAACCAATGGTTTGTGGATTTCCAACAGCGCTTTGAATGTAACGGAACATGTTGCCAGTCTATCTTTGTGTTTTGCAGTGTGCTTTGTGTCCACTATTATTTGGACTTGAACACTCAAGCAAGACAAAAGACAATCTCTACACAGGGAGAACTTCCAATTTTTTCATTTAATAATTACATTTTTGAAGAATTAAAAACTCACTCTGGCATTAATTAATGACCAAACCATGGTGGTGGTGTCCAGCTTGTGGATGTCATTGGAAAAGCAGTCCGCCTAAAAAACAGCAAAGGAGACAAATGAAATCATGTGTAACATGCACAGAGTAAATCTTAAAGTGAGGAGTTATGAAGGCTCACCAGCTGCTCATATCCTCCAAAAATATACATCGCTTTCACCAGGACGCAGGCCGAGTGGCCGTCCCTTGCCCCTGGAACAGTCCCAGAAATCTTGGGTGTGAACCACCTGTGGGTGTCTATGAAGCAAGAACAGTTTATATTAACTTTAAGTACTCTTGTGATGGACCTATCTTCTCATTTTACAGCACTTTAACACTTGAGTCATGTGCACAAATATAAGCACAGATATAAGCAGGTGTTACAGCTCCCTGACGTAAACAGTTTTCTGTCTCTTTTGCTCAATAACCTCAAGATCAAACAAGTGCATCTCAAAAGAAATACAGCCTGAAACTATCGCTTCGCAGCATGAGTTAGATGCAGGTCTACTTACTTATATCAAAGGCATAAAGCACATTGCAGGCCCCCTCTGTGTCGTTACGCCCACCCCAGAGGTAGATAATATCATCCAGCAGCACAGCTGTGTGGCCATAACGCATATATGGCACTTCACGGGCACGTTCATGTCCTCCTGTCCTCACTGGAGGCAACTTCGTCCAGCGCAAAGACACTGAAGTACAAAACAATCGAAAAGGGTATAGTCATTTAATACAGTTAGAAAATTAACTTGTGTATTACTTCTTGTTTTATGTTTGTGTATGTTTTATAAATGACAATCTTATAAGGCAGGAACAAATTCTAAGAAAATATACTGACAATATGTACAAACAGTAAATGGAAGCGCAATAACATACTGCAGAAAATGGTAACCTAACTGATAGTTGAGTTCAAGATACAAAATAAATAATAGCAGCAGTTACGATTAGTGGAAAAAACTGGGAGATGCAGCTGCAAGAGATTTAAATTTTAAACTCAAAATAAAGGTCAGTAGTGACATTTTAACAAGCTCTTACATCTATCTGTACCTGCATTTCTTTTAACCTACTGAACAGAATATAAAGATGTAATGTAGTGTGAAACATCTGGATGAAAAAAATTAAGAAAAAACAAATCAAAGGACTTTAAAAGGCAGCAGGCTCTGCTGTAAAATAGACATCAAAGAGAAGGAGCACAAAACAAGTGACAAGGTAAAATACCGAAACAATGGCTGAGGTGGCCCCGTCTCCATTTCAATCAGCCAAAGACATCTTTATAAAGGTTTGGTTTCACAGATCTTTTCATGGGATGGCAATGGCAGATAGACTCAAGCTACTTTAAGAAGTTGTAAAACCCTAAAGCAGGTGGCTGACCACAGAGGAAAAAAGTATACAAAAGAGGTTGCGAGGAAGAAAAGAAAGCAGCTTTATAAAAGTTAGTGCACACATTTAAGGAAAACTTCTGTGTCTGTGAGATACCAACGAAAAACGACAACAAAAAACAATCAAAATTTCACAAAGCGCAGTGGAAAGCTTGGTGAATTGCCCGCTGTAATGAATTACTGTTCAAATAATACTCTTATTACTATTCCATAAGTAGTAAAAACAGAAACCTAAAGTAGAGTCAGAGTGCTCTTCAGAACTGAATTTTAAATTTTTTTTTTTTTTTTTAAATTCACTGATGTTGGTTTTCAGGTTCATACAATTGCAAACGGGATGAAGAACTTCCAACATCTGCACGCACTATTAAGATAAACAGCTGAAAACAAGAAATTATTTTAAGAATTCATATGCCGAAATTCTAACATTTTCCACTAAGTCTTCAACAAGTGCGATCCCTTAATATAGATGTATATTCACCACCTACCTGTGTTGAAGACATGCACATCAATCTGACGGAGTGTCTCGTAGTCCTCCCCGGAGCAGTAACCCCCAAAGGAGTACACCTTGTGGCCCACTGCCACAGCAGCATGGTTGACTCTCCGCGGCCCTCCTTCTAGGTGCACCGACCAGCGCAACATTCCACGCGCTGCAAGTCCTCAGACCATCACTTTGTTGCCCGCTTAGATTCCATCAAGCCAATGCCATTGACCCTAGTGATCACAACAACGAGAGGAGCAGCACTCTGCTAATGAGCACAGTAAACAGGGAGTGGCAGTTGAGGAGAGCACAAAGGAGAAGTGTTTGTTCTCTTTGCTAAGAGTTGCTCAGCTTTGCTGTTGTTGACAGGCTCACAAGCCCCCATATTATCTAAGCTGGGAGAGTATTTTAAGAAGTGATCTATGCCCACCACTCCTCTTTCTTTATGTTCCCTCCCCTCCCTGTACCCTCCCAAAAGTGTAGTAAATATAGAATTGCATCAATAAATATGCACCCTTTTTGGGTAATACCATCCAAGCAGCCACCATTAGCCGATTCATTGATTAGCCCATTAAAAAGGAAATTAGTTGCCAACTATTTTGATAGTCGATTAATTGTTTAAGCTGTTTTCAAGCAAAATGTTGCTGGTTCCAGCATCTTAAATGTGAGGATTTGTTGCTTTTCTTTGTCATTTATGATAGTAATTGGAGAGTTTTGGACTGTTGGTTGGACAAAAGCAGAAATTTGAAGATAGGAAATGATGATGAAAAGTTTTGCACTTTTTTAAAATTTATTTTTATTTTTTACATTTTATAGACTAAACAAGTAATCAACTAATCATGAAAATAATTGGCAGATTAATAGATAATGAAAATAATCGTTAGTGGCTTCCCTAAATATCAATAAAAAATGTTATATCACTATCATTAACCACAAACTGTTTCAGTAATATTTTAACAACGATGAAATTACACTTACTGAGGTGCATTTCTACTTTATTGAAAAGACAGTCATTGTCAACAGTCAATGACAATCCTGGCACGTGGGTTTGCATACTGTAGTCATGCAAATCAGAAATATTTTATAAGAACAAATCAAAGGAAAGCATCTGTAGTAAAGTCTGCAGTTTAATGTCAGCTTGCAATCCAACAACACCTCAAACAAAAATACCAGCTTTAAAAAATATTCACTCACTATCCATATGTACTGAAGACAATGCCTGGAACTTCCAAAAGAGTAGTGAACCTGATCTCCGACCTTTGTTCCCTCTTAAAAATAAACCCTCAGTAGGCCATTTAACCTCTCTATTTCAAGACCACACATCTCTGCAGAGCAACATAGGCCATATCAAGGCAAAAGGCAAATCTAAGTCTTAACTTTAGTCGATGTCAGGTGCCGTGCAAACTCAATACCCCCACTGGGATAAAGTGACTCCTCAAAGTGCAAATAGTTACAACGTGAAGGAACGTGAACGTCAGTAAACCGGTTTCCATTATTTCCCATGCATAAAGTAAACAGCAATTGTGTTTCTCATTGTGGGAACAGGGACAGCTTTGTGAGAGCTGAACCGGGTGGAAAGCAGGTTCTACACCCTCCTGGCCACCAAACAAGATATTACTAGCCATGGTATTGACATCTTACAATGACAACATTGGCTTTACAGATGATAATACTCGTTTAACATATAGGGAAATCTATGTAGACTACAGCAAAGGTCTTGGTTGATGAAGCTAATCAAGACCCGGTGACATTGAGCTGTAACACCGTGGATTCAGTCCAGTCAACGCCTCATACACGAGCTAGCCGATGTTTGCCATCAGACAGGAATAGCACATTCCTGTGAGGGCAAGTGTGAGGGTCAGCGACTATACACTAGGGCTGCACAACATCAACTTTGACAACAACCATGTAACGACAATAGCTTCCCCGTGCCCAGCTGTTTGATAACCGACTGTCCGTGAGAAGAAGCTGTTGCTAGCTAGGGCTAAAGCTAATCTGTGGAAGCTACCTTATTTAGCCGTTAGCTAGGTAACGTGAACTGAATGAAATCGACCAGCAAGAGTTAACACGGCGGCGTTTATTTCCAATATTGGCAAAGTTGCGATTACGATACGGTGATTAGTTAACAGATAGATACAAAAACGGACAAATAAAATGTAGCTACCTCCAGGTCGGGTGAAATACCGGTGAGTCCTGTTGTTGTGGGGAAACTGGTGTGTCGAGCCCCTACCGAGCCCCTCGTGACGTGTTGGGAGGGGAAGCGTCCGCGAGCACCCCCTGCCGGCGGTCTTCAACATGTCGTCTTCTTCGTCTTCTTCTTCTTCTTCTTCTTCTTTTTCTTCTTCTTCTTTGAGGTTTAATGGCAGCTGGCATCCATGGCGTTGCATTACTGCCACCTTCAGTTTTTCTCCTTTACCATCCACTAAAGTTGAATAATAGTGTCCCCCTTAAATCCGTCTCTTTAGTCCAGTCGTTCTTAAAAAAACTAATAATCAATTTCAATCAATATATTTTTTAACATTTTCCTCGACTTGCCCTATTTTCCGGAACTGTGTCAACATATATTGTCTTTCCTGTGTAAGGGGCCTATATTTTCTGCATGACAAGAAGATTATGTTCAACTGTCTCAGCCTCATGGCACTGATCACAAAGACCTGTTGGATGTTTAATGTCCTATTACGATTACTGTGCCCAACTCTTAGCCTGGTTATTATTACTTGCTCTTTAGGGTTTGTTCCCCTATATCTTGACAAATCCACTCTGTTTTGGATTGAATGTAAATGCCTCCCTTTTGATTTGTTATCCCAGTACTGCTGCCACTGTTGATTTACCTTCCTCCACACTATGCCTGGAGATTCTGGACAGAAGGCCTGTGTGTGTGTGTGTGTGTGTGTGTGTGTGTGTGTGTGTGTGTGTGTGTGTGTGTGTGTGTGTGTGTGTGTG
>JBBPCS010000098.1:44032-103943 GCA_037974645.1 Hollardia meadi | reverse complement strand
GTGTGTGTGTGTGTGTGTGTGTGTGTGTGTGTGTGTGTGTGTGTGTGTGTGTGTGTGTGTGTGTGTGTGAACTTCTAAATCTTTAACAAAAAAGTGAGTAGTTAAGTATGATTTAAGGGAAAAGAAATAAGAAAATATATATTTGACTTTCACAAAATTATACAAGTTTTTTCAGAACTTTTTCTCTATTTTGTATATATATATATATATATATATATATATATATATATACAGTATATTGTTACATATCCCCATTGTGACCCACGTGACTTGTACTGTCACACTTGTACTGTCGCACATAACAACACAATTGCAGCAGAAGATGGCGCTGTCATACACATTTTGAATTAGCTATAGTCTATCACAGACCAAAATACACATAGTGTGTTTTCAAGAGTATGAACCCTACCCATTCTTAAGGCTATAGCCAGGTTTGCATTATTTTCTTCTCTGCTTGCTTATTGATGCTGTGTATTTTGCACTTTGCTGCTTTAATGTTTATCTGTATTTTATCTGTATTGTGCAAGCACCTTGTAACCATGTTAAGAAAGGTGCTATACAAATAAAGATTATTATTATTATTAATATTATTACTACCCTAGTATTATTTGGTCAGAAATATGACCTGAATATTCAGGTGCTATGCTTGAGATGAGCTTGGGCATTGATACTCATGCACTGTTGTCTGGTGCAAGGTTAGTGTGTTTAATGGCTAAATATGTCAGAACCTCAATTTATTCCAGTGTAAGATTGTGGACAAATTGGGGCGTTCTCAGGTTTGAATTTGTGTTTGATATAAAGAAAAGTCCTTCATCTGGAAAACACAACTTCAATCTCAATGTTGTCAATAAACAGAAATGTGCTCCTGGCCAGCTTGCCTGGCTTGGAGAACAAAATAGCCTTCATCTGAGGCTCATGTGGGTATAACTGACCTAATCCTACTGTAACTGAGGTACACTAGATGGGGGCAAGGATAAATGTGAACAACTCTGGTTAAACTTGTTATTTTGAAGTATGTAAAGCCTTATGCCATACAGTGAATTTTACTGGAACCCCTTTAACACCATGTTTCACACATCTAGACTGTAAATATGGCAAATCATGCAGCTTGATTTTGCTATACTTAACTTTTAAAAGCATTAAATTACAAAAGGGTGGGTTTAGTGTGATCAACTTGGTCTAGGCTGAAGTGAAAGTAGAGCCTTGTAAAAGGATTATGGCACTGAGGAGCCATGTACAGCTGCCATGGATCTGCCCATGTCACTGCACATGCAGGTCTGGTCCACTTCGGAGGGGCTTTGATGGATTTCATTGTGTGTAGGCATTCCAACGCCATGCCAGCTGCTCGTCATGCACAATGGTGAGATTGTGCCTGGGGCTGCCCAAACGACAGCTGCCCATGGCTGCCCCTTGGAGCTTAGATAGGTGATTACAGACCACAGACAGACACACATTGAAAAACAGGTTGCAGTACATTGTGGTCAATTCCGCAATGATCATCGGTCTAAAAGTGAAATCATCTAGAGCTTAAGCCTGATATCGGACAGGATTGTCAACTTATTACAGTTTCCATATGAGAATTAGTCAAGGTCTTTCACACAAGCCTATTACACAGTTGCAGTTAGATGATGTTATTGTCTGGAAGTGGACCCAGGAATTTCTGGAAATGGCTTGTATGCCTTTATTTAAATATTCACATGTCTGGGACACAGGTTGTTATTTGGGGTAATTGTTTTGTTTTTGAGCTATAGCATTCAAACCTCATATTGCATGAGATACTGGATACGGGATATAATGGGGATATAATGCAACATTATTATACTGACGCATGCATACACTTGCCTGGCCTCAATCTAGACATGATATGTGTCAATAGCTGCAAAAAGTGAGTTTCTCATCACACAGAAAACAGTGAGTCAAGCCCAGCCCAGTGAAAGTCGAATCTCTTGCAGCTACGCCCAGTCCGGCCTGCCATCCCACCTGTCAGCATTTGCACAGATTGCGTCACTCATCTGACCCCGCTGAGCCACGCTGACACAGTTGCTTACTGGTGTGTTTTACGAACTTTACAGCCAACACATGTGGCGCTTGTCTGTTGTCATGCTTTGACAACAGGAGAGAACAGGAGATAACCAACTGCAGCATAGCTCTGCAAGTCAACAACAACTGCTAAAACCAACTGTTGTTCCGTAATCTTGGGCAGGCCCAATGATGGAAGAGCTCTGCAATGCTTTGTGGCGGAGAAAAACACAGTCTACGTACTTAGAAATGGCTCATTTGGTTAACCTTTTTCTTTACCATGGCTCATAAAAGTCCTAAGTGGGCTGTTATTATACACAGTTAAACCAACTCCATTCAAAATAAACCAATAAATAAAAGGAAGGAAGGAACGAAATGTTTGTTGATGTTGACGTGAAAATCAAGTACTGGTATAGTTCAGTACAATTTTGCAGCATTGTTTCCGTTTGCACATGTCTTACACTATAACGAGAAATATTCTTGGGTACTAAAGACTGAAGTAAGTTAAAGCAGTGTTGCTGTAGAGCACGGTCATGGTGTCAATGTTGCAAATGCCTTAAAAAATGGTAATACTCTGCATCTCTTAGTTATTTACTTTCATAATATCAAATACTACAATGAAAAAGTGCGTTTAGTTAAAATCAGCACATTACTACAGCATGCGGAGATATTCCCCGGATGTTTAACGTACTGATTTGACTTCCACTATAGCTGGATTAGGTCAACAGCATTAAGCAGTCCAGAATGATGTCATAGTGCATGATCTAACTCTGTGGCCAGATGATTGAATCATACATTTTCCTTTAATTTGGGGGTTATTAAATGAACAGAGCTCCTCTCTGTGAGTTTCTAAAGAAGACGATTGGAATTTGCCTGAGGTCATTTTCTCGCTCAGGTACATTTGAATTGCTATGAATTAGGAGTAAAATTAGTACTTTGTAGCAGCTTTTTATTGTTTAGGCTATGTTTCCAATTAACAATTCACTAATAAACCATACTTTATAAGCTAAGTCATGTGGCCGAGCAGGGAGGCCGGTTATTGGATCAAGCTTAACGTCCTAAACAGATGAGTAATTTAATAGAGTAATATCATTTCCACTCTGGCCATAAATACATGCAAAAATGCCTGGGCAGCAGAGAATATAATTCTTGTATTACATTGCATTTGAAATCAGATTTTCTGTTAGAAATTGAGCACGCCTGTGATGTGGTGTATGATTTTCTGATTATGCTGAGTTCAGTTTGGTCAAGTCCAAACGTTACCATGGAATCGAGTTGTTTGCTCAGCTTCATTAAAACTGAAGCTCTGCAGCTTGTTCTCCTCTTTGGAAGTCGTCAAGAGCGCTCTCATTAGATAGACCGAGACATAATGTTTGTGCTTGTTTGTTTGTTTGTGGTTCTCTCACCTCCCCAAATAAAAGCAAAAAAAAAGAAAAAAAAGAAAAAAGGAAATGCTCCTGGTTTCAATTCGACCGCACAAGATGGGGGAGGTGTGAAAGCGCACTTTTGTAATCTCACTCGAAGTCTGCATTATTACATTCTCCCAAAACAGTTTCAACTCTGTTTGATTTTTGTGATACTGTGTGTTTTGACGCAGCTTCTTTTTTGTTTGCGTGATCCTGATTTTCATTACCACCGTGTACAGTGGGATATAATGATTACTTTTTCCACAGGGTCTTTCAGATTGACTGCAACAGGAGACACAGCTGGCAGACCGGCTGAAGTATTTTCATCTGAACCACTTTAATTACTCACTTTCTATTTTTGCCCCTAAGAGAGCCCCACCTCACTGCTCCCTTCCCCACACAGTTGGGACAGTTGTTGCACAGCACCTGTTTTAAACCCAATAGTCATCCCACGAACCTGCACCTGTTGCTATCACCCACCTATGATGCTTGAATAAAGTTTGATGTTCTGTGGTTTTTTTCCTAGTCATCCATGAATATATCTGTAACCTGGAATGTGAGAAGCACTGTTCAGTCACATGCTGCAACCTTGGCCTAAAAACAAGTGTGCCTATGCCAAAACAGCCAACAAGTCTGGGGCTATTCTACTCGTGAATAGATCTTTATGAACATCACCTGGCAACGAGAACAATTTATGCTTTGTCATTGGTAGCTCTGCAGCGAAAGTTTATTAGAAAGTAAAATGTAAATGAGCGTTTTATGAAACCACAAAGTGAGCCTCCATCCAAGTTTTGTCTTTTGACGGCACTACAGATGTTCGTGCTCACAAACTGTGACTGAGCTCTCTCTCTGGAGAAAAATAATGTCCTGTTACTCAGTTCGGTCTGTAAAATTATACCACCGGTGTGAGGGCGTGTGATATTGTTTCAGTTGAATTTTAGCATCAACACGTCATGCATAGCTCACTGTGGTGTCAGCAATGAGCTCATCCATTCCACTAACAGGGGGTGACATGAGTGAGGCGAACAACAATGCAGAACTTTCAGGCGGGTACAGCTTGTTATTTGAAGCCCTCAAGGCCGCCTTAAAGCAGGGGAGAAAAAAAAATCAGGTCGCCTGTGTATTGAATCCAGACTCTTTGAGGTGAAGTGTAATGACGACTTTATTGTGAGATAAAATGCATATTTACTCCATGGCAAGAACACTTGTGAAAGTTTGTCTGTGCATTTACTGGTATTTTCTTCTTTCTTTTTTTTTGTTTTTACCTCCCATCAGAAAATGACAGAGAAGAATTAGCTCAACCAGAACATTAAACTAATGTACTTTGGCTTAACTACATTTTTCCATGTGCCTGAAGCATTCAGACGAAACAGTTTCCTTTCTCTTCTGCTGTTTCTCTTGTGAGGTTTTGTAGCACATCATGACTACGGGAGCAAGTCCATCAAATGTCTGGGCATGTAAATGTTTAAAAGTAAATCTGTAGGTTTACCTCGTTCTTCTCTATGTTTCTGTATTCAAAGTGTTTAACAAGCCTCTCAGCTTGGCAATGCTCTGCGATTCAGAAGTCAAGCACGCAGGCAAGCAATATACTCCAGGCAGGCTGCATCACATGATGAAAGTTCCTGTATGTGATTAATAAATCACACAGTTGGGGTCAACAAAGCCTCCAAATAAAGGCTTGAAGGCACCCAACCTGCCGCTGAAATGACATCAGAGGTCAAATGTTAAGCCTCTCTCTCACAGTGATTGATACTTTTGGAGAAGGAAAAAATAAGGTACAGCTTTTTTCTGTTATTCAACCTTTGATATGGAGAAAATTGCTTCCTGCTGCCAGAGCACATTTGCCATGTTAGCCTATGATGTCACATGATGTAGTGACCTCATCCCGCCAATCAGCCAAACCGGGCTGCCACCTGAGGGTGGCTTCGAATTGCAAGTACAATGAAGGCCAGTGTGACACAGTGTGTCCCTGCTTACTGTAGAGAAGGTGAACTGCATTCAATGCAGCTTTGTTTCATTAGACTCTATCAAAATAAAAGATTTAAATAACTTTGAGCTTTTAGCAGGTATAATGTTTTTACCATGTTTACCATCTTGGTGTGTAACCATGCTAACATTTGCTAATGAGCACTGAAGACAAAGCACAGCTGGAGCTGGGGGAAAAGTCATTAGATCTGCAGGTGTTACTTTTTTTTTTCACCTGATTGTGGTGCTAGATGAAAAGTTGAGGGCTCCTGAAGTTACTTCAATTTATCGTCAGGGGGACATAAATTACTGAACCAAATTTTGTGGCAATCCATTCAATAATTATTGAGACATTTCAATACATGCCAACCGCATGGTGGTGTTAGAGGAAAAGTCAGGGGATCAAGTCATTCGGATTAATTCGCTGGGCACCATGAATGTCTGCACCAAATTGTATGACAATCCATATAAAAGTTATTAAGATGTTGCAGTTGGGACCAAAGTGGCGGACTGAATGCACACCAGATCAGCCCATTCTCACTCATTAAATACAGTCGCGTGGTCAGTGGCCTTTCGCTCCTGAGTATGGCATTGTAGTTCCCCATCTAGTCCTCTATAGTGCCATTTCTGGAGGTGGCCCTCTAGTGTAGTATAAAGAGCGAGAAAAGTCAGAGTCTGGAGGGAGGTTGGATGGGTCAAACACAGGATTTTCCCCCAGGACACTGGGGTTTAAGTCCTGTGTGTGACCAAATGTTGAAGTTGACTTATATTTAACTTTTGTTACATAAGTATATTTGACGAGTTGGGAGCCAAAGGAACATTTTGGACAGACAGAAGAGCATTGCCATCCCTAGAGGCATGTCGCTAGCATGGCAAAAAATTTTACGTATTCTTTCGATTCCAAAACTTTCTCTAGTACAGCCAAGAAAAATCTGCCCATTCCCAGTCACCCTTATATTTGGTGAGAACAAACGATCCCATCGGTGCCAGTATGTCATCAACTGGCCTCCAGTCCAGAAGTAGAAACACAAACTGTGAAGTGGATACATTTGATTATCTGCAAGTT
Organism: Hollardia meadi; assembly: GCA_037974645.1. Taxonomy (NCBI): domain Eukaryota; kingdom Metazoa; phylum Chordata; class Actinopteri; order Tetraodontiformes; family Triacanthodidae; genus Hollardia; species Hollardia meadi. Next base: position 97,487 of record JBBPCS010000098.1, on the reverse strand, counting down.
TCCTCGCTTACCTGCTCATTGACTTGCCAGAGCGAGGCTTCTTTTGATCTTTAATGTTTCCCAACTCCACTGCCTGATGGTGTGGCCAATTGTGATGGTGGGACAAGAAACCCATTTGGGATGTCTGAGTCAAAACCCTCTTGTCTTAAAGCCAGGTCTGACTCCTGCCTTTATATTTTATAACATACTTACTGACGCAGGTTCCAAGACACTGTTTCTACTCATTATACCAGCGTGCTACTAACGTTAGAAACTCAATAGAACAAATATCACCGGTTGCATGTTGGCATGGAGGAGTGCCACACGAGGAGCGAGGGATCATTGTATCACTGATGTCAGTGCAGCAGTCTCAACATGAACTACTTCACATGAAAACCGATGACCTATAACAGTCCAGGATATTACAGAAAGGGGGAACATATTTAATGTTTGTTTTTTTTAAAAACAATGCTGCTACAGTTTAATAAATTAAAAATATATGCGTCATAGGAGACTTTCATTGCCCCTGCTTGTCTCCGTCTCTCTAAACAATGAGTACTGACTGACTAAGATGGCATTTTATTGCATGTGATGTCATCTAACGCTCGATCTTTGTGGCTGCGATGAGAGAAGGCATGTTCAGAGGAAACGTGTGAAACAGGACTCCCAGGATGAAGTACCACAGGTGTGTGTGTGTGTGTGTGTGTGTGTGTGTGAAAGTCATCTGACAAGCACGCAGTCTCATTAGGTCAAATATAGCCTCAGGTGATCATCGAAACTAAGTGTCACAAGCATTCCATTATTGCATAAGTGATTAAAGGGTTTGGAGCTTTAGTTTACAAGTTTTAAGGCCACAGCTATTATGTTTTTTAAGAGGATTTGATTGAAGTTACGTCATAAGACATGTTGCAACCCGTTCAATAATATGGCTGAACACATTTGGAGTCGTGAGACAAGAGTTTATATTTCATTTTGACCATAAATCGCAGCCGTCTTGTTCTATTTGAGTAGAAATCACTTTGTTGTTGATGCTGCGTATTAGCTTCAGTGGCTGACGTAAAAAAAATAAAAATAAATGAAAAAAAAGCCTAAAGGCGAGCCATCTCAGAGAGGCTGGGTCATTGTCAGGATGTGGATTCAGACTGAGCTAAGAACAAAGGAATTTAAAGCTACTTAGATGAGCAGATAAGCATTAATACAAATATATGACTTCACAATTTCACTGGCACTATGCCTCCACTGCCTTGTAATTTGTGTTTCAGCATTTAAAATTTTATCTTTTCTCTTTAATCTGTGTTTGTTTCTTTTTACACAAAGTAAAAAAAAAAAAGTAGCTGGACTGGTGTACATATGCTTTCATGTTGCGTTAGACCTTTGCCAAATACTTTTTACTATGAGATTGTCTGTTTATACTCTGTCGGTCCTGCTTGATTTCAAAATAAGATTTTAGGGCATGGGCCTACATTTTGGCGGTGAACCAGGCCTGGCACCCAATATTTAACAATATAGTTTTATCTAATAAAGCTTTTGAAACAGAGAGTTGATGCTATTGACTTATTATGTATGGATACATTTCAATTGATGGTGATGCTGGAGAAGGGGCCAGTGTTGGGGCTGGCCAAGAATGCCTGACATAACACATGTCAAGCAAGCGTTTTCATTTTTCTATTCCTTTCATATCAGCCATTTTTAAAACTTCAAATCTTTTCTTTTTTGATCATCATCCAGAGCAAAAAAAACGTAATCTTATCTGTGCTGAAACTTGACCGGCAGGCCGCTCATGCCTTTGAGATGACATACACCAAGTGGAAAAGTACAGACCCCCTCTAGCTCCCATGCCTATTCTCTCCTTCACCGCAGCTTTCACTCTCCTTTCATGCGGGCAGCCTCGGTGACATCACCCCTTGAACGACTCTTCCAAGTCGTATTTACTGACTCCATTAAAATAAAAGATATCTAACAAGGGTGATAACTGAGCAGGGCCTGCGGGGAGGAAAGCATCAGGACTTTATTATCCTCTTGGGAGGCAATGATATCAACCATCAGAACAAAACCAGCTTGTCTTTAACGACCATCATCAAAGATGCACATAAAGGAAGATGGCACAAGTAAAGAGCTTTCAGATCAAGGCTGAGGTTGAAATTATTTGTAACGGATGTGGGCAGCGCAGTTACGCACAAGATGCGAACAAGAGCTGTGGATAAGGACTTCCAGGGTAAACAACATAAGGAAGGTGTTACAGTAGCCTAATCGGCCTTGGTTGGCAGAGGTGGGACACCTGGTTCAAATCTAATCTGACAGTGACTCAGTAAGCAAACAACTTTCCATTATTTTTAAATGTTTACAGGCTAAGTGGAAAGCACATAAAGACACTAAGACTAAAATATTATTCCTAAAGGTGTGCAGGAAATTTTTTTAGCAAATCTTTCATGATTGGTTGGTAGCTTGAAGAAATTCTGAGCGGTGTGTTGTGTCATGTTTGTGTCTTTTCTGTTGAATTTTAAGCTCTTTAAGCTCTTTTATCAATTTAAAATATGACAGCATTACTCTAACATAAAACGCTTCACGTTTACTGCATCTGAAAGTTTTGCACATGACGTAGACACTAAAATTACTGAGCTAGTAAATGTGTTACACCACCAAATAATACAATAATTCCTCTTGATTGTGTTATAGAGGAGATCAAACAATACTCTAAAGCCTAATTCATTTAATGTATTTTTTAAGTTTTGTGTACCTTAATGTTTTTCAGTACCTGCTCTAACTGGGCTAATTTGCCTTTACAGAGCATGACTTGCAAAAACATGTGTGTATATATGTATATATATTTCTTTACTGAAAAATAATGATCTTAAATTAAAAAATATCCACAATCCACAACTCCCAATGTTCCAACAGAACCCAACCAACATTTTACCCACCGGACACATAAATCGCACGCTTTTAGAGCCGCTCACTCAGCTGTGTGAGGAAATGGCGTTTTAAAATCGGCCAAACCCCTTGAACTCCACCCATCCAGCCCTTCTGTGAACACCACCCAGCCTGCGCAGAATTTATCTCTGATTTCAAGCTGCAACACATTAAATCTCTTCTTTAGATGACTTCACCATGAAACCAGAGCTCTTTTAAAAGCATCATTAACCATGTCGACTCTGGGGCCACCTCTGTCACACGGGGCCTTGCTGCTGACTGTTTGTACAGTAACACTGGAGACATTAGTGCACATGAATGATTACATTTCTTTAATGCTTCTATGTCTAAATGTTATGTAATTTTGCTGCATGACGCAATATTTTGTGGACACTGTATTCTGAAAGTTCTGTGCTGTGAAATGAAGCATGCACTGATCACTTCAGTGTGATCATACCGGCTGGGTTTTGCTTTAAAGTGTAGGACCAGGTGCCGGGGGTTAAGTCAGAGGGCAATAGAGTGAAGAGTGAGAGTTCCTTTTTTGGGAAAGCTTTCACCAGTGGAAGCAGATTTTCTCCTCTGCGGCCTGCAAATATTTTTCTCTGCTGTCTGCTCTCCTCAGTAATCCCTTCTCCCCTGACATATGCACGCCACCCCTGCCATTCCAATCAGTCAGCCCAACATGTGCTCTTTTGAACCCTAGCCACTGTCAGGGAGTGGTAGGGGTCATCATCTGCTTGACTGTTATTTGCCCCCCTCCCACCACACTTGTCGTGCCAGCAGCTCTGAGCTTTAAAGAGAATGACTACAGGGCTGCTCTGTTCCATTCAGCTGAAACCTGTGTGACAACTGCTCCCCGCTGACGGAGAAAGAGGAGGCTCAGAGCTGAAGAAAGCGGTCTCACTCCTGGACAGACAGCGCTCACATGATGAGCCTCTGAAGCTTGCTCTCTCTACTCAGATTTTTTCCCTGGATTTTTTTTTTTGCTGTAACAAAGCAGAACACCTCAGGGCTGAATCTGCTCCTCTGCACTTCAAGGTGGAGGTAAGGTAGAGGCAGTGTGGGTGTGTGTGTGAGCTGAGGATATTACCTCATAGCCTCATAGAGGATAAGCTGTGATTGAAGAGGTCTGACCCTCTGACTCCATTACTCCTAGCTTCTTATCTGAGCAGATTTTCTGTTCGGGTTCAGAGGGGAAGTTTTGACAGCCAGGCTTTACAGCCCCCTCTCCGCTCTGTCGCTCCTGACAGAGAGAGAGAGAGAGAGAGAGAGAGAGCTGGTGACTTCATCCCCTCTCTTAACCAACCCTCCCCTTTCCTCCTCCTTTTTGGAGCGTTCTTTTTTTTGTGCTGCACAGTCAGGCAGCATGCCAGCAGTTTTCATCTTGCTGCGGTCCCTGGTTATCAGGCTCCTCAGTAGCAGACTGGCAGGCTCAGTGGCACAGTTCCTCAGGAGAAGCCTCTCTACAGGCGCTGCCCACCTTGGCACGGCGCTGCGCCACGTCTGGGACCGCGTTCGATCCCAGGAGTCCAAGGAAGCCATCCTGGGCTGTGTGCTGTGCATTCTCAACATGCACAAGAAGGTGGAGAACTGAGCTCTCCCTCCTCTTTCTGTTCAACCCGCCACTTGATTGCTGAACAGAGACTAGACTGGAGTAAGAGGAGTGGTGAGTGAGGAGAGTGTGCAAAGGAATGTGACAGATTTTTTTTCTATGACCGCATTTGGACTTCAGCATATTTAGTTTTTCTAACTGGACAATGTCTGAAAGCATTGTGAGGAAGGTTCAGCCCTTCACCATTGGGACGAGGCTGTCAGCCCCAGCGGTGCCAAAATGCCAGGAGTTTACAGAGAGTTATCTGCAGAGCCAGAGTCTGGATAACTGCACTCTACAGCGCAACCTGAACTCGCTCTACCTCAGTCGATCCCAGGTCTGTGCACATGGCCCCTGTCTTGTCTCACCCATCGTCAAGCAGGTATCCCCCTTGAAACACGAACAGGAGGACATGGCAGCCGAGGACCACCTGAACCAGAACTTTGCCTCTCCCTTTGCTGTGTCCAGATCCATCAAGAAGATCACAATCTCTGGGAGTAAAGACAGGTCAGAGAACGAGGTGTCGGCGGGACCAGCGCAGCTTTCAATCACAGGGTCCACATCTGAAAACAACAATAATAACAACAACGTCACCGGCACATCAGATCCACATCTGCCCAGGATTGTAGGTGTGAGCTGTGAGGATAAGCCCGGTTCTCACTTCAAGGTACAGGACAAACTTTACGAATGCAAACACACAAATCTAATAACCAAGGAAAGTGTGTAAAATGTTTCAGTTAGGCCTGAATAAAGTTTGAAATAAATCCTTTACTAAGGCATATATATACAATATATATTTTTAAAAATGCTGTAATGTATCTATAAGTTAAGAAATTGACCCCAAACTCAGCATGGAAAGTAGATATTTTGAACAAGCTTTCAACATACAGTGTAAATATTTAGCGAGAACCAAAATGCGTGTCCACTGTAAGTCTGTTTAGTAAATGAATAATTTGTTCAATCTATCTTTCATATCATTTGACTAATTTGTCCAAACACAATGTAAAATCTTAGCGGCCCTAGTTTTTATTGAACATGATCAAGGTATCTCAAGAATTCTAAATTCATGTTGACTTTTTTCATCGTCCTGTCCATCTGGTTAGGGCTTCTTCTTTTTTTTTCAGCACTACCGACCACATTATTTTATCTGAATTTTTTAGGTTTTACTCAGAAAAGACAGCTGTGATGAATTTCAGCCCCCGCAGGGACAAACCAGGGTGAAACTGAACGAAGAGAAATCCGTCCAGCAGGTGAGATGCTAGCTTAAACTGCCAAATTTAAAAGTAGCTACAAGCTGTTCCTCTTCTTTCTTTCTCCTTTCTTTGTTTATTTTTGTTCTGTAAATGGGAATTTAATTTTAAAAGTGTAGAGTAGTAGTAAAAGAGAAGTATATATGAGTGTTTTGACGTAGCATCGATGACATTTGTTTCACACCGATGCTATTTTTTTCCCATCTTTATTCAGACTGTAGGAAAACAGTTGTTTTGTTGTGCAGCAGTGGGGTCTTTAAGGCAGCTGTGGCATTGACGAATCTCTTGGAGTTTAGGAAATGAAGTCATGTGCTGTGTTCGCCAGACTTGAACAGTTTATTATGTTATACGTTTGGAGCAAAGTTACACAGGTGGGAAACGAGTTATGGGAGCAACGCCATACAAACAGCCTGTTGTTTCCCCTCGTTTGTTTCTGTACATTTTGAAAGAAACAGAAGAAAAACAGTGTGAGCATACTGTAGGATATTGTTTAAAGTCAATAGGCTGTTGGATTTGGCCTGTTTCTTGTTGAAGTCATCGGTGTGTGTGTGTGTGTGTGTGTGTTGGGGATGATGTGCTCTGTTACAGCAGGACTCACTGGAAAACATGAGGTCAGGGAAGATGTTAAAAGAAAAGGCTTGCTGAGGTCCTCATGGAGGCTGGTTATAATAACACACTGACACAGCAATGGCCTAATTTCCCCTTTTATGACAAAAAAAAAACAAAACGATGGTACTGAACCACACCATACCAATCTGCAACCATAACAATACTTTGCTTTTCCTCCCTTTTATATATTATTTATGCAAACTGACAAAAATGGTCAGAATTACACGTGCGAAGGTGGTGTGGCCTTTTCCCGTTCAGGTGTGAGAGAGTGAACATGATCGATAAAGTCTTTCAAAGGTGAGACGTTTACATGTAAAAACAAAACAAAAAAAAAACGTCAGACATCCGAGGATCTGTCCGCTCCTGCTTCCTCCATGTGGCCAGATGTTTCCTGATAGGAAAGCAACAGGAACGCTCGTCCATTAGTGAAGCTGTGCCAGTCGTGTTCATTTCATCTTATGTGGTGCTGACAGTAGGTTTTGTTAAGAGAGACCTTGGGCCCGGTCTGACACAAGTTTGGAATGTCTCTTGATGGTACTATAGAGGTGTTATTAACATGAATGGACACTTAAACATCCCATCATTTTGGGGTGATTATAGCCGGAGTGCTGAACCTCCTTCTTAGAGGTTTAATTAAAGGCAAGCATTATCTGGTGTTGAGGTTTCACCTAATGTTGTCAGATTGGCATCATGTTTTCGACACTTTGTTCTCTGTGCTGTGTGCTCACACAGATTCCAGCGGCTGAATCGCAGAAGAAAGAAAGTCATCTACAGTCACCGAACGAAGCGCCTGCAGCTGTTTCGTCCCAGACTGACTGCTTCACTCAGCGCAACTCACTCTTCAGCAAGGAAGTGCTGCAGGTAAAATGCAGCATGCATACACAATATCAACAGGTTGTCATGGCCAGTCAGGGGAAAAGCTGCACGTTCCTCCAACTTTTCTGTCTTCCCTCTCATATATTTGGAAACTAATAAAATGTTTTAGGAGGGTGTGCTTTTTCCCACTCCACTTTTCCAGAATATATGCAGATGGAGATATTTTAAATCATTCGAAAAATAAAACCAGTCAGTAACTTATCAGACTCTCTTATCTCCTCTGATGTAAAAAAAAAAAAGAAAAGAAAAAATGCTAAATGAAAAGAAGCTGGAGTGGCGCTTACTGTATCTCACAAGCAACAAGTTACGCTGTTGAGATGAAATCAGAGTGGAAGCTGCCTGACGCATGACCCTCGGAGGAAGGACAAAATATGTACTGGTTCTTATTTGGTCCAGAGAACTGTATGAGCTGTGTTCGACTCAGAGAGGGAGGGGGGGAAACCGCCACAAGTGAAGCAATTATTTGAGGATGAGATCATTGTTTGGCTCCATCTCTTCACGCCTATGGCCCAGAGAGGCTCAGCCAAGCAGCACAACTGGCTGTGTTATCTCATCGCTGCGTCCGCCTCGTTGTGCAAGGACATTTTTTCAGAGAGTTTGGCTGAGGGACATTTTGTCCAGCAGTTGGCTTTGTCATCAGGCCTTTTGTTAAGCAACCATCCAAGTGATGGGCTGCTTATTTCCAGTAATAAGAAACTCATTTTGGATGTGTCAGCTGAAGGAAACACATGATGTATGTATGTGTCGAAAACAGCTCCGTAGCACGTCATTAATGTTAACAAGCTTAGCAGCCCGTTTGCTTTTAAGTGGAACTTACATATCTGTTGCTTTTGGGGGAAACAGCCTTTTGTACTTTAACTTTACTTGAGAATGTTCTTTAAATAACCAGAGTTTTTGGTGGCTGGGGACCTGCTTGTTTTACAGGGATTCGGTTGACTGCTATCGCTGATGAAAATGTGGCATTACAGTATTACATCGCTAAGTGGAAGTGAACTTTCCAGGGAGAGTCTTTCAAGGGCCCCCAATATTTCATGCTAGGAGAGCAAAGCAGGTCACCAGATGGAAGAAGCAAAGCTTCGTTGAGGGCCATCTGTCTCGGTGGCTGCTCTGCAAAACATTTTGCCTTTCAACCTCTCATTTCCATGACAGAGAAAGTAGAGAAACATCCACTCCTACAGTCTTTTCAGGGGCCAAGTTACAAGAGAGGCTAAAAATTTGGCTTGTTGTGTAAAAGTGTAAAATGTGCACATTATGTCCTACTTTTTCAGTTAAAAATGTGTTTCTTTGAAGCTTGTCGGAATGAAAAGCTGACTGACAAAGAGCGATTTTCTGCCTGCATTTTCTGGGATCACCAAACATGGAGTTTATTTAAAAATGTGTTCTGTGTTGAGCGCAGTGGTCTTTTCCTGGGTGGCCACCGATTTTTTTTTTTTTTTTTTTCCACAAAATGAACATGAAAGGCAGTGATGCAATCTGAGCTGCAAGCATTAGCTGACTATTCTTCGCAGCTAGACAACTGGCCCCACTGTACATTTCGATAAACGCACAATTGTTGTGGAGGGCAGACAGGAAGAAACAACGGAATCACAGACTTCCTGAATGAGGTCATTATAATGCCATGGGAGCCAGTGTGAGGAGATAGTGGAAGGCCTGTTTTGTCAAGCTCGTTTCCTCCTGTTCAACCCAGAAATACCTCTGCTGCATGGGGGGGCTTGTAAAGTTAATGAACTTGCCTCTTTGAGGAGAACGGACGTCACATTTTAATCTCAAGCAAAGTGTTGTTTAGTGGCTGTGTCATGCGCTGTCCGGGTGTTTTTATTGAATCAAAAAATGCATTACTGCAGAGTAACTATTTATTGTCAGTCATGCTAAATTCCTTGGGAAATATGCTTTCATGTAATTTTATAATGACTTATTCGTGTTCTTAACTGCTATTTGACATCCTGCAGGGTACACAAAAGCAACACAGTGAAAAATGAAGTTCTGCTATTCGTCAGTTGAATGACTCATTTAGGACCGGTCTGAGAAGTGGAAGATCCTGACTTGATTTATTGGTCCATTTGATTATCGGGACGTGGGCGGGTCACTGACTTCCACACTGGGTTCCTTGCAGAAAACAAACATGTACTTTCCAACACTTTCTGGCTTTGGCCACCTGGTTTGCACTTCTCACTCCATACAAATGGTGCCAGAACAGGCAGCTCCGCAAGACAAAGCCTTATGCAGGCTTTGGAGTCCAGGCACTTGCCAAGAGAAACGTCTGCTCTGCATAACGTGACTTTGGTAGAACAAAGGGCTGTTCTTGATGTGTCTGAGGCTCCGTGTTACTCTAAGTCGGGGGAAGAAAATGTGGCCGGTTTGCCCTCATGATCAGCAGAAATAAGACACCACTGTGACTACCACTTTGTTGACTTTACTGTCACAAAGCGGATGTCGCACAACCAATAGGGTATGAGCCTTGGGTGTGAGAACTGTAGATAGGAATTTGATTGAAAAACACTACAAAAGAAATCCGGTGTCATATTTCTACTTGTAATATTGATCCATACAAGTACATCTTATCTTCTCACATGTTTTTAAAAAAACAACAACAATATATATACTTTTTTAGTGCAGATGAAAACAAAAGTAGAAAGCTAAATTAGTAACAAATCAGTTATTGTCACAGGTTGTTCCTCGGAGCTCATGCAATAGTTTACAGTAAAGAGTTTTGCTTTAACATATCATTATGAAGTAATGTTAAATGGACAATGTAATAGCTATATAGAATAATTAGACCATCTGCGTTTAGACTGGTTCCCTATAAACCTCGCTTTCACTATGCAATTTTTGTCTGCCACCAGGCACAACATCCAGGGAAAATGAAGGCTGCTGGTGAGGTGAAGGTGATCCAGTATGGCTGCTTTCATGTCTCCATTATAGACTAAATAACTGAAGAAAGTCACTTTTTTGTTCTGTGTTGTTGGGAGTTGCTACTCCGAAGAAGGGGGAGTCGTCTGTTTCCACTTTAAAAGAATGAATGCTTAGTAAAGCTGATATATTGTCACCTAAAAATGAAATAAAACAGAGGCATACCATCGAACTGCAGGTTCAGATCTATAAACAGACACAAATGATCCACTATGATGTGCAGATTGTAAAGTATACCTTTAACATGTTTGTCTGTGTGTCTGTTTGTGTCTGTCAGGCAGAGGCATGGATCAAAGGCAAGCTGCAGGACTTGAAGGATGGATGTAATATTCAGCGCTGCCCCCTGCAGGACTGGGAGGAAGCCTCGCAGACGCTCCAGAGAGACCTCAAAGACTTCGAGAACACCCTGATTCAACTCAACCAGGTAACAAAATGATTCAACGCGAGGCTGGACCCGAACTTAAACTTCACCAGGTTGCCAGAGCAAGCACACATCAGAGCAAGCCACATTCAAAATGAAATGTTTACTTTAACTTTTTAACTGGTAATGGAGATCTGAATGTAACCATTAATCACTGTCTTTGGTGCTTAAAGAGTCTGTCAGATCACATAACACATAACATAATGGTGTTGTAGGCAATTCCAGTCAACCAGAGAGAAAGGCAGACCCTCAATGTTCCAGACAGCTCTGTCAAGCTAGTTTATACTTTCTCCCTCAGGAGAAAAGGGTTGGAAATGGTACAGTGCTGATAATTAACCTCCCCTGACACTCAGACAGCCCAGGAAGGGCAGAGGCAGAACCAGATTTTTCAAGATCCAAGAAATTAATGGCAGTTTTCCAACATTTGTGAGGCCGGCTGAAACATGAAAGCAATGGCTCTGCCAAACCTGAGGTTAGTCTGGCCACACTATCTGTGCTGTGCTGACTTCATGTTTCTTTTGGTGTAAAAAGATGGGTGAGCAGTTGATCTGCAAGCTGAACCCCACCTCTGATCTCGTGAAGAAGCAGCTCAGCCAGCTCAGGGACCAGTGGCAGACCCTGAAACAGACGGCTGCGAATCAGACGAGGGCCCTGGGTGGAGTCAAGAACCTGCAGGAGTTCAACAAAAAAGTGGACAAGCTGGAGGCTTGGATTAAAGAGAAGGTAAAAAAACAACAACATCCCTCTTGTTTTCTGTTGCTATGCACGGAGGGAGAGCTGTTCTTTCCCTCTTTTCATCCTTTTAGAGACAATTTTATTGGGTAAAACCTTTGCCTTTTTTTTCATAATATTGGCTGTTTTTCAACAATTTGTGCAGCTTGGGATTTTATTTTATTGCTTACTGCCGTTGCTAGCACTTTCCGCTGACATTGTGTGAAACGGGGAAATGTGAAACTTTATTATATATGGATTATTTATGGATATCGTAATTTCCATAAGTCTTCATTTAAATTTCACAGATATTTAATTCCTGAGTCCTCTTTACTCATTTCCCCCCATTTCTTTATCTAAACAAAAAAGCCATCAAGCTCTCCGACTATGACAATTAGCGCCAAAAACAGTTGGCCCAGAGGCAAATATGAGTGGACGGACAGCTCTAATCAACAGCTGTCAAGATAATTGGCACAAAAAAACAGCACAAATACAGGAAATGAGTTTAGCATCCTGAAGACATTTCTCGTTTGTGTTTATCCCCCAGTGTAAAACATCTGCCTGTCATTATCAAAAAGCATTTCATGCCTATGTTTATCCCTCTGTTCATGTCCATGTCTGGCACAAGGGAACTGGTGATTGATAATAGACTTGTGGGAACGTAACGGAGGATGTTGCTTATTAAGTTTATAAAACCTCCAATCCCGAGAAGAGATCTCCATTTACGTCTACTCATCCTTTCCTCTGCGCATTAGCATCAAGTTCAAAGTTCCTCTCTGAACACTAGAGGCTAATTCTGTTCAGCAACTAAGTTGCTAGCAGTGATAATGTGGTTTAACACTAATGCCTCTGGAAAAAAAATGAAAAAAAGGTTGGGTTCCTAACAAATGGGGGCTAATAAACACTGACTTTTATGTAATCCAGCAGGAAGAGGAGCAGTCTCTGGTCAATGTCCTGGAGGAAAATGTTGACAAAATGCAGCTGACCAGGAGAATTTTAGATCTGAAACAGGTAACAATAAAAGGAGGATAAACGCTAAACAACATTCATGAGGTAGAATTATACACATTCCCATATGTTTACATTACAATTTTGCAGAGGTTTCACAGTCATTAATCTATGGATGACTGTAATTTGTCTCCCAGCTGTCTTTCCCATGGTAACGACAGCTGAGGTCATACTTGGATTGTGTTCCGCTGTTTCACTGCAGGATGAGCAGCTCTACAGAAACCTCCACGAGGAGATCAACCACTTGGCCCTGAAACTGGAGAAACAAGAGAAGACAGATGGCAAAAACATCTCCAGCAGGAGGAAACACATCAATAAAATGTACACTTTGTCCCTTAAGTTGAACTGGTGCATGCTGCATGAAGCGTCTTCAATCTGCAGATAACTTGGAGACTGAACTTCTGTGTCATCTGCTGTGTGTAGGTGGCTGAAGGTCCAGTCTCATCTGAAAAACTACCACGAAAATCTACAGCTGGCACTGGAGGTGTCCTCTATCTATCAGCAGGCAGATAATACGTTGTTTGCTATTAATAACATGGTACAATTCCCTGAGCGGCTTAATTTTCTTCTTAGATCTGAGATTCACATTTTGCTCCCATTTACTGATACGCGTCTTCTCTTTTAGAGGAGAAGCATGTCTGCATCCAAAGAGCTGGACAGATTCGGAGATAGAGAAATACGTGACATCGCCAGCCAAATCATGGTAGGAAGCACCTTTTTTCTTTTTTTTAACTTGAAGCAGCGCCGCACGATCAGATCCTGAAAGTGTGTTGCAGAAGCCTTCTCTACCTAACCTACAGGCCTGTGTGTGGTAGATGCTAGATGTGAGCATGTCCCAGCTGTCTAATCTCCATCCTGCCCTGGCTGCCGGCATCACAGAGAAGCAAAGTGAGGTGAAGGACTGCTGGTCGCTTCTTCAGAAGGTTTTCAGGTAAGACAGCAGGCCAAGGATAGCACCAACACCACTCTGGTGGCCCCGTGAATACATGCGCCATTTCACCCAGTAATAGGTGCTCCGCAGGTTTCCACTGAGCTGGAACTGTATTTTTCTGTTATTACTCTTCTAATACCCTGCATTAAAAGTTTGCACTGGCAAAACCAGAGACAGACATTTTCCAAATGAAAATGAGCTTTGTATAAAGATTTTTTAATCTCTCCCTTGATTAGGCTTGTTTAATTTGGGTTTGAATTGGTGAAAAATTACAAGCAAAGTGAAGGACTGATCTGTCCTTTTGGTTTATGTTCAGTTTTCTGCACTGCTTTGGAATTGGACCATGTGTTTGATTACTATAGGTGAATAATGTCTTGGCTTACTGAGTCAGTTATTGAGTTTTGTTCCTTTCTAACTATTAAAATCCTGCCGTCACCCTGGCTCTAAGATCAAAACAAGTTTACAAGAATATTTTGTTATTTTTATGGCATTTGTAAAACAAATTTATTGTTATTTTAATAGCCAACAGTAAGAATCCAGACTTTAACGTCATTAGACTTTTTTAGGCTATGTGAAGCAGTCGCTACTTATTGAGTACAACCACATTTCTATACTGTGTGTAAAATGGGAAACAAACAGCAAGAAATGATATACTAGTTGTGCACTGTGGTCTATAGCTTATTACTGACATTGGTTTCAGCCCCAGCAGCATGTGTTGTGAAACATGTGGCATTCTTTGCATTAGTGTCCTAAATGTAAAGGGTCATCTGTGTCCATTTTTTTTTCTTGTTTCTTGCATAAAAGTGGAAACTTTGAGGTGTTGTGCTTTGTTCTGAAAAGTTATTCATAAATGGACTTTTTTATTATTATAAAGATGATTAGGATCCATCCTCAGGGACCATGAATATTCAAATTTCATGTCCGTCTGTCCAGACGTTTTCGTGTTATCCTACTGTTGGACGGGCCCTTACCTGCTCAAAATACACTGAACATGTTCCAGTTTTATAATAATAAATACAGTCATGGGTAACTCCAGTTCACAGTTTTGACATCCATCACCAACATCTCCTGCTTTCCAAATATTTCTCAGGCTGAGAGCCTCTCATGTTGCCGGGCTATCTTTAGATCCAAATATTACATCATCTGGTCTTTTCTTATCAGCTGCGGTTTATAGCTCTTTAAAACAACACAAACACTGGTAGAAAACTTCAAATCCATAATTGGCCTCAGAGAGCTCTGCTGTCAGCACCACTGTAACCTCCTGCTCTGCTCGCCCTGCAGGAGTGACAGGACCACGCTCTCTCCCCCTAGCTCCACTTTCACCAGGGAAATTGCTGACCCCCTGACACCAGCCCGAGAACCCCAGTGCAACGTGGGAACGGAGACCCAAAGGATCATGGGAAAGGAGGTGAAGGAGGAGCAGAATCGTCTGAAAGGCTGCGGGGTAAGTAGCTTCAGTATTTCATTCTATTTCTGGAGAAACCGGCAGAAGATGAGCTCAGTCTCTTCCAGTCCTACGACTTCTGTGGCTGCACAAAGTGACGCACTTTGTCCTTTGGTTTTGGAAAATGCCTGATTTACAATTTAAGCAGGTTTTCCCTAAATACCAGTATTTCTGGAGCTGGTGCTTTAGAGCAGTGGCTTCTAGTCTTGGCTCCCAACCTAGCCTACTACTGGTTTTCCATCCAACCACCTAGTTGCACTTAATAACATCATCTGATGTCCCAGTTGTGAGGAAGCCCTTGATAAGATGGTCAGGATAAATGCCAGCTTGGCTCTAAAACTCAAACACCAGTCTTGTAGAATGAAGCAATATGTTAACTTTGTCCTCTGTTTTCCTGCCAGTTGTCTCTATCTCCTGACAAGAACACCAGTCTGCAAATGTTATGAATATTGCCCTGTCGGAGTCGCAGGAAGAGCTTTTAGAGGTGTTATTTGCCCTGGAACAAGAATTCCATAAGTTTCCATGAAAAGTGTCAAGCCTTGACTGAACAACATGGTTGAATGTTGGGCCAGAGCAAATAAGCCTTTCACTTTATGGCAGAATAATATCTTGGATTGCAACTGCTTAACAACAGTACACTGTCTTTGGATTAGTACTATATTACTAGATGGTCTGTGGGTCACTCCAGGGTGAGTAGACAATCTGCGGAGCATGTGGATTCCTCAGACATGACATTCCTCATTTTTGGAGGCCTACCAGCACTTTATTGAACACGTGGGCGCTCCTCCCACTGCTCATAAACCTACAAGGAAATTATGTTAGCGTCTTTTGGAAAAGGAGGTATCCAGAAATTTAAGTATGTGGTATGTTTAAAACCAGTTATTATGTGTATATTTAGTCTTTTAAGTTAGCACATTAAACCTCTTTACAATCCGTTAGTGAATGCACAGTGGCTAATTGTCTACAGCCCAGCGGTATCCCTCAATGCAATGATCCTCTCCTCTTGTTGACCCTGAGTTCTTGTGAAGTCCCTCTAGCCTCGTTTTGCCCAGTGTGAAAGTGCCCAGATGCTCGGGGAGAGAAAACTTCACTCTTTCCATTCTGGTGGCGCTTATTTCCATCATGCTCATGTTTTTAGTTCTCTTTAGTTCTCTTCTCTGTAGCCCTGCGGCCCCGCGAACTGTGACAGGAGCCCATCAGGCCAGCTTGCCAGGCTCAGTCATTGCTTTCAACATGGCGTTGAGCTTGCATCTCCATCCTGAGCCCTTTCACTGCAGTTCATTGCCTTTATGGCACTGGAAGTTGGGAGTTACCTGGGTGCTATGTCTGTGAGAGCCCCACTCGTTACTTTTTATGGAAGGATTAATAAGACACTCGGAACAAAAGTTAAACAGCTCCTGGGTGTGCTGAATTGATTACATTATTTGTAAGGGTACGAGATGCAGCTGCACAGGTCTGCAGGCTGATAGTGAGTTGTATACAGTATGTGCTGCTAGTAGCACTATCAGCAGACATGTGCATGCTTCCACTTTCTTTCTTGAAGTCTCTTCCTCTCTGCTGTAATCTGGCTCAGTTGATTACAGGTAACTGTAAAAGTTTTAGTGTCTATATGTTTATGGGCACACGTATTATAATCTATATGTCTGCGTGGGCAGTGCTATAGCCTCTTGTTGCTGGAGGTAAACATGGCTATCGTCTGTTTCTCTGGCTAATTGCAGCCAGATGCTGGGGCTGCGGACCAGATGGGCTTGGTGCTAAGTGATAGTTCTTGGCTGACATCACTTCATAGCACATTGCAGAAAGACAGACGGGATCAAGAGATTGGCAGAACAAAGATAAGAATCAACAGATAGGGAGAATTGGATGAAGCCTAGAATGCCATTGAAAATGACATAGCAAATCATTGAACAGTTATTTTTTGCTGTGGCCGACAGGAATTGGTTACAATGGAAGGACAGAAGCAAATATCTGGGGAGGAGACGTCAGCGATGGTTATCAACCCTGTCAAATGAATCACAGTGGTTTGCTAGTTCTGCAGCTTTAGCACATAAATTGGCTAATAATGCGCCTTTGTGAAACTCAGACTGGCCTATAAAATGACTGCCGTGTTAGTAAATGATGCTAGACCCCTTCACTTTACTGCATCGCTCGCATAATTTTGGAGGCGACACTTTTCTGCATCTCTCTGACTCACTTCTTCTATAAGGCCGGTCAGCAAATAGCGCGGTTAAAATAAACTACTCCATAAAACACTATTATTTATGGCTGTTTTTTGCTTTTTGCCTGCCGTGTAAATTCAGCATTTCTAATTTTTTTTTTTAAATGTGAAAGCACATACCAAAAAGGCAATGAAAACAAGCAAAAGAAAATTTACTTCTGAATAAATAATGTGTGTATCATGCATGCATTCTTGCAGTGGCCCTGCTGGATCCTGGCCTTTTGCAGTGGACAAAGAAAAAGACCAACTATGAGGATATCCCACTGTGTTGTTGTAATAGTCCAGATACACGCAGCTCTCATTGGAAACCTTGCTGCAGAGTCCTTTGGCCAACCTTTAAAGTACTCAGATGGTTGTAAAAGAGGCTTAGTGGCTGTTGACGTCTTTAATATATTTCTGCACATAGACAAGGTCTATAGCTTTGGCATTGACCTTGCTTAAAACTCATGCGTAACTCTAAATAGAGTTGGATTGGACGGCAATGGAAATCAGTATTTAAGGCTGAAAAAACACTGCTGCTATTTAATGGGAGTTGGGGATAGGGGATTTTAAAAAGGGTCTTATTTCCAACTGCAATGGCTCCTTTTAATCTTTAGAGTGGTATAGCACATGTTGGCAATCTTGTTGAACTTAATGTGTTCATTCATAAAGCAATTATGATGTATTTAAACTTTTGCTGCCATCTTTAGCATTTTTATTACAACCTTTGATGTTGTGAGGCTGTCAAACAGAAATAGCTCGAATCTTCAGCCCGGTCTGGGTTATTTCACTGAGAGTAGCCAACCTTTGTAAGAAAGTATGCTTTGTGTCGTTAACAGGAGAGACTGTACTCTGGGCAGCTGTCCATGTTGTCCAGCCACATTGTAACATTCACATTAGTCATGAGCTACAGCTTTGCCTGACTGTCTAGTGATGCTCAGTGCATAAAATCCTCCGTTTGAGATGTTTATGCATCCAGTCAACATTTATTCGGTGGATGGCTGACAGAAAAAGCAAAACATTACTCACAGGTCTTGTCACTGATCTTCTGGGTTTTTCCTTTTGCTCTTTTGTCCACAGAGTACTGTTGAGTGTGGGATTGGTAGGAGATCACCAGGCAACCAAAGCCAGCAGCAGCAATCAGTGAACCACGCCTCTTCACCCATGGGAGACGGCCCTGCCTGCGCAAATGATGTCATCGTCAGACATCAACTGAAGGGGGAAAGGTGACATTTCACTTCAGCCTCTTTGCGACTTACATAATGAGAGGGCTTTATGTAAGTCATAATTGGACTCACATGTCTGTGCTTTCTTTGCAGCAGGAAGCCAAGAGCAGAGCCCAAGCTTGCCACCGCCCCGCGGAGCCACCCACAGCTTCACCTACAGCTCCAGAAGTTCACCGTGTCTGCTGACAAGGTGACATGACCCCCTGCCAGGCGCACCTGAAATCTCCTTTTTCCATACACTCCACTGAACATCAACAAAAATGGTTCATCTTGAGTAAAATCCCATGACCTCAACCTCAGAATTCATTGCCATGATTTGTCAAGGCAGCGCTGCAGTTTTTGCTCTATTACACCCTTTTCTTGTAGGCAGCCACAGACATTATGTCACATTTTTAAAGGAGACAAAGTTGTCATGCATTGAAGAGTGACTGTATACTGCGTGTGTGCTACTGCTTTCTCATTTCCAGTAATTGTTTTAGTTTTTTTGTCAATTGTTTGGAGGGTTTAAAGGTCAGGATGACAAATATCAAATGGATCCTGGAAACTGTGTTTCTTGTGGCTCTCGGCATCTAACAGTCACCTTTTTAGATGTTCTGTGTTCAAATATTCCTCTTTTAACACGTCTTTAACCCTGTCCCTGTTTACTGTCCTGTCCTTTTCAGACTTTGTCCTGGCTGAAGGACAATGTGTCCATGGCCACACAGGTGTGTTCAATAGCCAGCTTTGAGGGGCTGGAGGCAGCCAGGAGGTGTCAGCATGCTCTGGAACAAGAAATCCTAACCAACAGGGCCAGGATAGAGGTGGTCAAGAGAGTAAGCCAAGGCACACTGTCATTTTCAGTTTTCTTAAACACGAGCACTGAATGAATGCCTTTTGCAAACTGGGTACCTTGGCAGGCCTGGTTTGTGTAATCTAATAATGAGCAGCTTTATCCAAAGCTTCACATTAGGTCTATATTTCGCAACAGAAATTGTTCTTAGTCATCACTCATCTCATCAGTTTAATACTGCTTCCTCAGGAGGGCCGTGGGCTGGTCCGTGCACGGCACCCAGGCAGCGCCAAGATCGAGGAGTTCCTCAGCCAGCTGGAGGGCCTGTGGGAAGAGCTGCGGAGGAGGCACCAGAGGAACGCCATGTTTCTGCAGGCCTCAGAGGAGCTTGGTTTTAGGGTAAAATTCATAAAAATATATCACAGCAGGCACTGCGCTTGAGTCATACAGAGGCAAGTTACTTACCTCTGAAGTTAGAAGGGGAAGGTTTATGGTTATGACGGATCATTCTGGATTAGTTCTCCCATTGTGAGAAGCTTTATTCTGGCTGAAAGCCTGGTCTGTTCACATTAACTCATGGTTAGAGGCTCATTTGCTTTCATCTTTACCACCTTAATTGGCAGAGTTTGCAAGGTATATCCCCAAAATATTTAGTATATTTTAATTTATGAAGGCTAATCCAGGGGATATAAATTGTGTTGCCATATAATTTGATTATAGGATGGAAAGAGGCTGCAAATCCACCCAGAATGATGACTTGGTTGGAAAGCATGAATCTTTTATGACAAAAGATGTAGGTCAGAGCATGGTCTGCTTCCATGGGGGAAAACCTATTATTGTCTTCTTTGTACAGTGCATCTCCTCTGGTTGTTGTTGCCGTGCACAAAATCACATGCAAATAACAGGAACAAAACCTCTACATTCTCTGTATCATTAGCCTCTCTGCTTCTCCACCGTATAGGTTGTAAAAGTGCTTCAGGCCCTGGGCAGCCTGGAGGCCTGGCTGGAGTCTGTGGAGCTTTCTATGAAGGAATCTGCTCTCGCCGGTGACCCTGAAACAATGAGCATGGCTGAGAGGGAGAGCTGTCTGCTGGAGAAAGAGGTGGCAGCACGCAGGATGGAGCTCAGCGCTC
This sequence comes from Hollardia meadi, assembly GCA_037974645.1. NCBI lineage: Eukaryota > Metazoa > Chordata > Actinopteri > Tetraodontiformes > Triacanthodidae > Hollardia > Hollardia meadi. The sequence goes on along the minus strand of JBBPCS010000098.1, from coordinate 77,522 downwards.
TGAGGCAGGAGGTGGATCGCCTTCATGGCCATAGTCACCCCCACACACGAGGCCTGCACGCACGCATGGAGAAGGTGGAAGGAAAGTAAGTTTTTCAGAGTATGAGAGGAAGGTCTATCACCATGGAAGACTTGGTGTTATGGATCTGAACAATCAGACTCCGCTGGTTTCACTCATCATTGGTGGTCAGGAAGTAAAATAAGTTTTGGTCAGTGTTTCCAAGAGGCCATTTCTGCAGTCCAACATGGAAGAGTATACTCATAAAATCCCCAGTTCTTATTTAAGACAAACAATTTCACCCCATAAACCACAAAATATATATCCATAAATCTCATAAGTTGCCCTTTTTTTCTCCAAGTTGGCACAAAATACTCCCCATGTGCTCATTCGCTGCCAGGTTCGAGTATATTCATTTGTGATTCATACAGCACTTATAGCGAGGTCTACCCCGCAGTCCTGACATGCACCTCACCCACAGCTTGTCAGAGTGTGTCAGTCACCCATTCCGCGTTTGAAAGATGACGCCTCTATCATTGGTTAGAGAGAAAGACTGTCAGTAAAACTTAGGGTGTTGGCTGGTTCACTGGATGTACCTACTGTATGTCTATAAACACAGACTGTAAAGGACAGAGGTGAAAGAAAACAAACAAATGGAAAGGGTTCAGTTTTCAGGGTGGGGATGGACACTTGGGCAGTCTGAGGAACCAATGATGCAGGTAGAGGCGCTCAATAAGCAGCTGTTAGACAGTTGGGATGATGTCATTATTTAGCGCTACGTACAAGCAACTTAAGGCTCATTTATTCTGGAAAAAATACCCTTTGAAATTGCTCCCTTTACCATCTCAAATATAAACTCTGCACGGCCAGGATAGCTTCATGCCCTGAAGTACTGGATATGTTTATGTGAGACATGATATATGATTACATAAACAGCTTGGTGACATGCACTCAGTATGCTGTTTGCGGTCTCTGTAATGTGGTTCTGCTGAAGGATGCAGACATGTACTGTATAGGCAGATGTGGATTAGTTAAGGGGTAGCTGGTCTTTAAAAAAAAATCCTGCTGTGTGTGTGTGTTTCCTAGGTACCATCGTGTCCAAAGTGCCCTGACCCAGCAGAACTCAGAGCTGCAGGACACTCGAATGCTGACTGAGTTCTTGGAGCGCGTGGAGCTGGAGGAGAGCCAGGAGCTCAGCAGTAGTCAGTATAGCCTGGGCCAGGTGAGAGGCTGTGCACCAAAAGTGGCATTAAAAAGGGGAAATTCACCCGTTTCTTTGTGTGTGTTTTCTACATAACTTAATTGTTTGGTTTTGGGATATTCATGTATGAGATGTCTGCACCTGCCCAATAAACTTAAAAAGTGCTCTAAATGTCATAAAAAAATCTATATGTATATATATATATATATATATATACACACACATATATTGTGATTATTTTGGCAGGCATTGCGATTGCAATAAGAGTCATCATTTCAGTGGGTCATTTTCACTTGAAAAATATTAAAATGTGATGTGATTTTTGCTGGTGTCCGAAACAAGCATGTTCCCTTACATCTGGAAAATGTGATTTGTAGGCCAGGGCACCTCTTTAGCACCACAATGCTTCATTTATAATGGTATGTTGTGAACCATTTTACCTTTATCAAAAAAAAAACAAACTGCGTCCCCTGCGATTTGGAAATTGCACAAAATTCTTAAAATGCAGCCGCATCGTCTCTTTTTGCCACTCTAAATAATCCACCAACCTCAGAAATCTCAACAAAGAATATCTCAGAACATAAACACACAAAAGCACGCACACTCTGCATGGCTTGAAACCACCAGGGTAAAGTGAGAAAATGTGATATTGGACCTGTCTGATAACAACTCTGTCTGTAACTAATAGCCCCTTCACAGTGAGATTTCCTCCGCTCCTACATTGCTGGGACTCCAAAGCAGTGGCGGTGGTGAGCCCCTGATAGAAAGCATGGGGAACCCTGTGGAGGAGCTACGAGAGGCTGTGGAGATGCTGAACGACACTGTTCGGGAAAGAGGCCGTTCGCAGAGCCATGACCAGGCCATCCAGGAGTTGCTGAGCAAGGTAAGGAGATGAATTCAGTTCATACTGAACTCTCTCTAGACAGTGGGTTTACATGGGAGGTTATAATGAGCTTAGATGATGCTAAATGGCTTTTAAGTTCCTCCACTTTTAACAAACAGCTGCACAAACCAATAGAGCCACATCTGGTTTCCTTTTGTCTGTGGCTATGTACTTTAATAGGCCCCAAACAAGTCACCACTCCTCCTCACATGAGTGTTTTTGTGTTAATTCAATCTATTCCTGGTTAAAAAAAAAAAAAAAGGACATATGTCAAAATAGCACATACACACACACACCCAGAGGGGATTCCATTTGCAATGTGGCTCTCATTGGAAAACAAATAATACACAGTGAAGTATAATGACTTAATGACAGCCTATGAGTGCTCATGATGACTTTGTGCCTCGCCAGCATGCCAGCCTGGCGGTGCGCGTGGAGGAGTGTTTGTGCTGCAGCAAGGAGCTGAGCCTGGACATCCTGGAGAAGGAGACAGACATGGCTGTCCAGTGTGAGCCCGACCGCTGCGGCCTAGAGGCTCTGCAGGAGAAGCAGGACCACCTGGAGGTGAGAGGAAGATCCCGGCACACGTTGGGATTCTGGTGTAAACATTTGAAATGGTTCACTGGTGCGATACAAACCAGTAACCTGTCCCACTGACTTTGGATTATGGACCTTTGCGCTGTGTAATGAAAAGGGGAAGCCCCCCTTTTCTTTCCTGCACTCGCCTCCAACACATTGTTCCACAGTCTGTTTCCTGTTGTGCCAGATTTTCTCACATATAAAAAAGGGCCAGCCCACCCTGCTTTGCGCTGTGTTTGATTTATTATATAAAGTGCACCGTGCAATCACACACACAAGCACACATAGAGCGTGCAAAAGTTTATTATTCACACAGGATATTTATTTATGCCTGTGTGAGTCATTGTTCTGTTAGCTCTCAAAGTGTTTGTGTGTGTGTGTGCGCGTGTGTGTGTGTGTGTGTGTTTGTGAGTAAATCTGGTGCGCCGTGTGTATGCGCCCGGGGGTCAGTGGGTTGGAGATGTGAGGCTGGGGATGTTAAAGTTCTATTTGAGTCATTTTTGGGCAGTGTTATGTTTATCACAAGCACACACAGCTGTCTGGACTTGATACCATTCAAGAGCACAAATGACCTAACTTCCCAAACTGAAAAAACTGTGCCGTCAGCAGACAGGCATCCACGACTCGGTGTTCTTACGGCTTACTGTGTAGCTGAGAAACAATATGGAGTATTACTCCCACAGAAACCCTCAACACTATTAATTACTGCCTCGTCAAAAGTGGTCAAGATTGCAAGCTTGCTATAATGTGGCAGCTCATATGTAGACCATATGGGTCTCTCGCTGAATAATATGCATAAAGCTTTGGGGATGAGGTCATAGTCTTACAGAGGTACAATTTGTACAGGCTGTCTGAGTGATGATGAGGGATGATCGATTTTTATTGTGATTCTCCACAGATCGACTATGAAGCCATCAGGGAGAGGGTAAAGGAGATGGAGAACCAGGCTGCTCAGTTGGAGGAGCTGTGCCCAGAGAGAATGCACGTCCTCGGGGCAAAGATCCAGGCCTCGCTGCAGGGCTGGACAGAGCTGAAGAAGACTGTGACGGAGAACAAGTCACGTTTGGAAGAGTTTGTGCAGCTCCAGGACTTCTTCAGGAGTTACCTCGCAATGATGTAAGCAGGGCATGGGGATTTTGTGACCCCTTCCTGGGCCAGACTTTCTTTCTCTATCCTCCTTGTGAGAACATCTGCCCATTGCTATATCATTTCAGGGAAAGAACAGGATGTTCTCATTGTCAAGCACATGTCCCTGGTGAAATGTATAATTTAAGATGTTCTCGGGAGGTCAGCGCAACTTTCCTGGGCCGAGTGTGACAAGGCGATGAATGTCTGTCCTATCAGGGGGAGTCTGGTCATTCTCATGTTTTTCAAATGCATGGCCTCACTCACAGACCTGTTTCTTGTCTCCTCCACCACTTCCTACCCCTCCCCCCACTCCTCTGAAAAGCTCATGGACAGAAGACACCAGGGCGTACATTTTCTCAGATGCCGCCTTGCATCTAGGGAAAGATGGCCGGAAGCCACTCGCCGCAGAGCTGGATATGCAGATTGAGCAAAAGTTCAACGAGTTTGATGAGCTGGTGGCCACGGGGAGGAACCTTTTAGACAAAGAACACCACCTCACGCAGATGGTGAGCAGGGTTACACACTTACCACTCACTGCCATCCTTGAATATATTGTTGGTTTTATTTTTTTCTGCTTTTACAAACCCCCGAGTTGTGTCTTGCAGGTAAGAGAGCGCATGGAGGAACTGAGGAGTATGCTTGGGTGGATCTTGGTGCACTGGAGGGCTCAGAAACAACAGTGGCTTCATAGGAAGAACAGACAGGAGCCTTCACAAGATAACATTTATTCTGAGGCCACAATGTGCTCTCCGTTAACAGAGGTAAATGAGCAGAGAGGCACAGACTTCGAGGAAAAATAATGCCCTTAAAAATCATATTTTGTACCTTTTTTGTGAAATATTTCTTTTGATTATTTAAAAAAAAGGCAGAACAATAACCCTGAATTAGTACTGAAGATTCTGTCACTGTGCAGCTAGATGTAGAGATAAAACAATAAATCATAACAATCAAAATAATCATCATCCTGTAAGGTGGAAAGTAACTACAGTAAGTACATTTACTCAGGTACTGTACTTTGAGGCATTTTTATTTTACCTGTATTTCTACTTTACTTTATACTAAGGAAATATTGTACTTTCTACTCAATTAGTCATTTCATAACTTTATTTAGTTACTTTCCAGATTCAGATTAATACAATACAAAATATAAAGAGCAAGTAAATTATGATTTACTACCACACAGTATATACAGTAATATATATTTAAAACATATATAAATTAATATTGGCCTCACATTTACTTACTGCAATATTAAAGTGATGTTCACATGAATGCACCAGTAATCATCCAACAGTGTACATAAATATATAATATTCTGCAAAATGAGTACTTTTATTTTTGGTACTTTAAGTATATTTTGATGGCAATACTTAAGTAAAATAAATATTTTTACTTAAGTAAAATTCTAAATGCAGGACTTGTACTTGTAACACAGTATTTTTACACTTTACTGTTGCTGCTTTTACTTCTGTAAATTAGCTGAGTACTTCTTCCACTTCCATCACTGCCAGTGTGAGTATTTGTTCATTTTTCTTTCTTCGGCTTCCTACACAGAGTTCAGCTCCTGAGCTCGAGGCCTACCAGTCGCATCAGTCACTTGTCATCACCTTGGATGAAGACAAATTAAAGGCTGCAGGAGACAGCCGGCCTTCATCCCTGCCCCCCAAACAAGCTGAGCAGCAGGAGGAGAAGCAGTTAGAGGATGGGTATGAGATCATGAAGAGCATCGGACCCCGGAGCGGCAAGGCCACTTCCTCAGAGTCTCCTAAACCCTCGATTGTGGTCTTAAAAGAGCCCAGCGGCCCTGCTTTAGGAGGCACGGTCAACCTTATCCTTAGCTTAGGTAACACAGGGGACAGCCAGGTTCAGGTGCTTGACCCACCTGCTCGGACGGATGAGGTAGTGGACGAGACATCTGAGCCTGTCCACAGGGTGAGAAACACACTCATCACCTCACACTAAAAGTCACCAAACACGGTTATAGGATGCCACTATTCAATGATATTTGTTGCTGTTCCTGAATGTCAGTGCAGTAACATTCACTCTCTGTAATGACACTGCATGGGATCTCCCTCCTTGACTACCTGCTGCTGTCGATTCCTCCCTCTCCTTTGGCCTTCATATCTTCCTTTTCCCCCCATTTTCTCCCTCAGCACCCTGTGCCTCAATCTTCTGCCTGTAAAAACTTTTGGAGGCGCTGCCAGGGGCTTTTGGAAAATACTTTGGGTAGTTTAAAGCGAAAGAGAAAGATTTATCGGCAGAGTGCAAACGAGGTAATTTGCGCGGTGTGAATTGGCATCGCATGCTGCGTTTCGAAGTGTGCTGGAGCTGCATGCTGTGTGTAGTTGTTGGGTTTTTTTGGGGGGGGGGGGCCGCATGCTCTACTAATCCATGATACAAGATGCAGCCAGTCTGCAGCTTCCTTGTGTTGTTTCCATGTCTGCACACCAGTCAGAAGAGCAAAAGGAAACAAGTCACTGTGGCTGGAAATTTACAGTTCACTGTGAGAAAAGACAACAACCCATCAAAACTCACAGTTTCCTTTTTAACTGCCCAAAACCCAAACCATATAAATTCTGTTTTTAGTGAAGTACATTCTGTTGTGATATTTAATGAAATAGGAAAAGTGCCACTTTAACTAATCTATAATCTATAACATAATGAATGAAATGTAGCAGTACATCTGAACTCCAATTGGCGAATGCAGATCTGTCCTGAAATATATACGTTTTCATGTAACCTTTATCAGTATTATGTATTATGCCAGCCCATAAAGTTATTTAGGTTTTGGCATAATTAACTGTAAAATGTTTTTGAATTGATTCATTTTATGCAACTGGAAGTGGTTTTACAAACTAGACTACAAATTGTATTAAAAAATTCAAAGCACTTACAGTATATTTAAAGGAGTCGTGTAACCTGGGATACATTCCAGACAAATGCTCTAAGTAAGCCTGAGGCACTGAAAAGGATATGTGTGTATTTTGGATTTGCTAGAGTGGATGTGAATTCATCCTTGCAGCTATCTGTCAGTAGTCATTTTGCCCTTTCAGCTCGTCTTGTGTAAACTCAGATAAATGGTTAAAATCCCAACAGGAAATCAGAAAATGAATCAGTATGTTAACAATCCAACTTTCCACCAACATTAAAACTTTTCTTTGGCGCTCAACTTGTCGAATGAGCCAGGATTGAAACCTGGAAGACACCGATGACAGAGACAGAATGGGGGTGATGAGTAAGAAAAGCACTCACAGTCCTCTCGCTGCTGTGATTATTGACAGAAGCTCTCTCCTCTCCTTCTGTCATTTCACCACAAGCCTGACGTAAACCTGGTCTTGTTTGTCTCCCCGTGGCTGTGCTGCAATTGTGTAAAATTAGTGACCTCACCCTCACTTCCTGTGAAACCTGCGCTGCAGTCGTTAGACAGGGAACTGGTGCTGAACTTTCAAGAAAGGCCCCCAGACTGCACACCATGATTTATAGTCTGGGGCTTCCACAGAAACAAGAGATTAGTCACAGAGTTGAAAGGTCAAGCCATTACAGCTGCATATGACGACATGTGCAGCCACATATGATTTTGATTAAGCCCTGCAAGTGTGCAAGTGCAATCGTGTCCATGTTCTTTTTTTTTTACTGTCATCTATTTTTTGTCTTTTGTATTTTTGTATGTTTGCATTGCTGTGTGAGGCTTGTCCATTCCTGAATCCATTGTTTTCTCAGATGTGTGGGATGCAGAGGAAATGAGACTGATGTTTTTCTCTGAGAAGTCATTTTTGCTCTCATATCATCATTCATCTGTAACACATAAAACAGCTCTTGCTCTCACAGAGGGCTGCAGGGTGGAGCCCTGCAGCACGCATGAATCATTCTGGGGTTAACCATTTGTGATAGAGCATTTACAGGCTCAACTGTAGAGAAGTTCACACATGCCTAATATCCTTTTCTTTTTATAGGTAAGTACCTACTTGCATGTCAAGGATAACAACTTGGCTGTGGCCCCTGTGTATGAGAGTATCACCCTGCCCCGCCAAAAGACCCGCTCTTCAGCCTCAGCCTCCCCTACTTTCTTGCCATCCTCCTCCACCTCGCCGTCTTCCTCAGCGCCTGCACCTCAGATGGCTAACATAACCTTCCACCCTTTGGCGGGGAGCGGCAACAGCTCCATCTTCAGCAGCCTCAAGAGGATGGGCAAGAAGAGAAAGAGGAAGAGAGACGCTCGCAGGCACACTATCCAGAAAATCATGGGAGTGGAGGAGCAGACAGAAGGGATGCCTCGCTACGCCTGCGAGACAGTCACATATGACACACATACATGGCCACTGAAGGAAGGGAGAAGGAAAAAGAGTTCACCAAAGAGTGGGGGTGGAGTAGAGGTGATGGCCTACATGAAGAACCCCCTGCTGAAAGACATTGATATAGAATGTTCTGGAGAATACAGCATTACTCCGTATGCTGTATCAGAGGGGCCAACTACTTTGTCCCCCACAAATCACGTGAGAAGTCACTGCAGATTCCTCTCTTTGGGCTCTGTGCTGAGCTTCGACCTACCGAAGGACATGACCCTCATCCCCAGCATTCAGGACATCATTACTATCGCCCCTCCAGAGTCTAAAACAGGAGCCGGGACTGATCCAGACCCCCTGTCCCAGAGACACACAGCCCTGAGCTCTTTCAAACAGACTCGACCAAGTCCTGCCCTCACGCGGATTTCAGCCGATATCAGCTCTTCTGAAACACAGACTTTAGCGGTTGTAGTGAAAGATCTGCCTGATGTGGACAAGACCTTCCAACCACCACCTCCTCCTCATTCCCTGGAAGGCGACGAGGATCAGACTGTTCCATGTAATGACCTATCTAAAACCCAGTTCAGTCTGCATGAGGATGCAGAGCAGGAGTGGGACAAAATGTCATCAGAGGTCAAAACCAGTGCAGCTGAAAGGGGCGGGACCAGCCAGCCTTCCCAGCTCCCTATTTATGTGAACCAAGTCCAAAGTACAGCTGAACACAAACACAAGTGCCCTAGTGTCCATACACTCATTCGAGACCTAAACGGACACCAGTACCATAAAAGTGCAATACCCCAGAGTGTGCATGAAGAGAGTCCTGGACTCCAGTGTCTGAGCCAAGCCTCTCATATGGTAGTGAATCTGAAGTCAACAGTGAGTGTGAGTGTTCGTCAGGACTCAATAGACTCTGGAATCTCCACCTCCAGCAGCATCAAGCTTTGCACTGATGTTCCATGTCCAGATAACCCACAACCCAAGGGAGTGGTGGGGAGGCTCATGTCCCTTGAGGTGGGCGGTTTAGACTGCACTAAAATGAGGGGCAACGCGGTAACATCATCGGGTCCATCGACGTACTCAGCGGAGCTAGAAATAGAGCCTGTCCACCTCGACCACCAGCAGTTTGAGGAGGAAGAAGAAGAACTGGAGGACATCTGGAACCGGACTACTAACTACAGACAGAGCATCTGCTCAGACATCATGTACCAGCCCAGCCAGGAAGAGCCCGAACCATCAGAACAATCCAGAGAGACCTGTTCCCGCTCACCTTCACCTAAGACCCCTGCTGTGCTCTACAGGAACCTGGCCACAGCCTCAGCACCCAACCTCCTTGTGGCCGAGTTTAGACTGCCCCCCTATGTTCAGAGCTTGCTGGGTTACGACAAGAAGCAGAGTCCCAAAGGTCACCACCCTCCACTGGCCATAGGAGACAGGAGGTCGTGGGCGGCCTTTCCCAACAGGGAACCAGCCAGCAAGATCTCAGTGACAGTGAATGAGACGGCGTCGGACCCAGTGAAGCTGCCGGATGTTGGGGACAATCAGAGATATATTTATCAATACAGAGAGGACGAGGAGGAGGAGGAGGAGGAGGAAGCAGAGGTGGAGGAGGCAAAGGTAGGGGAGTGGGTGGATGGGCACACAGGTTGTTCAAAGGTGAGGTCAGCTTTTGATATACTGTGATATCAAAACCTGTGAGACTAGATCAGTTCACCCAAATTGTCCAAAAAAAGAAAAAGAAAAAGAAATCTCACTTATTCCTCCTGGCATGTAGGCATGGAGATAGTTTGGAGATATCTGTCTTTCAGCTTTCTTCTTCCACCACTACAATGGAAGTGATTAGAATATTGTTTGTGGTTTTCACAGCTTTGAAAAACTACAATAAAAGCACAAAAAATAACAAAAGCAGCATTAAATTTTTAAACATTTTGAAAGTGGTCGACACAAAGGCTGTCAATGATATCAGATTTTGAGTGCAGGATTATCATGGCCAAAAGAATTCACAATAATAAAAATAATAGTAATAAAAAATAATGATGCTATCAGTCAAATTAATCTTCAACTTTCAACAGGTCCACAATGCCTTGGATCTGCCCTGGATTATTCACACTATATTATCATATGTGTATTTTTAACACGATATCAATATTTAATTCTTTAATATCAAGGGTATTGTCTATATTGCGACACCCCCTAGTTGGCAATGTGTTACGTGTATTACCCAGAGTAGCTGAGGAACTGTCTAAAATATAATTTTTCATTGCTGTAAGCATCACAAAAAGAATTCTGTTGTCCTTTACATATTGTAGTGGGATGGTGGCAGAAGTCCTTACAAATATTTAAAACCTGAGCAAATAAAATCAAAACTATAAGCATGTCTAGATAGTCGAGCTAAGCATGAACAAGTGAATAAATATGTGTTTTAATGTAATTTGGGTGAACTGAGACTTTAACCCACCCTGCCTCATTCATTAGAATCCTGATTAGTGTGGCAGTAATACATTTAATATCAATATCGTTAAGTATAAATTGTTCTGACTATAAGTGAATTTAAACTAAACTGTAGTCATTTTGCCTTAAACTTGTAGTTGGGTATCAGTAGCTTTTTTTCACTGTATATTAAAGGCAACTGCATTAGCAGCTAATATTTTGTCATCAGTGATGACTGTGGAATCTTCTCTTTCTGAACAGGACGAGTCAATGAGTCTACTGTCAGTCCACATGGGTTTGGAGGGCGTCTGTCAGCAAAGAAAAGCCTCTCAAAGCCTGGATGACATGGAGAAGCAGGAAGGGTCACAGGCCACAGGAGGGCGCTGTGTCGCCCTGGTAAGAGTGGCTGCAATCACAATCACAGATAAATGGCTCTTCTGATTAACTACAGAGAGGAGTTTTTCTTTTTGTCTGAGTGTCGGTGTTTAATTAAATCCCTCTCAGAGTGGGAAGCCTGAGCTGCAGTCTATGGAGGGAACGCTTGAGAGGAAGCACAAGCTGCAGCTGGGCGGAAAGAAAGTAAGAAAGGTTCCTTTCAGTGTTTAACAGCCAGCATGGTCAGCAGATGCAAAGCCCACAGTCAGCAGCACACACTCTTATCTTATTTTCACAGGCAGCCTCCAGAGGCTGGAACTCCTACCATGCCGTCCTATATAGGCACACCTTGTGCTTCTACCAGGACAGAAAGGATACACTGAGGGTAAGCAGCAAAATTCCCACAAAAAGAGCACAGCAGAACAGAGCTGATAAATAATTCATTTGGTTGGTATGAAGTCAGTAATGATCAATCTGTGCTGTGCCGCAGAGCTCTGCATGTGGCCTGCCGCTCAACCTCACAGGAGCCGAGTGTTCACCTGCTCCAGAGTACACCAAAAAACCCAACTGCTTTCGACTGCGGTAAGACTTTAATAAGCACAAAACTACAGTGATAAAGTTTTATAGATTATACACATTTAAAGGCAATGATGGATGTGCAGGCAGATGTATGTTTGACCACTCTGGCAGCTGGAAGTTGTAATAGTTGTCTTATCTGGCCCTCAGGCTCCGTGATGGGTCCGAATATCTGCTCAGCGCCTCCTCTCGCTTTATGATGAAGAAATGGATGATGAAAATACAAGCGAACACAGGTAGACACTTTAATTCAAAGCGGAATGTCTGCTAATTCTGTACCGATGTGAAAATGATGTGATGTTTTTCTTTTTCTCAAAAGGCCAGAGTGAGCCTTCATTGTCGAGTGTACCAGTTGATCAAGACTTCCCCACTTCCTTGTAAGTTATGACGTTTTAAGAACCTCCAGCTCATGATTTAAAGCTTCCAATCCTTGTAATAATGCAATAATCTTCCACCTTCCAGAAAGCCCTCCCTCTGCTCCGGTTGCCGTGGTCTTGCCAAATGCCACTGCTCCCCCCAACATGACGTCCCCTCCACGGTCCCCAGGCGCAAAGCGTGCGCCGCCCAACCCAAAGAGATGGTTGTCCTCACCAGAGCGTTCACTCACTTGCCACAGAGTCATTTAAGGAGTGTGGATGAGCAGTCGACCATCGCGTCCTCAGATGGAGGCTGCTGTGGTAAGTCCCTCTGCTGTGTAGACAAAAGCTATATTTACCAGGGGAGTTCAGCGGAAGCGATACAAGCCCCTCCCTCCATTGTTGGCTACTGAATATCCCCACTGAGCCACTGGTTTTTAGAGGATGCACTCCTCTATGGTAGTTATTGATTAAATAAGATTTTTATTTGTTTTCCCAACAATGACTCCAAGCTGGATTCGCTTGCTTCTTTACCCTTGAGGCTACTGTTGAGTTCAAAAAGGTTTTCAGATTGTTATTGAGCTGTGTAGAGTTTCAGATTGCTTTAAGTGCTCTAACCACAAAGGAAAACAGTGAATGTGAATACCACTAGGGGGAGGCAAGGTATTGTCTTACTACTAGAGCACCACAGGTCCACAGCGAGACAGCTCACATCTGTTACTGCGGTAAGTGTTTTATTTTTGTTGCTCAGCTCTTCTGTTCACCATTTCTGCTTTGTCCTTCTCTAGATGATGATGAAGACTGTTTCAAGCAGACAATGACTCAGAGACTGTCTGAAGCATCCAACACCTCCCCCTCCCCTCACTCCCCTGTGTCCAGCGGTCACGACTGGCTCAGCAACAAGCGTCGCTCGCACTCCTTCACATCAGGTTTCTTTGCAGTTATTAACCTCAATGACCCACAACGTGTCTGCTGGGAATCACAAACAGCCGTTTGTTGTCTCCTAATGTTCTCCTTACTGTTTTCTCTCAGCAACCTTTCAGAAGATCAAACCGGCCATGTCGCACACGACTGCAGGCAGAGGCCTGGAAAGAGGCTCCAACTACTGCGTGACTCTCGTAGTTGGAGACAAGTCATCAGACAGTCCGGCCATAAGCAGCAGCTCTGACCCCCCGCTGCTGGCCTTAGCTGGATGGCAGCAGGACACCTATCAGGACTCTGCTCTGAGGAGCTACGCCAGCCTGCCACGGCCCCGCAACAAGTCCGTCTTCAAAAAGTTCTTTGGCAAAAGGGACCTCTGAGTTATTTGAATGATTTTTTATTAATAAAGGGTTTTACAAATAGTTTCTAATGTGCAGTGCACATATTGAAAAGCCAAAAAAAAAAAAAGAAGCTACTACTGACTATATTTATGATCAGAAGAACTACCACGGTTTTTATTTTTAATGTGTTTTATATTAATCACTTCACGGGCTGAAAAGCCCTCAGTCATTTTTGAGTGTTTATATTGTTCTTTTACTCATCAAGTGAAAAAAAACAATGCTGTGTGAGTGTGCACTGTGTAGTTGTAGATTTGATAAATTGAAAAACACTTCTTTTTTTTCACCAGTCTTATTTGGTATTTCTTTTTGTTGTGTTACTGGGCCTAACAGCCTCTGTATAAAGTAAACCTCCCACTTAATAAAGAATCAGTTCATAAACCAAATTTAGAGAATAATCTAGTGTTGACTCAGCTAAGACAAAGTATTTACAATATCTTTAATGCATGACACTCGCTGTACCAGATCATTACAGCTCCCTTACTTCACATATACAGTGTGTGGTGCACCAAAACATTTTCTTTCTTATACTGAAATCAGCAGTTTGATACTGCCTGAGCTTGAGTCTGGTATTAACACTTTTTGAATACTAATTGTAGCAAAGACTATTCATAATAAAACATTAAAAACAATGATTTGCTTTGGCTTTGATGAATGGATTAGGATGGGGGGGGTTTTATACGTTTGTGCTGAAAATGTCTGTCATTCATGCTGTTTTATCATCTCTTGAGGCTTTGAAGAGAAAGGTGAATAGATAGAGATTAAAGGCCAGGAACATCTTCACATCATTAGCCTTATTTTTGCATATTAAAAAAACATTCAAAGGCATGATTCAAACAAATCCACAATCAACATTGCACTTACACTGAGGAACCATGCATTCTCTGCAGACCTTATAGCTGCATAATGAGTTGTATGCATAAAGAGTTTGCAAAATGCTGCTGTTTAGCATTACAAAATATTCACTGATGAAGTGAAATTTATGAGTAGGTCAGTAGGGTCATCACTCCTCAACCAACAGGAATTCTGTAAGTCAATAATTTCAGAGAGTTCAGAGAGCTTTTCTGCATTGTAGTGAATTTAGAGAGTGATTCTGTTGCCAAATTAGTTGAGAGGACGGGGGGCATTGAAAAATGGGTTTCTCAGGAGAATCTGGAGGGTTGGCAAGTACAGCTACATCTATAAACAGTAACATTGTATGAGAAGTAAACGGACACTGTTCAAAGACTGTGGATCTCGTAGGATAATTTTGTTCAGAAAACAAAACCATCTAGATTTTATTCAACTAGAAAGACAGCCTAGAAGAAAAGGAAAGAGTTCTAGGCTTAACTATTTTGCTTGGATTATGTCCAATGCTTTCACGCAAATTCTGTGTGATAAATAAGAGCTGGTCCGATAAATAACAGCTAGGATGAATAACAATGCATGACGCTGGACTTTAACAGGCGTAACTGATTTGTTGCAACCATTCATGTCAATAGCGTTAAACTGCCAGAACTATTTAAAAAAAACAAAAACAATGAGACACTTCAAATACAAGAAAATGTGTCAAACAAGGAAGGAAATTAAAAAGGAAATGTATTGTAGTGACTAAACCATTAATCATGACAGGTGATGCAAATAATGAAACAATATGTAGAATATAATATAATATGTAGAAAACAAGACGGGAGCCTAAACAACAGAGAAAACCTATAAAGTCTACATGTGATTGCGACCAGGATACTTTAACACATCTGGTCTATGGATCCAATAAGTTTCCATCTTCTGTCCCTTCCTCTGACCTCTATCTGAACTCTGTCAAACTATCCATCAAATCCATGTAAGATAGTGTCATTGTTTTTCATGGCATGATAAAATGGACATGTGGCGTGACAGTGTGTGAAAAGTGTCGATTGCGTGAGATTCATGGTCAATGCTTGAGAGTTGGCAGGCCTGGAGTTACCACAGAGAGGCTGAGAAATAGTTGTAAACTTGGTAAGCTTTCCTTGGTGTGTCAGATTAAATAAATGGAACGGTAAATTGCATTTATACTGCGCTTTACAACACAAGTCAGAATTCACCCATTCGCTCATACTACCATGCAAGGTGCCCCCTGCTCATCAGGAGCGATAACTATTCACACGGACGGAACAGCCATCGGGAGAAATTTGAGGTTCAGTTTCTTGCCCAAGGACACTTCAACATGCAGCCGGAGCTGCAGGGGATTGAACCACCGACATTCCGATTGGTGGATGACCTTCTCTACCTCCTGAGCCGTGTAAGCATTGTCAGCTCAACTGTTGGAAATGTTGAAATCACTTGATGCTAAAAGCATTCGAAATGTCAATTTTAAGTTCAAGCCCTGCGCGTAGTTGAATTGTCACTTTGCATGCAAGCACCGAAAGATAAACACAGTTGAATTGTCATTTAAAGAGTAATGAAACCGATACTATAAAAGAACTACAAAAGGTGAAAGCAAATGAAATCTCAGTTGAAGCTGAAGCGCCACTTGAAGTATACGTATGCACTGTTCATAGCTGAGGTGTCAGTTGGTATGTTAGCGGTGGCAGCAATTGAAATGTCAGTTAGGGAAGAAGCATTGAGTTTTGGCACAACCACTGCACCACCTTATAGTTCATACAACACTGCCAAAAGTCACAGTGTGGTCTTGGCATGTATATACGCATACACACATGCACACAGCAGCTACAGTAGTGTATGGAATGGAAACAGCTCGCAAAGCTCGGCGTTCATGGTTAACATTTGTCAAAAGCATCCAGCAGAGGTATTAATCATGGCAGGCCAGCAATCTGTGAATCATTATTGAGACTCTATAGCTGAATGCTGCATGACTCAACCTCTCGCAGTACTGTAAAATATAGCCCAAATTTCTTCAGTTTGTATACAGAATTCCCATCGAAGTCATGTCCATATGGCACTACAATAATCTATATGTTATTATCGTTCTCTGACGAGGTAATAATCCACAATGACATCCAACATATAATGGGAAAATTCACTTTGTTGCTGCTGCACATATGGCACCTATTTTCTTGATATGCATGGACTTCAAACATTTGGGTTTCTTCCCTCCACAATAAAGACAGTTCTTGTGTGTTTTTCCTCTAGTTTGGAATGACAGCGACATCCTTTGCGGCCCAGAGGGACGCGGCAACAACCAATGGATTGATCACCGCCCCCGCCCCCGATCTTTGTGTCCTCTCTGTGCCCTCTGACCTCCATATCATCCGCTGACAGCTCCTACTGCTTCCGTCACAGCTTTGAGGCTTTCTCCCCTGCAGAGACGCAAGTGATGCACTCACTCTGCTCGTGTGTCACCACAATCTTGAGGCTTCCTCTCTGAGTGTGGTACATTATAATGGGACGATGGATCCGTGCACCACAAAACACAACACCCACGCACTTCTCCACGCTTTGGTTGTTGCATTTCCCCCCGTCTAACCACTAATAACAGCAGACATGACATATCCTCCCAAAGGTGAGGTGAGGTTTTGTTAAGCAGCGAAGTGAGAAGAGTGACTCACAGGGGTTACCACAGTCATCCAAAGGGATCTGGAGATCACAGGGAACCATCAAGGTAGTGTAACAGGAGAGGGATGTCCTCAGGCCTCAACCCCTCCCCCACTGTGGATGGAAAATGGTCACTGTGTCTCTTGAAGCATGCATCATGGCTCTTTACATGCCACATTCTAACATGGAAAATCAATCAATCAGCTGCTCTTTTGTATTAAAGTTGGACCATTCGATCAAAGTAAGTAGATTCATGTCCATATTTCTGGAAATAATAAATGCTACTCGTTTTATGAATGCAAGAGACCGTGCAAAGATTTTTCCTTTTTTATTTGCTTCCTCGTGCTTCTTTGAACTGTGATCCCAGACTCAAAAGGTGGGCTTGCGGAGGGGTGTGCTAGTGGCCCGGACACAGGCTTTGAAACCCAACACCGTCTGCCTCCAGCAGCCCCGGGGAGCCCATGAAAGTGATGTAATGGGGAGAGTGGTTTAAGGATCATTGGTGGTGGGCAGCAGAATGGAATAGTGGCGAGAAACCCGTATCAAATGGCTTAATTTCCACATCCTTCGGACCCCTTTTGACATCAACTGCCCAGCTGTCAAGGCCTTAGTTATGCCCATTAGCACAATAAGAATTAAAGCTTAATTATAGCTTTCTGGGGTTATTTCTGAATTCCTGTGGGCCTTGCAAGCTATTAAGGCATGAAACTGTACATGCTGAGAAATCACAGACATCACAGATGCTAAGAAGCTTTAGCTCCACATCTTTCAATAAATCATATGATCATCTTGGGAAATAAACAGTGAATTTGAAGTCCGGCTTCGGCAAAGCTGGAGTAGGCTTTTGTGCATCTCCCACGTGGTCTTTGAACAATATGTCAGATTTTCATCAGCTGTGTTTGGCATTTTGGCCAAGGGCTTCTTGGACAATATATCATAATATGTCTGCCCTCTGCAGCTGTCATTGTGCCTCCTGGGCTGGTACCACTAAGTGCAATAACTGGAGAGAAATTTCCTCATCTAAGCTCCAGCTCCCCGCCATCCACCCCACTACCCACTCTCATCCCCCACCTCCCACCAGCAAACTCCCTTTTGTTCTGGATTGTTGGTAAGCTCCTTGCATTTCTGTGTCCTCCATGTGTGGGGGGATAAAGGGTACAGGGTGTCACATAGACATCTGTCCCACAGATACGGTGCGAATGCATCTCTGCGATATGGATATTAATTCACTTCATATTCATTCAAGCTATTCTATATGGCTTTTCACACAACGCCCCTCCTGCTCTGTCAAGTCCCCTGACAGCGTATCAAATTGTTACAGTTGCACAATGGTTATGTATGAACAAACCGATGGTGTTTATAATGTAAAATACCAAGCATGACACCAGCATGTCTGGACAATCTTGGATTTTGGAGTATGGAAAGGGTTTCTCTTCTGGGCAAAATAGAAAAAGAAATCACCTTTAGGGCTTTGAACTCTTTGCTACTGTATCAAATAATTGGTGTTATGGTGATACAGAACATTTCATACTCATGTAAATCAGGGGTTGCCAACCTTCTTTTGGCAGAAGTAGCCCCACCCCAACAATATATTTATCCATTATTTTCATTTGAACTGTTTATCCATTAATTTTCGCTATATTTAATGTATAACTTTATATAATTTAGCCTTTTATTAATTACTTACTAGAGCTGTTTATCCATCAGTTTTAGCTGTTTTATGCATATTCTAATAGATGCATATTCTAACCATTTATCATTATTTTTAGCTAATATTTCAACTGTTAACCCACCACTTAAAACTGTTACAACTTCTCTGCTTCCTTTTGATTTCTATGTTTTAATCACTGAGCTACTCCACAACTGCAGAAGTAACCCGGGCTGGGAATCACTGCTGTAAATGATATGCCCACAATATCACATACGGTTGCTAATTACTTCACAACACATCTAATGCACACACACCCACACTCACAAACTTTTACTTGGTAAATCCGGCAAGGTCGTTGTCACTGTTACATAACCCATCTGCTACCCTGCTGCAGGGTGCTTAGGATCACCTTCCAATCAGGAGAGTCAGCCCTTCAGCAGCACTGCTTGGCTTGCCCTACCACGAACCGCACCATCAACTCTAATTGCCTGTTAAGAGTGTTGCCTATAATAACGATGCAACGTCACGTTTCCGTGTTACTTCAAAAATATGACCACAGCGATGTCGACTTTGAAGCCAATTCAGTGACTGTCAGTGCCAGTTGATCCAGAGGTAGGTCAGCGGTGGCCACAGAACAGATGCTGGCACAGCAGCACGTCTGACGCACGTCACAGCTGGCAGCTCTCTCTGCAGCCAACCAGACAGGTTACATCAGTTATACAAGCAGTATTTTTTAAAAAGACAAGCTAAAAAAGCTTTCCATGTATTTTCACTTTGAACTGACCGAAGGATGCTTTGGTGCTGAATATCTTTGCCAGAGGGCTTCTATTAAAAACTTTGCTACCACTGCCCGACTTTGAAACGCATGCAGAGCCAGTGAAATTCCACTTGCAGCCAATCTATGTGTGATCTTGAAAGGTCTTGAGTTACTTCACCTGTTCTTACATTCATTAAAAATGCAGCCATTTTGTCTAAAACAAATGCACGTCAGGTTAAAAGTAGTAAAGTGTCAGATTAAATTCACAGCACAGTTTGTTGGCAGAGTTTCACCTGAAGTTTGACAACATGTCTTGTTCTATAGCTGTAAACCTCTTCAGAGACTCTTTTGAGCTTGGAATGATTCCATCATAAATTCACTCAGAATCCTCAAAAATCCTGTATCACACTATTTATCCTCTAACGTAATCTGACTGCACACGGCTAGAAATTCCACCATCTCCCAGGATGGAGCAGGAAATCCCTGAAACTAAAGTGAAACATATTTATTTGTAGTAGGGCTGCCACTAACGATTATTTCACATCATCATTTAATCTGCCGATTATTTTCAGGATTAATGGATCCTTCAAGTCTATAAAATGTCAAAACATTGAGAAAAATTTCTCAGCCCAATTTTGCAAAGCTCAAAGCGACGTCTTCAGATTCATAAATGACAAAGAAAAGCAGCAAAGTCTTACAAAGCTGGAACTAGCAAATGTTTGACTTTTTTTGCTTTAAAATTGACTGGAACAATTAATGGATCATCAACATAGCTGGCAACTAATTTTCTTTTCATCAATCGATTGATGGGCTAGTTGTGTCAGCTCTAATTTGTATTGCTGAATATGAAAACAAGATTGAAGTTCATCATTCAGTCTGAAAATATGTGTAACTGCTAAACAAATGAGCAGTTTCCATTAAATATGAGACATTAATACCAGAAAACCGATCTTGTTGTAGAAGGGGAAAAAAACTGTTTATTTTTTAATTTTTCTGTTCCATTAGATGGATGAATGAACCATGAAAGGATTGGACATAGTTGCACTGTTAAATATTGATTTGATTTTCAATGAGCACTTCCTCAGGTTGACAAGACAAACACAATGGAGGCTCACATAGCAGAGAACTAAACGGATAAACAGGGGAACTGCTTTGTTATTATTATAATAATAATAATACCACCATTTGTCCTTGTGAACAAATGAATGTTGTACACTAATAAATGAGAAATGTCTGCTGGGGGTCCCTATAAGACCAACAACTATACAAAATAAAAGCCTGCGACTCTGAGAGCACAGGGCATTTACACACTAACTGAACAATTCCCTCGTTGTGTTCCATCTCACAATCAATTATTCAGCATGCAATCCATTTTAGGGCTGCATGAAAAAAAAAATGAATAGTGTACATAAATACATGCATGTGACACACTAACTCTTCCAGCAGCTCAGTATGCCCTTCAGGTTAGGTCACAACACTGTTATGAAGCGTGTGTGTGGATCCACTCAACAGTCTGGCTGCGTGGGCCAGATAAAACTTGTTGTCAGCACAAAAACGCACACGAATTGCAGAGTTTTACCCTTTTCGTGGCTCCCAATCTCCATATTAGGTTGCTTGTTTTAGGCAATTTTGTAATGCTGCTACAATGTCTTGTAGAATAGCATTTCTGTTTTCCTTTGACACCTAAATGGGAACAGAAACAAGCAAAAATCATCAACAATGGCAAGTAGGTAGTGTGCAAATAATTACACAAGCTGTGCTGCCAGAGATAAATAACATGAGAGCTGTGACAAATGTCTTGTCGTGGATCGTCGTGCTAAGCCTCAGAGAATACAGTGTCCACTTTGAGATTATCAAACCACATGTTGTAAAACAACTAATCTCTAACCCACTGTCTCAAAAGTAAAAATTACAACTGTACAGCTCATATGTTTGCCAAAACTGTTTATACTGCCTCATAACCTTGTTTGATATAATATACCCACAGTGAGTATTTTGCATGACAATATCCATAAATGAGTCTTCCGTGATGAATCATCTTGACATATGAGACCACCCTTTGTTGTTGAATCAGTCACGCATGATTTAGAGTTAATCCTGCTATAGGAGGGATAATGCAGGGCATGCCACTTCTGCATTAGTGAGCAGACTGACTGCCCTCCTAAGACCAAGTGGATACAGTGTAAACAGTGACCTATAGCTATTGTGGGACTTAAACACTCCTAAAATAACCTAAATATCTATTCCCCCCCCCCCCCAGAGCATGCTAGTATTTGTACTCACAGTGAAGACCTTGACATCTCTCCGGCTCCGCACCTCCTCCACGAGACCCAATGGTTTAGCCTTAGGGATGGGGATGGTGCCCAGGATGGTGCAGGAAGAGCTATCTAAAGTCTGTCTCACCGACCTGATGAACGACTGGCTGAAGAGCTCCATTTTGCCAATCTCGTCAATGACAAACACCTTCCTGCTGCCCCCATCCACCGACCCTACCTGGAGAAGATGGATGTCAGCATGAAGCAAGAGTGCCGCCAATACTTGCACAAATGTATGCTTGATGTTAGTTACAATTTAGAAATAAAAGTTAGACATTTATTGATAAAAGGATAAAGTTTCATCAGTGGCCATGTGGCTAATCTGTGGGAAAAGCTCATCGTGTTAATGTCTCATGTATGTGAATCTCACTCACTAATAGTATGCCATGTACGTGACAGGGCTTGCATGATAATGGGTGATCTGCAGTGATTATAAAGACGCTTTAAGCGAGATTAAAGTGAAATATACCTTCCTTTACAGCGTAATGTGTAGGCGTCACTCCAGGCTCACTTTACATGCCGGATTGATCACGGTCAGTGACAGCCAGACGGCACCATGAACACTAAAAATGTCACTCTGGAATTTATGTGTTTGCAAGCTTCCAATTATTCCATCAATTCTGAGAAAATCAAAGGTTTGATGATTTGTTAAGTGGGGACAAGAGGGAGTTTTTGGCTTACTGTGATCTATTGATGAGTTTAAAAAGCATGCGCTGCTGTCTTACATTTCTGAAGAGGGGGAGAGCCAGGTTTTCGAATGAAGGCACGTCGACCACATACTGCCCTACTGTGTATTCCCGTCTGCCATGAGATGAACTGGGAACGTCTCTGCAAGTTAAGAAAAGGCCAATGGTACTAAAAACATTAAAAAGGAAAGCAGGTAGTTTGATTTGGATAGGTTGGCAATCCCGCTACCTGATTCTGGACAGGTGGCCCCTCTCTCCTGTCACTGTGACTACATCAAAGCCGACTCTCCGGCCTCCCTCCCTGACCTCCTCTGTGTAAAACCCTTCAACTCCCACTCCTGATGACACTAAAGCTTCACAGGCCTTCTGGACCAGAGTGGTTTTCCCCACACCTGTAAGCAAAACAACACCGTCAAACAAACCATCACAATTTAAAATTGGGTTGCAGTACCTTACTCTAAATTGTTGGGACATCTTTCGATAGACTGCTCAGTGGTGGAAGAAGTATTCAGATTTTTTACGCACCTCAGGGTAATATTAGTCCAATACAAGAAAAAGACTTGTAGAAGTACAAAAGTATTAGCAGTAAAATGTATTTAAAGTATCAAAACTGCTTATTAGGCACCAGAATGAACCCTGTCAGGGTGACATTACGTTACTGGATTGTTTCTATGCATGTATTTCTGCCTAAACAGCTTTTTATTCTGTAGCTAGTAAAAAAAATTAGGCTTATTTCAACTACTTTTTATAGTGTTGGGTAGTTTAATCTATAACGATGCATCGTATTTTATAAACGGGGCATATATTTTGTCTGTAAAACCTTGACATTCAAAATAACTAGTGATTACAGTCATCTGATAAATGTGGTAAAGTAAACGTTTGCATTAGTGATATTGTCATCCGCATTCCTCAATCAATGCTCCCAGCCCGAAGATACTAAATCTACATAACGTTAAGCTAATATATTTTTGAATAGGAATTAATTATACCGACTAAAAACCTGCCGAGAGTATTTAAAATGGAGCTGTTTATACGAAGCCTCTTTAATTTTGTAAGAAATTAAAGGGATAGCATAAATACCGTATTATCAGGACAAAAATAGCTGAGACAAGCTAACTTTCATGAGAACCAACGTTATCGTTAACAGACCGGGACTGACTGGTTCTGGATTAACTGGACTTTAACGTCAGCCGAGCCGAAGACACTGAGTGTTAAGTTTTACCTGGAGGTCCCGTCAGAAAAACGTGTTTGAACATTTCAGTTTCCAACATTCAACAAGCTGCTGCGGCTCTTCCGTACACATCGAGTTGACGCATGCGCGGTAGGCACTAGACCCTTAATGGGAACCTTGTTAATGTAAAACTACAAATTTTAGCTAATTTCGCGGGGATGTAGCTTATTTAGCCAGCAGATTCAGTGTTTTGAATCTAAAGTATTAAAGCTGTCAAGTGAATGTTGTTCTGTATAATTATAAATTAGCATACATTTTAAATACACAGTTAAAGTAGGCTCACCTAATTACAGTACTTCAGAAAATATGCTTAATGATAATAATAATAATAATAATAATAATAATAATAATAGTACATTTCCACCGCTGCAAATTAGTAGTGTGTCACGCAACACACACCACACTGGTATTAAAATGAAAAAATAAAATAAAAATAGCAGTCTCTGTTTTGCTTATCAAATAACGAGGAGCAAATGCAAAGTAGCAGGTGGGTTTTTTAAAGGGAATATCCTGAGATCAGGAGCTGCCCTATGAGCTCTGAGAGATTTCCAGCTCATGACAGCTCTACTGGAAATGAGAGCTTATTATTTAAATGATTTGCATCAATGGCGGTGTGCGTACAGACATTTTCCATCCTCGTAGATGTTACTTAAAGACTCAGGGTCCAGTAGCAAAATGTCCAGTGGGCTCGTATTAACTGAGTGATTGAAGATGTAAAATGATCACATCATTCACACGGGAAACTTGTCTTTATTCAAAAAGGTTGTCCGACATCATGACTGGAGGGAAAACTTGCAAAACACTTAAACTTTAAAAAAAAAAAAAAAAAGTACATTTGCTAGATGCGTACAGTACAGTACTACTGCTCATCTGTTTCATTTGGTTAAGGGAAATAATGTAGCACTGATGTTACTATAATGTGGAACTACGTATTTTTTCTTTACATTGTGTAACCAGGGAGTTTGTTGGCCACTAGCTTAGAGATATGCTGATACTCATTTCTGAAGTCCAGAGTTCCAAGCTCATCGCCCAGTTCCTCTGCCTCCTGTGGTTCGAAGGAGGATATCGATTCTGCAGAGAATCCTCGAACTGGGTCGCTGTTTTTGGTTGACTCGCTGTTTTGACCTCTTGATGACAGAAAGCTGTCAGCACCAGAGCTCTGTTCCATTCGACCGATCTTTTTTCTGGAGCATATGGTTTGCGAGGAAGACGACCTGTCTCTGTCACCATCGTCAGAGGAAAAGCTCAGGGCCGAGGTGTGGGTTCGAGGTCGGATGATGTGTGTACCCCTTAGAGCGCGCTGTGGAGAGTGGGGGGTTTTGATGGGCACAGGGAGGACTGCTCTACTCTGAAAACCTTCAGAGCCAGAGTCAGAGTTGCAGAGGTCAGGGCGGAGAGGAGACCTGAGAGTTTTGGCTCTGGAGGACTCTGGGCTACTCGCGGGGTCAGGAGAGTAGGCATCGCTGGGCTCAAGACTGTTAAAGTCATCAGCGTAGTCTGCCTCCTCGTTTCCTTCCCCACTGGAGTCTGAAAAGGAAGATTTTGGGCTGCTGTGTCTGCTGCTTCTTGAAGATTCAATGCTGTCTCCGTGCCTGTCAGCTTCAGACAGTGACTGATTTGATTCACTGTGATGCTCGTTCTTGTCCTTGTTTTTGGCAACACTGTCAACATCCACACTGGGGAGATGAATAACTTTCAAGCCTCTTTCAGAAAGGGAAGGTTCATGTGAATTTTCAGGAGAGTTTCTGTCTTGTTTACCAACTTTCTCATGCAGGGTTTTCTGTTTCAGCGTGATTGTTTCTTGTAGCACAGAGTTCACTGCAATGCTTTGTATCATTGTCTCAATACTTTCATTGAGACTGGTGCTCTGCTTCAATGCTGATTTTCCTTTGCCAGACTTTATGATTTTATTACTTGACCTCATCTTTCCTTTGGCCATACTTGATTGCGTTTCATTCTTTATTAATTCCACACATTCACGACGTTTTACTCTAAGAGGGGAAATTTGCTTCAGCCTTAGATTGAATGTTTTAGTTGTACCGTACACAAGCTTCTTCCTTGGAGATGTGCTGGAGCTTTTACTCTCAAACAAAGCTTGTTCTTGTTTGTCTTTAACTTTCACAGATGCAGCTCTAACTACTGGTGTCGAACAGTTTCTTGGGGTATTTAAATTCTTTAAAGGGGGACTAGCCCACTGACTGGTTTTCTGCAGTGACTTGGTTTGCGCCTTTCGCGCCGTGTTTCCATGCTCGTCTGAAGGCTCTGTGGAAGCTGGTCTGTAAATCCACGCTAGATTGGGATGAATAGATAGCGGCCGTTGTGGGTTCTGGTCATTCAACTGTGCCAGCTCAACAAGAAGAGCATTCAGTAGAGGCAACTGCTGTAAAGCTTCCCCCAAGACATTTGGAGTTGTTCCACTTTCTTGTTGGTTTCTTGACATTTTTACATCATGTCTTACTCTCTGGTTCATAATCAGAGAACTTGGATCTTCAATTTTATTGTCAGAAGGCTCTTCTTCCGAGTACGTGTCTTCAAATGTGAAAGCTGCAGAGTCTAGATGCAGTAATCTGCAATCCCCTCGTTCCTTCTTACTTTTTTCCTCTGAAGAATTACTGTAGAAGAGACGTGGGGGACAAAATATAGTTAAATCTTCTTCAAAACTGTTTTCAGTTTCTTTGAGTGTCTGAGGCATTTGGCTTTTTGACTTGTGTTCAGTCTGCATGGCGATACAAACACCTCTGTTCTGTTTATCCTCATTCATCAAGTTATTCTCATTTGATTTGTTGTTTGAGGTGTCCAGTGTGGGTGAATAGACACTCCCACATTCAAGATTCAATAATTCTGTAGATACGTTTTTCTCCATGACACTTTCTTCTTGTTTTCCATGGACCCTGGTGCTTTCATCACCCATATTGTCTGTGATATGAGGCAGTAAACTAGCTCCCAGACTTAGCAGTTTATAACTCAGGGAAATGGATCCAATCTTCTCACCCTTGAGGTTGCATACACCAACAAGCCCCCTTTCACCATGAGACGAGGGAGTAGAAGCACCATGTTCAGTCACGTCCAGCCTGATCCTGTCCATCACTTTAGCCAGCGAGATGAGCGAGGTCCCAACTAATTTGGGGATATCCTCTTTCGCATCCAACACCATGGCGTAGAGAGGGGTGTTAAGTAGCTGGTTGTGCAGTGAGTTCAGGTTCATTTTGAAGAAACAACACTTGCCCCTGTTAAAGGCGTATTCTCCCCGCTGATGCTTCCCACGCTGGTTAATGTCATCGCTGCTCTGTTGAGGCTGATAAATGAGCAGCGTTGGAAAATCCAGCAGCCGTACTCCAAGAGCCAGCTCGTCGGAAACTTTGCCTTCTTTCTCGAATCGGACACATTCGACCAAAAGCTCAAGTGAAAATAGAGTCTCGTTATTGTCGCTGTGTTGTTGTCCTGACATCCCGAAAGCTCCGAGACCACAAAAAAACAAAACCCCAACAACAACGAGCTAACTAGCTTTTAGCTAATCCGCTAACTCGACCCTTTGGCTTCTTTTGCTTCTATGGAAACAAACAGCTGTCGCGAGCATTTTGCGTCATACAACGGCACGGGATATCTGGGAAATGTAGTTTTAGAGGTCCTTTAACGAATTGCACTGATTTACAATTGAATTCAACATCAATAATATTGCTTATTTATTGTATTTAATGTATTTATTTTAAGCGAAATTTTTAGTATCAGTAAATACACGTGATTGTGTTTGTGGGGTTCTGTTTACAAAATTAAACGAACAAAAAGAGAATATAGAAATTAGCAACTGCAGAATAATATCTTACGACATGTTACAAGCACAGGTCGACAAATATAATATATAGATAATTTATTCAGGTACAGTTTCGGAGAGCATCTCTTCTGCAGTTCACCAGATGGTGCCACTGTAGGGTTTATTGGGACTAAAATAGTCTTGTGGTGAATGAGAATAAGCACTCCGGGCTTGGTTTACATAGCAGGCTCATTATTCACCTTTATTGTGTAGCTTGCATTGGTCTGGTTGCCTCCCTTCACTATTAACCTAAAAAATATGTGATCATAATTTGTCCAGAGTTTACAGAAGTGAATAGCAGAGTTTGTACAAGCGTCGGGTGGGCGGAGTCTTTTTTTTCCCCCTGCGTGTTGTCATCACGGAGAAAGGTGCTGAATGGACATCGCTACGCCCCGTGCCGCGTCAGTTTGGAGGTTGAGACTGACAGAGAGCGATGTGAGAGCGACTACACAACGCGGCTTCAACTGGCTCAAATAAGGATAACTGACAACGTCAATAATCTCGCAACCCGAAGAGGACAGCGCTCACATTTAAAGGTAAAAGAGCCAAATGTCTTTTCCTTCCTCCGAGCCGAACAACAAAGTAAAAAAAAAAAAAAAGTAGGGCTGTAGCTAAAAGTGAGACTAGCGAAAGGCGAAGAAACTCACTGGCGTATCGATCGTGATAGTGAATACAAAGGATAAAGTTGCTTTTAGGCACCGCAGCAGATGTAATTTGAGGGGGAAACGTAAAAGAACCGGAGGATATGATGTTTTTAGCAGTAGCCTCTCTATAGCCCATACTTGTGTTAATTCATGAAGTTTATGAGCTACGGTGCTGTTGACTTATTGTCTCACGTTCGTTTGTTTGTTCACTAAGAAGCCACTTTAGCCTCACGTGTACCAAATGCAATGCGAAATATATTCGATTTTATATTCACACGACTGAAGGCACACCATATTGTGTCACTTCGATTATTCTATATATATATATTATTTTTTATTTTTTTACTCTTAATGATATGACACGTTGACGTCATATTCTTGGTGATGGTAGTGGTGTGTGTGTGTGTGTGTGTGTGTGTGCGCGCGCGCGCGCGCGCGTGCAGGGTGGGGGTAATTAGACAGAAATACCGGTATTTTTTGAATGGATCAGTTCAGTGGAGTGCTGCCAAGTAATCGGTTGGGGGCGATAAAGGCATCATTGTCCAACTGGTAATGGGTAATAAAGCCTTCTCATGCAGACTGTAGGTAAAGCCCACTGTTATAGTATTACAGACCATATTTAATTGTTCTGTGAATCCGGTATAATGTGACTTTTATATATATAGAATTAATGGTCAAAGAAAATCACGCGCTCTACTGTGCTTTGCTGTTGTATTATATGCTTATGTTTACTTTTTTGCAGCAGTGGGAGCTTGTCAGTGTGTCCAGACAAATGACTATTTCCCATAACATGAGAGTTGTTTGTATTTTCCATAAATAATATCTGCCAGTGTGCTTGCACACAGCATGTACACAAACTTGCTTTATTACCAGCTGCTTCTGTGGCCTGTTCAACATACAGTCCCCTGTTTATACCCCATTGGCAGTGTAAACAAGTGAAATGTTGTTTGTCTTCTAGCACCATATCCTTTGCTGTCTTCCTGCAGGAAGTTTAGCCTCCACAATAACTAACTTCCTAATAAAGGGAAACAAATAGGCCCATTCCTCTGCTGGTGGCAAGATGCAGACACAACAACTAGGTGCACACAGGATATATGTAATTTTCCATTGTTTAATTTTCAGTTCTTTGGATTTATGTCCTCCTGGCTTCACAGCTCCCATCTGAACAGATCAAGCATAAAGACTTCTGTGCTCCTGGAGTGCTAAAATCAATGAGACACCATTATTTTTCACAGTGTTTTATGTCTGGTAAAGATTAGTTTTCTGCGGGACTGTGATGAACTATGTAGGCACATGAGTGTTTTAAGATGACTGTAGTATGTCGATGGCCTGGTATAACATTTAATATATTTCCCTTTACGTTAATAATGTTTGGCTTAACTCCAGCTGCCATAGCTCTGCACATCAGGGAGGCAATTTCACAACTGACCACTCTCCTGAATGGGCATCGTGACATCTGCAGTGATGTGTGAATAACTTGCTATTATTGTGCACATAAGCAAAAAAACAACAACCACATTATTCTGCTCATTTTCTCTTTCATCATACATAAATTTCGATTAGTGAACCTGTTTTTCAGTTGAGTTTCAGTTCATGCCTATCCACATTATGTAGTTGCAGTCAATACATAACTTATATTATCTTCAGTGTTTCATTTGATTCCTACATTGTTACATTTTCTGTTGGAAATTGATTCATTGCAGGATTGAAGGTAGGCCTTTTCCCAGATAGATGGAAGATAGATTGAAGACAAGATCTTTCCTAATGTAGATGAAAATAAGGCTGCCTTGGTACCCCATCTTAGCCACTGCCAGCAGGGGAGACCTATTCAGCCATGATGATGACACTGCCAGGGAAAGTCTTTCAATCTTAGTTTGAATAGAGACCTGTTGCATTCTGCCATCAATAGGGCACAGAGAGGGCCTTGAAAAGTAATATGTTCTCATCTATTCCTAACTGCATGGCTAAGCCGACAATGGGTAATTGAGCCAGATAGATATGTCTTTCAAAATAAAGTTATGTGCACAATGTGTGCTCAGCTGAACAATAAGGCATCTGTCAGGATTGGCAGGGCAACGGCCTCCTGTGACATGCCCACAGGCCATATCCAGTTGTTGTCATTGCAGAGCTAGTTAGGATGTCTTCTGGCCTAGTGGGCTTGGAGACGCCCCTCTAGAGTTACAGCTGATATGTTGTGTTTGTGAAACAGAAATTGCAGTAACACATAATACACCACAACACACACTGTTTGCTGTTTGGGGGCTTTCTTTAGGTTTGGGAAATTACTTAACAGCAGTGGCTGATATAAGTCTTCTTGTTACACCGCTCCCCCCAGCGTGCCCAACACCGTCTCCTCCTCTTTCTCCTTGTTTGCCTCAGTTCCCACGCTGCTTTGCTACCGGTGTGCTGCCTAGTCATGACTTGGAAAACTGTAGAAGGGGGGAAGAAAAACTGCCTGCAGTAAATGACTTAGGTTCAGACCACATTTGTTAGGGGTGATGCATTTCTCCTTACTGTAACATAGAGGCATGCCAAACCATGTGGCGCCCCTCCTTTCCACCCCTTTCCAACAGATCCCGCACCCCATGCATGTGACGAGGATCAGGAAGCCTGATCTGGCCTGTGCCGGCTGACCGGCTGGCTGGCTAGCCAGGAGTCACAGTAGGCCTCCCAACCAAATCCTGTTGCTTCAAAACCAACCAACCAGCAGACAGGGGATCACATGCTGCCTGCTCCTGTTGTGAGAGCCAGATTTTCTCGTCGTCTTTTTTGACAGCCTTTGTTTTGATAGCAGTCTGGATTCAAAGGATTTAAGCCCACTCATCACCATCAGGGAAAGCACAGATGCCATCATTGGCTTGGTGTTTTTTTATGAATTGATCCCGTGTTCCACTAGGGGTCTCTTTGTCATGGATGTGGGTGGTTAATTGAGCAGTGTTCATAATGTGTACAGTGCAGACAAAGACTGGAAATAAGTTTCTCTTTTGATTTGAGATATCAGTTGGACTTGTAACACTGATGATCACTTAAAGTAAGAGCTCACCAGTGCCAGTAATTCTTCCCGATACTTTGGGGTTGAAACATGGATACCAAAGGAGACTTAAACGGCTCCATGGTCAGCCTGTTGGCATCTGATTGGGTCATTCGTCATTTCTGTCTGCAGTGCACATTAGACGACTTCTCATGTGTAATCGGTGTAATGGCATTAAGACGGCATGTTTAACAGCTTGCTCGGGCGCTGGCGTATCTCAGTGGGAAGACGCCAGCAGCCCTTCACGGCACAATATTTCTCGCTCTTTAAGTGATGTGCACAAATGAGATGTTACGGCCTGTGGCGTGTTTCTTGATGACATATGTGGATTGGTGCCCTAATATGCCGCTTTGCTTGTTTGTTTATTTGACCATACTGATGTGGTTAAGCCTTAGAGTAGATACAGAAGATTAGAGGCTGATGGGCGCTGTGCTAGTTCAGATGTAATGCTTGCCATTTAAGGGCGTTTTACGAAGGGACTTTTGCATTATACCTTACATGGCTTTAATGGAGAAATGGATCGGTTGAATATTTTCATGGTTATCGTGCTCAGAAGTAGATGCTAAACGTATTGGTAAATGCTATTGGCTAAAATAGCGGTTCCACCAGCCCCATCCCTTGTCTCTTGTCTCTTGTATGTTGTATCTGTTCTGCTCTTTTCATTTCCCACCCTGTTGCCACTCATCCAGTGGCTTGCTGTCGTGCCAGCCACATGTGAGTGAAAAAGCAGTGTCATGGCTGGAGGGGAAGCTGCTGGATGGAGCAGATGGCATAGTGACAGAAGTCAAACGCTGACCGCGCCATTGCTGGTGAGGAGGACCCCACCAACCTACGGTGACACACGCAGCTGAGCTGCTGAAGGAGTGAGGCGGAGGTGGGATATGGGGGCACGGGGGGGGGGGTTGAGTCCGAATCTGCCATCACTGCTGGCTCATGCATAGCCAGACCAATTATGGAAAAGATTCCACAACTTCTGACAACTTCAGCCGGAGCCATACACAGTATGTTTTCCCTTCATCCTTATTCCAGCCATTTTAAAGCCCTTTTGTTGCACTACAGATGGTAAATGTGCAATGATGTATTGCATTTTATCCGTGCATGTTACTACTGTGTCACTGGTCATAACAACAAAATCATATGACCAGCTTAGACCATCTTGGGCCTTTTTCATCAATGATCTTTTGAAACCCCGGCATGATTGTCTGGACTGAGCTCCATCCTACACGCAGGGCTGACAGACAGAGCTGCATATGATCTTAATTGTATGGCGATGGCTTATACAGTAGATGTAGCCCTCACAGTCAACACAGATGTAACTGTAATATGTGTTTCTATCTGAAAGACAATCATTAATCCACCGGATAATCTCTTTGATCTTCAGACACAATGGTGAAATGTGGGTCATCTCAGTTTATAAAGGAGGACCATCACTCTCATAACAAGATATAAAAAATGAAGATCTTTCACCATTTGCTCACTTCACCCCACTGGTTATATATATATATATATATAGCATAATGGGTTAAAGCACGGTGCATTTATACTAGGGATAGACTGAGGGCCAATACCGATTATTAGTAATCAAGATTACAGATATCTGGATTCGATATGCATTTGCAGTAAAAATAAAAAAGTTAGTGTCAAAATTTAAAATAATTAGTGATGAAATGTAACTAAATACAAGATAATGAAGTACATTACATTACTTGTACTTTACTTGAGTATTTTCATTTTCTGCTAATTTGTTCTTCCATTCCGCTACTCTTTGGAGCCAAATATTTTACTTTTTACTCCACTACATTTATTTTTGACAACTTTAGTTACTAGTTACTTTACAGATTTTAGATAATTCGTTGTTGATAGGCTATCACTTGTGACGTGTAAACGGTGAGATAGTGTTGTGGGCGGGCTATTGAGTGAGACCACAAATGGCCACTATAGACGGAGAGAGGCGGCAAATTTGTGCATTTTTAAATAAATTTATTTGATCTGAAATCGAACAAAATGCTAAATGCCAGAACCCTCAATAGTTTTATTTAGCCATTTCTTATCCTTTCATGACAAATGCCACAGGATCAGTCTTTGTTTCACCAAGCCAATCATTTAACAGTGTCACTCCAAAAAAACCCACCATGCTCATGCATTATGGATCCGCAATAGTCAAGCATATAGAAAAATGTGTCTTGCCAAGATAAATTATGTCTGCACCTCCTGTTCCCTTAGGGACTCATTAGTGTCCATATCAGGAATGTTGTGGAAAAGGCCACTGAATGTTGCTGACCCTTGTTGCATGTTTTGTCTACGTGTCTGTCACTGGGCCACAATGTGGAGAATGAGTGCTGGCCAGTCATTAACCCGATTGCCACTGAGTCCAAGGACCAGTCGTGACCCATGGGGTTAACTCAGTCTGTGTTCCCCTCAACGGTCGCAGACAATCGGGACAGCTAACCTCTGTGGTCGCAGCCAGCCTCCAATGGGAGATAAGAAGGGATTTGATGTAGTGCCGGTGTGCATACCTCTTTCCTACTGTAGCGAAAAAAAAAGGGCCTGTCTGAATAGGCAGACATGACTGGGTGTGGGTGATCCAGCCAGAGTCCAGACTGCATGCCATTACGGCCTCCATAGACTCTCTCTCTCTCTCTCTCTCTCTCTCTCTCTCTCTCTCTCTCTCTCTCTCTCTGTATAAATAAAGAGAAATATATATATAAATCAAAAAAATATAAATAA
>JBBPCS010000098.1:0-32204 GCA_037974645.1 Hollardia meadi | reverse complement strand
CACACACACACACACACACACACACACACACACACACACACACACACACACACACACACACACACACACAGAGTCCCATACACAGTGTCCTTTCTGGTTCTGTAGGCACTTGGGGAAGATGGTATGCCTGTTTTCCCAGGCCCCAGTCTTGAACTCTCAAGGAAATCATTGGCAATTAATTGGTGGTGTGGTTTAATTGCACAAATCTCTTTGAGCACGGTTTGGCAAAACTCCCATTCTTTTTTTTCCTCGCCACTCCACCACTTTCACTTTTCTTCAACTCACATTCTTCTTTATTCAACCAAGTTAAGGTGAAGAATTGCTCCAGTGAAGCAGAAACGGAAATGTTTTCATTAGATTGGAGATGGTTGCAGACATACGCCCCTCCATGCCCATCCTTCTCAGACTGCAGGTGTGATGAATTTAATACACATCCTGCCCAAAACCATCGCGTACACCCCTCCCATTCCCACCGCAAGGTTGGAACAGCTGCTCACAATAGAGGATTGAAAACGGAGCTCCCACGTTGTTTTAAATCAACTCTTCGGAGGGCGAAACACTAACTCAGTGTGCAGTGCAAATTTGATTATATTTGAGTGTGATGTGACATGGAATGTGATTCATTGTTTTCATTGTGAGTTTATTGAGGAATCAAATGACGAGCAGTGAAGCATAAGCAACGTGCCTTCAGGTTTGTTTGCTTTCCGCTTGGATTTCTTCCTTCCCCTGTGTTAATGATGAACACAGTGTGACACATCCAAATGTCTGACTGGCTGCCAACATGAAGCAGTAGAAGGCAGGTAACAAGAAACTAAAGCCCCTTTTACACAGCCCATTCAACGCCTCCGATGCGCCTCACCGACTGTATAAACGTTACAGAGGCGTAATGGGGGACCAAAGTTGTTCCACCTCTGAGACGGCAACGGGGGTAGTAACAGCGCCGAATCAACGTCTGTGTAAAAGAGTGAGCCGGCGAGGCGGAACGACGAGACAGGGCTGTGACGTTTTGTCGACATGGTTTGTGTGCGACCCTCAACCGGGAGATTTAGCAGTTACGCAAGGTTCGGGAGCTACTTACCCTCCGAGCAGAGGACGAGATCGTCCGCCTCATAACATGGTTGTTATTGTCATGTTATTCCATTGTTTACAAAGCGCTTTTTGTCGCGCATGTAAAACGTCACACTAGACTCGCTGATGTGTTACTCGTCACGCCTCTTTTAATTACAGAGCGCCAGCTCGCTATCTAAAATCACACAGTGGGGCGGCGTTATGACGCCATTGCGTTTTTCAGTATAATAAACAAAGGCGGTGTAGAGAAGGGTCTTCGTTGTGACGATATTGCACAATCTCTGTGTAAAAAGGGCTTAAAACAAATGGGGTTGTGAATGCACAGAGAAGGACTTCACATAGTATCGCCGACTGACTCACTTTATGATGAAGTCCATGAGCTGGAAAATTGATGTAATCATCTTGGCCTCTCACCTCCATTGCACGCTAATTTGGCTGCAGGAGGAGAGGATGACTGCATCACGGCTTTTTCCTCAGCTCTGAAGGTTGAGGCGTCTTGGGGGACGACGCCAGCTACCACTTCCTGCTTGCCGAGAACAAATGAGCATTAATGTGGCTCAATTACATCAGGGTTTATTAAAGATAATTGTCTATAATCACTGGTCTGTGTTCAGCCCGGGGCTCAGAGTGGCCCTGCAGCTTGGTAGGGGCTAAATAAACATGTTTGACTTTGACCTGAGGTGTGACAATGTGAAGGATGCCACATTTTAGAGGAATGTGAAAATTCAAGGAAGTGAAAGACATGGCTTGAATACAACTGCTTCTTGTTAGGGCCATGTGTGTTTTTTTTAACCTACAAGACACTCTTTCCTCAGCTTTTCCAATGCACTGAGTAATATACTAACACACTGCTCTGCTGTTATGATATTCTCTAATCATTCAGAATGGGTGCACTGAGAACTGGCAGAAACATACAGCTAAATTGTGCCTGTGATGGCCAAATATATGCAAATCTTGATATTTTGCTTCCACGATTGTGACTTCTAGGTGAGGTTTTGCAATTTTAACACACAATTGACCAATCCTTGGCTAACTTCTCAAGTTAATGCTGTGCAAGATATTTTGAAAGGTAACCATATGTCTTGATTTGGCATTCCTCTCAAAAGTATTATGAGAGGCTTATGACATGTCCCTGCTTTTTGAGCATACAGTATGTGCCTAATTTCCTGAAGTGCTGTCAGCTCTCAGTGGAGTAATCTAATTAATGTTGTGCACAAATATGTTTGCAACTGGAATTGACTCGAGCTGCAGTGTTAATATATGCACTGCTGTTTTGAAGATCATCCTTGCATTGTAACTTAATTTCCATAAATCTCTTTTTTATTTTTTGTCACTCTTATCTTAAGCAGCTGAGAAGCAAATTGGATAATTCAGAGAACTGCAAGAGCGCTGCAACCAAACCTAGATGGTCCACAGCGTTGTTTAGAGGGACTTCCTCTCCATGATGCCAGTGCAAGTTGTAGGAGTTGTAGCTGTGACTAATAAAAAGTGAGTCTGTCAGAGTTGGCTGACGTAATGCTGCGTGCCCGGCTCTGGTGAAATGGCCCATCAGTGTTAGTAACTATTAATCTCAGGATGGTGAACAGAACATCTTCACTTCTCTGACAGTGAATTAATATCTGCCGGGCCTTTAATCAGGCCACAGTGTCAGGATTATTTTAAGACCTGGGAGAACTGCTGGGCCACTCCTCTCCAGATGAACTGAGATGAAAGACGGACTATCAAACATCAGAGACGGAAAATGAGTTCATTACTGTAATTAGGCCTGTCTTTCTCTCCCATCTCTCCTTCTTTATCCCTTCCCCCTGTTCACCAGGCCTTGTGTCTTAAACAGCCATAATGGCGATGCATTACTCCAGTAATAAAGGGCTGTTAGCAAAGCAGACCGCCCACCCTCCATCTGCTAGCTCCCTGGTACACACAGCCACAAAGGAAAGGACAGAAAACAGCCTCCTTCAGGTCACACGGAAGATACAGAATCTGCTGACCAAGTAGCTTGTAGCACTCTCTGTTGGTTGGGGGTGCAGAGGGATGGATGTGGAATGACACAACTGAGTTCATTAATCACTGTCACAGGCGAAGTAGCTAATAGAAGGGAGGGAAGGGAAACACAGACCACCATGTGCACTGGTTTTTCCTGTCCTGTCCTCAATGTGAAATAAAGGCCAGTTCACCCTTTCCTGACCCCGTGTATCAGCACAAACAAGCACAAACAGGGAGAGGCTGGACAATTTGAACATAAACATAAACAGATTAGTGTCCTGCATCTGTTTTTTGATTTGGTTTTTTTTTTTGTTTTTTACTATGAATTGACTGTAAGTAGGGAAAGAGAATGGAGGCAAAACAAAGCCAGGAATGAAAAGACTTTTAAATGATGCGATTTTTAAGGAACAGTTCATCCAAAAATGAAAATTTGGTCACTATCTACTCACCCCCATGTCGATGGAAAGTCGGGTGAAGTTTGTTAGTTTCTTTCAACAGTGTTGAAGCATTCTCCTAAACAAGTGAAGAAGCTGAGGACTTGTTTTAGGATGTAAAATAAACAATTGAAGAAAACATGAAATGGCTCCATTCAGCTCGTCCAGTGTAATCCAAGCCTCCGGAAGCCCAGAGAGGCACAAATCCACTTCAGACAAAATGCACGCTAATGCTTTCATCGAGCAGCGACAATGAGCCTAAAAAATAACGTTCAATCTTTAAAAAAATTCTAGAAATGCTTGAAATATTACTACTATGTCATATACTAGTGTTAAGTGTTATCTTTCAAAAGAGACCAAAATCATGCCCAAATGGTTTACGAACAGTTTTTATTTTACGTTGGGTATGCCCTGGAGAGGCCTGTAAGCTTAATTTTGCGGGAATGGGTTAAATTCCGTCTTTTAAAATCAGTTTGGGATCTTGTGGCTTCTGGACACTTGGATTATGCCATAGAAGCTCTACAGAGACATTGTTGTTTTTTATTTTTGTTTTTAAACAAGTCCCCAGCTTCTTCAGTTGTTTGTTGGGGGTGAGTAGATAATTACTGAATTTTCATTTTTGGGTGAGCTGCTCCTTTAAGGGAGGGAATATTTCTTTCTTTTCAAAAATCTTTTTATTGACATGTTTAACAAAGATTTCCCAGAGTTGTGCTGACTTATACCACCATATTATAAAATATACACCAATGTAGTATTTTATAAAAATAAAAACAATGACAATAAATGACAGTAATAAACTATTGACGTATTATCTCCAACTGAAGGCAGGACTTTGTCTCAAAGCCACTGAGTACATCTTTTATTTTGTCCATTTCTTTATTTCTTTACCTGATGACATAATGCTGTTTTCTCCTGACAGTGATAGCAAAGCTTCTGTGCTGACAGCATTACACCCCTCGATCTTTGGTAGCTGTAAAAAGCCATTCATGCTGTTTTGTTGTCATGTCATGCATTGAGATTACAGTATGTCAGTTTCTTTGTTCTTCCTGATCTCAGTCACCCGTTAAAGCCTCTGTTGGAGTGTCACCATTGATAAAGCTGTTTGTGCAGGTGGCACATTTTGCTGTCACTCGCTGTAATTTTTAAGTCAACATGTGACATTTGGGTGTCGGTCAGCAGACTGCCGTAGTCACCTCTGCTCCCTGTCATGCCTGGGAAAGAGACCTGAGTTAGACTTTGGTTGACTGAAGAGTTAAATAAATGTCCAGCAGCAAGAATAGAAGGCACTGGGAAAATTTAGAGTAATTCACAGTCATTTTTCCAAGATTGCTTGTTGTTGCTTGGTGACAGTATATCTCACATGGGGTGGATTTGAAGTAGTGGAATCATTTTCCTCTTTGAGTTGTGAATTACAACTCACACATATTTCACAAAGTACTACCATATTTACAGTGCACCAGAAAAAAAAAGTTTTGTCCCTGCTAGCACATTGGCATACATTTGTGTGATCACCAATCCAGGAAATGAGACTACATTAGTGATGGGTATAACCATCATA
The DNA here is from genome assembly GCA_037974645.1 of Hollardia meadi. Taxonomy (NCBI): domain Eukaryota; kingdom Metazoa; phylum Chordata; class Actinopteri; order Tetraodontiformes; family Triacanthodidae; genus Hollardia; species Hollardia meadi. Next base: position 27,161 of record JBBPCS010000098.1, on the reverse strand, counting down.
TTCATCTCATCGTATTTTGAATGGGGGGATTCAGCATTCTAAATTATAATGTGTTGCTTTGTTCAGAAATAATAAAAACTGAAATCAAAAGTAATTTCATCCAATCCAAATCCACCTCTCAGACACAGACGTTGTTCAAAATGAACAGCCCATCTCATATTCCATTATTCATCGTTTGCCAACTGTAACGGACAAGCATGTTTCCCAGAGCAGATCTTGTTGCTACATAATACATTAACATAACAACACAATATCTTGCTGTCCTCTCTAAACCTTCTGTTAAATACAGTGACACTACAATTTCCTGCTTGTGAATGAAGCTGTGTTCATAGCCAGACCAGTCCATAATGGGAGAGAGAGGATTGTGGATAGTTCAGCAGTAGTGTTTAGAATATATCATCATCAGTCTATTCCTGCACATTTAGGTCATGAATGCATTAACCTGCATTTGGCTCAGGCAGAAGTGCATACTTTATTATTACAATGTTTCTGACTCGGGTGTATTTCGTCTACTCCGGCTTGTAGCTAATCTTGATGTGGCCCACATTTTCATCCCAAAATAGTCTGTCCTCCTCCTTAACAGTAAATGGCAGTGAAATGTAAACAGTTGTCTGGTAACAGAGGCTATCGTATTAAAGGACAGTGGACGGAGCTGAAGCAAGGCTTGGGGCGCTGGGCTCAACTTATATGTTCACAGTGAAACCTTAAAGAGAGAATAGATCTGACACAGCTTATCATCTTCACTGAAAAAAAAAATGATTCAGTGCCCTGTCCTCTGTGATGTGCGTGTTTATTCAATAACTTGTGGGGTTTTCACATGATTGCAGTATTAGGGGGGAATGAGGAACACCACCAGCCCCGAAGAACAAGAAAAAAGCATTTAGGTCAATGTAGGAGTTGGAGGAGGCAGAGACTGTTGGGGACTCACAGTCTCTGCTGTGTCATGATGTGGCGTGATCTTCCATGCAGAAGTCGTTTTTTTAGGATAAATCCAGTGTAACACCTCAGTCACTTGCCCCCCACTGGACTTGCTACACACCTAATAGCACGAGATGAGATCGATGAGAGACAATGTGTTTCCAGGAGTGTCTCACTTCCTCTTGGAGGTTTGCTTTCAGCGTCAGTATACAGTGCTGTCTTGCAGTTAAAGGAGACAATATGACCATCGCCTACTGGAAAAAGTCGACACATGCTGATGTACAGGAACATTATTTACAGATATAAATGGAAACCATGTGAGTTTGCAGTGTGTGTGTATCTGACATCTGAAATATCCAAGAGGGAATATACCAGCTCTTCAAGGACAAGCAGATCAAAGTTTTCACAATTTTTGAGCTTAACAAAACTGAAGGGGAAACAATAAACTTGCAAACTTTGTCCTTTGAAATTACGGTAGTGCAATCTGCAGCCTTATATTTTATTGAATTTTGGCTATTATTACATTTCAGTTTTATATTCATATTCATAGCCAGTTTACCTCCACGGGTCCTTATTAATTTTCCTGCTAACCAACTACATCAGATAAAAAGACAAAGTGGCTTTGGCATTGAATGTGCAAAATTATCCCTCCCATATAATTTGCAGACTTGACAATGCTGCGAGCGGTTGGATCAGATATCGGTACATGCGGACGTTTAGCTGAACATCTGCCTCATGTTGCTGTAATTTGCGTCAACACCATCTGTTGGCTGGAAGCACCAACAAAGATATGTATCTATCTTGTTATAAACCCATAATGGCACCAACTCCTTTCAAATAGCCTACACTAATTAGCCGTATTCTGTGAAGCGCTCTACATAGTTCCACGTCTAATGCAGCCATTGGTTGGGAGTTTGTCACAAGATAACTGGGTACAGACAATGTAGGTCAGCAGTATGATCATTGCTGTGTTTTGGGGTAATTTTAAGGAATACAAACTGCTTTTTTCCTATGTTGTGAATTAACATGTCTCAGTTACAGTGTTCTAACCCACTTGCTGTGTGTTAACATCTTCCTCTCTGTTTTTGTTTCCTGTGCTACAGATTCAACTCTTCCAGCTGTCGTTCTGCATTGACGGCACGCTGTGAGAAAAGACTCCACTCCGCTGTGCCTCAGTGCTCCTCAGACACTTGTCCTTGACATCCAAATGCTGTGTGTCGATTGTCGTGCCAGCCGCCTTCTGTGAGTTATGAAGACGGCTGCTTTGTTGACTCAGGAAAGAGGCTCCTCCTCCACTTGCCACTGAGCAAATCACATGATGTAATGAAGAAGGGTCCTGGGAGTCTGGTCTTCAAGGAGTCTGCCAGCAGGATATGAGTATTTTGAGCCCTGTGACGGATAACAAATCAAACCTTGTGGGAATTGTGGGAGGCCCAGAAGAATACTCCAGAGCCATGCAGTCAGAGGAGCTATTCAGCAGGAAACTCAAAGCCCTGAACGGTGGCATGGGACCACCAGCCTCCAACATGCAGGGGAAAACTGAAGGAGCAGGCAAAACAAATGGTACTCCAGCCATGCCTAAAATGGGTGTCAGGGCCAGGGTGACAGAATGGCCGCCAAGGAAAGATGGGTGGGACGGACGGCCTTCACCAAACTACCAGAGTGTGATACCAGTGTTTCAGAATGGCCAGCAGGAACATACTGTGGAAATACTGGAGCAAGGCGAAGCAGTCTGTGTGGAGGTAGACTACTCTGACAAATACACACTGAGTGACCTCCTCAGCCACTCCCCGCTGAAGGGTCTCCATCCAATCCGTCAACGCAGTAACAGTGATGTTACTATTAGTGACATTGACTCAGAGGACATAATGGACCAGAATGCTGTCAATCCAAACACTGGGGCCTCACTGCACCGTGAATATGGCAGCACATCCTCCATTGACCGCCAAGGCCTGAGTGGAGACGGCTTTTTTACCATGCTTAGGGGCTACCGAGTGGACACCCTGGACCACCGTAGCATACCACCTCTAGGTTTTCCCGAGTTGTTACGCTGTGATGCCTCCCTCTCCCCTAGCCTGCAGACAGCAGCGCAGATTGCCAGGGGTGAGATAGTCCACATTCCTGGCTACGAATACATAGACAGCTCTCTCATCTACAGCCGGGAGCGGGAGAAGTCCTTCATGAGGCGCCTTAAATCGGAATCATCTGAAACGTCTCTGTTCAGGAAACTGCGGACCATAAAGAGTGAGAGTGACGCCTTGCGCCTCTCAATAGAGGATGACCGGCGACCACTCAGCTTCCAGAAATGCTTTGCGCACTATGACGTGCAGAGTGTCCTTTTCAACATCAGCGAGGCGGTGGCAAACAGAGCTAACCTGAGCCAGAGGAAGAACACCACTACTGGGGCTTCAGCTGCCTCAGCTGGAATAGGGCCTGGAGCTGGTGTAGTGTCCGGAGGTGGAGCCGGGGCTGGACCCGGAGCAGGGACAGATGGCGGAGCAGCAGGATGTAGCAGTGGAAATGCCCCCATGTTTGAGTCTCCACTAGGCAGCAGGGAGGACTTGAACCCGAAGGAGAACCTTGATGTTGATGAGGGGGACGGGAAGAGCAACAGCTTGATGCTGAGCTGCCCACACTTTCGCAATGAGATTGGTGGAGAGGGCGAGAGGAGGATCTCCCTCTCCAGAGCCAACAGTGCCAACTACAGTGGTGTGTCGGAGAGCTGCTCTTTTGAATCATCTTTAAGTTCACACTGCACCAATGCAGGAGTCTCTGTACTGGAGGTGCCTCGAGAAAACCAGCCTATCCACAGGGAGAAGGTCAAACGCTACATCATTGAGCACATTGACCTTGGAGCATACTATTACCACAAGTACTTCTATGGAAGAGGTAAGGAGTGCTTATGATGAATGTGTGCTTTTTTGAGTTTACAGAGATTAAACAGTGTTGATACAGAAGGATTTAAATGACTCGGTGTTGAGGATTATTAAACTTTCTAGGCCAAATCCACTTCCTTGAAACAAGACTTTGCAGAATGCCGTGTGAGAGTTCCCGAATGGAACAGCCTCCGCACATTGGGTCAGATATCTTGACGGCCCAGTTATTTTTGTAGGACCAGATGAAATGGGGCCAGAACAATAGCAGGCTTGTGTTGGGTGCGAGGGTGTGTGTTTCACTTCCTCTGGAGAGGAGCGGTCATGTCCTCCCTGTGATATTGCCCTGAACCCTGCAGAGAAGCTGTGATTAGTCATTTGAGAACAGAGAGGTGAGCGAGAGGGTGTGTTGCAGCTGTTCCCCGTGGGGGCTGGGTGTGAGGACCCCTTCTATGAAACTTGAGGGTCAGCAAAACTATGCCAAGGTCCCAGGTCCCCTCATTAAAACACCTATGTGACTGATGCTGGAAATACCATGCTGACCTCGACCCATCAGCACATTATACATATCTGTTTTTCCCACTGTCTATGCATCTGTGATTGCTGCTCTCAGCAGATTGTATTACCCATTCTTAAGCCTGCCCAGAAAACAGCTGCTTCACCTTTCACGCTGACAGATGCCTGACCTTCTTCATAAAGATGCTCTGTGTTAAAATAATTCTTAATCGAGGCTCGGCGTCTCGAGTCAAGGTTAATGAGACCATTACAGATCTTGCTCTACTTACAGTATGTTTGAATGTACCATTGAGCTCACTCTGATAATCATTTTCCTTGAAATGTTGCCTCACTCACGACTCATCCCAAAACTGCTTTGGTTGTATTTAACCTCTTTCTGTGGCAACGCAGGACAATGTATTTGAAATGCCCCGTGTTGCTGTCAGTTTCATTTTTATGTTACAGCTTTTACAGGAGATACTTCACGGTATGTGGATGTAGCCCTTGCCCTTCTTTCATGAGGTGTTTTATCGGATAGACAAGTCTGTCGTCACCTCTGCTTCACCACAAGCACACACACACACACGCACACATAAAAACAGGCACATACTAGCGCACACCCTCACACAAACATGACCGCGTGTCACCAATTTAGGGCAAGCTTTTATCAACCTGGGCTGAACATTGATCCCATTGATTGCCTAAAGCACTCCTTCCCTTTGCAACAGTAGTGTTTCTCCCCATGCGGCCCTAATGGAAACAGTGTTCCATCCACACTCATAGGCCAAGCCTTGTTACACACAGGTCATGGTTCCATATTATAGTATGTGGGTAGACTAGCAAGCTAGCAAAAAGTAGTCTCGTGGACCACTTGGATGGGTGAGGGTGAGGATTAGAGCAATTTGAGTTTACTTTGAAAGATCCTCTTCAGTTTTAAAGGGGAATTCCGGTTTTTTAGACCTGGGCCTTATGTTTATATATTTGGATGTGTAAATGATTCATACTTACCAAAGGTCTTGGAATTGGTCCAGTAAATAGTCTGTGTAGAGGCAATAGACTGTGAGAGGCAAGAAAAAACACTTTCAGTGGGCGTAACTTTGACGCTCGGTGTTGCCCCTAAGGATTACGTCGCAGTCATTGCTGCCGTGTCGCGGCTATAGGCTGAGACTATTTACTTGAATTCCCCTTTAAGACATATAAAACATGGAGCTGCCACAATAAGTGCATCAAAAGAAAAATTTGTTGCCAACAATTATGATAATTGATTCATCGTTTCAATAATTTTTAAAGCAAAAATGGAGGTGAGGTAGAGCTTCAGGGTTCCACATCACAAGTGTGTAATTTAAGTTAAAAACAGTTACTTTCATGCTACTTCAAAAGTAAGCTGACTTCTTCTTTACGAGCTCAATGTTTCTGCGACTTGATATCTGTCATGATGAGAAAGAGCGGCAGAAATCACTCTGGTGTGGGCGAGCAAGAGAGAGGGAGCTCGCACACACATTATTGACAGGAGAGAAGTGTGAAACTGAAGTTTATTAGATGTCATGTAACATTACACTCACTACTCAATGAGGAAATTTGCACATATTCACAATTTATCTGTCATAGTGTGAATGATCCATAACAGATGGATGGGTGTCTCTTTTATTCCGTTTCATCCAAGCTATTTTTAATGGAGTAGCCAACGCTGCGCTGACTGGTACCGGGCCATGGCCCGGTCATGCAAACCATACCTTACATGGAGATGTGTGGCCTGAAATAAAGTTTTAGAGCCACAAATAATAATAAAAAAGAAGGACATTCAGTGTAGGATGTTTTAAAACTTTGAATTTTTGAAGTGCGCCATGACAGGAAGACAGAGAAGAGGCATTATTTGACATGACGCTCAAAGTCATTCATTTTTCAACCTTTGGCAAATTGTCAACACCGAGTGATGAGCACCAGTGACGGGTCATAGAAATGCACTGACAAGAAGCGTTCCTCTACAAGACTTACTCTCTCACTGTGACGTCGGTATTCAGATACCTGGCAGCCTTCCTACCACCAATTGACCTAATGCCTCACGAAGCATTTCCCCTCAGTCCACATTCCTCAGACGGTTAACCCCACAGTGCCTGCATACAGTTAATTTATTATTCATGCCCATATGCGCTTTGCCACAATGTTAATGCCACAGTGACAAGAATCAGCGTATTCAGATTTTATACGCTACATGGCATAGATACGTCTAAACTTCTGCAGAAATCTCTTGGCGAATGTCAGTTCATTGAGTGTTCGCTGAGGTTTTTCTTTTGTTGTCTGCTGAATCCAGGTCTTCCTCCCTGGCTTTAGCCTGGATTAGGGAGTGTTTGCTCAAGGCACTGCTTATCGTGTGCAAAAGCACAAGTCCGTAACAGACACACACACATACACATACCCTGACCTTTTATTAGACTAATACTAAGTATATGTTTTACATTGATGCTTTATTTTTTTTATAATAGTCTCATTAAGTACACTGTATTTTGAAAGTCTTATTGAGGCAATTATAATGAATTTTGTCAGCACGGAAATGGGTACTGGTTCATATAATGTTTGAAACTAACAAGACTAAAAGTCTAAAGTCCATTTAGTGACTCCCCTTGTGTCCATTAAATTCTTCATTATGCCCCACAATAATAAGGCCAGAATGTTCAACCTCTTAGGAGCATTGTTATAATCTCTAAATTAAATGACAATCGGCCCATTACATTTTTATAACTGTTATTTGCTGCACAAATTAACATTTTGACCATAGAGGAAAACTAGTGTCCCTAAATAAATAAAAAAAAAAACATGGTAAATGCAACCTTACTATGAAATTTAATGAGAATCTGCCCATTAGAGTTTGTAGGGTGTTTTTTTTGTGTGCGTGTACGCTGGAGAGGTGAGGGGTTACCAAACCCACGAGGAGCCTTTGTCTGAGCGCGATGAATATCCCGAGGAAATATCCTGAGAATATGACCATCAGTATTTGCGATAACTTGTCTTGGAAGTTTTGGATAAGCGGAAACAACATTTCCCGTAAACACTGATAACCTATTCCTGATTAAATTGTTCAACTGATGGATGTACTGACCAACTGAACATCAACATCCACGGACCCTGCCACTAAAACCTTAAGTTTTAAATGATATAAAGCTCTTTTTTTGTTTTTCACCAACAGCTCAATAAGCTAAAGTCCATAAATCGTCAGTCCTGGTAATGTCACTAACCATTCTTCTTATGTTCCACTAAACCTTGCATATTCTATCTCAGCCCATACATTCTTTCACTTTGCACTGTCAATTATCAAATGAAGGCAATATGCCGTGAAAATAAAAGCAGAAGTGAGTGATGTAGCTGGTGCTTTTAGCACGCTTTGCTTTGTTAGCAGGAGCAGATTGGATTTGATCGGTAGTGGCGCGAGTCCAGATACAAAAAAGTCCCTACATTCTCTGTTAGGTCTGAAGGTCTGCATTTTAAAGGTATGCGTGTGGTGGGTTCATACATTCAGAATGAAGAATGCAAAAGCTTATTTTTTGTTTAACCAGACTCCCAAATCCTAATACGGAATCATGCTGAACAAAAACTTGTCTGTAATACTACTTTGTTCCACGTTTGTTTATAGAAGCACGATGCTGTGTGAAGTATCTGGGTCAGTGATGGGTCAGAGTGGGTCAGAATTTCCAGGGCTATGTTTATATTTATTTATTTACTTTTTTATTCCCCAGTGCTGCCACTTCAAGCCAGGTTCTAATCCAAAGTGCATCAATTTCAGTTTCTCTGCTTTCTGTAATCAGTGTCACAGCTGGGCTATGGCTAATCCACAGAGAATATTTACATGAATAAACAAACATATGGACTCAGTATAGAAATCCATATTCTGTTGAAGCAAAAGCAGTGATTTGATAAACGTGTGAACAAGTATACAGACTCCTATTCTGATAAATCTGTGTCTGTCTCTTTCAGTCTAGTGAAGTTGATGGCAACTTGAAGCACTTAATGTGATGCTTAATGTGTTTTTGATTCTGATCTTTCTTGCTTGACCGCCAGAGCATCAGAACTATTTTGGTTTTGATGACAATCTGGGACCTGTGGCAGTCAGCATCCGCAGGGAGAGGCTGGATGATGGGAAGGAGAAAGATGGAATGCAGTTCAACTATCGAGTCACCTTCAGAACCAGTCAGGTAACTATAATACGCCAGTGTGCACCTTTTCTGCTCTGCTTCCTATCTTAAATCAACATCAAACTGTTATGAATGCATGGTAGGAGAAACCTGCGTGATTTCTATCGCACTATTAAAGAACTGAGTATAACCCAGAACATGCTTTTAACGGATATTTCCCATATTTCTCATACATTGCATTCAGCAAGGCATGCCAAGGTCACTCAGTCCAGGGTTCAGTCAAGCGGCAAAAGAGCACAGGAAGGCTTCAGTGCCCTGAAAACAAGAGGAGGCTTCTCGCAGCTCTCTGTTCCCAAATCTGTTCCTAGCACCCAGTGTCCAGTGATTCTGTGCCAGTTGTGACTCAGTGGGCCGGTCATGCAAACACTGATGCGGTGTATCAGAGTCTGTGTGAACACTGGCTCGCTTACACTCTGGCACGCGTGTGCGCACACAAACCTGATTAATACACAAACTGAGATGCAGAGTCTCACAGTCCCTGGTGGTGCAGAACCCTCTCCTTGATTGATGCTGGGTGGTCTCATCCACTGAATAATTCAGGTGCAACAGATGTGTCAGGCAGCAAAATGTCACTGATATCCAGTGCCATTCTTGGTTTAAAGCACCACTCCCACGATAAAACAATATATCTGGGTCATGGTAGCCTCGCAAGTAGCATGCAGAAACTCCCCAACCACTGAAGCATCTATTTGCATGCACTCCTATCATTTAGCCTCAGCCGCTCTGCCTCTCTGCCCCACTCTTCTTTGCTCCCTGAGTCTATCAAGTAATCTACTTTTCAGAAAGCCTCTCTGTCGGACAGCCGTTGATTGCTGAAGTTCATGTCCACAGGCTGCTTGGATGCAAATGGGATTTATGGCCATAAATGTGTCTGTGATGTTCCAAACGACACACACAAGGTTACGGAGTGGGTGTTCTGAAGCTGTCTGGGTTAACGTTTACTGGCACATTAACGATCTGAAGAGTAAAGTACCACTTAACATCTAGTGCTCAGTTACAATGTGAGTTCCCAATACCTTCCATTCGAGCCACAATAGAGCCGCTGCTCTAAATAATATTATATAACATGAAGGGATATTATGACTTGCTCATGCAGCAGCTAGCATACAAGCCTGGTTGTCATTTCAAAATACTGTCTCATGACTCGAGCAAAGTGTGGAAAAAGAGATCCAAATGAATAAAATCACTGATTCACAGACATACTGACCTACATAGCGCCCACACAATCCTAACCTTAACACATCGGACAAGGCGACACCAGGACCTCATAAGACACACAACAGTTGACTGGATGAAACTTCATTATCTGTCCTCTCTCTCAGCTGACCACACTCCGTGGAGCCATCCTGGAGGATGCCATTCCATCCACTGCAAGACACGGGACGGCCCGCGGCCTGCCGCTGAAAGAAGTGCTCGAATACGTCATCCCTGAGCTTAATATCCAGTGTCTGAGACTGGCCCTCAACTCCCCCAAGGTCCCGGAGCAGCTACTCAAGCTGGATGAGCAGGGGGTGAGTACATCGAGAAGTCCTCAATGTTTTGAGTGCCAGCAGAGACTTCTGCTGATGATGATAAAGCAGCACTGGAGCAATCTGTGGTTGAGTGCCTTAATCAGGGACATTTGTTGATAGGGAAGATTGGTAATTAAAGGAAAAGTCCAATGTTTTGAAAAATATATCTATTTGTTCTTTCAGCAGAAGAGTGTAAAAATGATTTGTGGCTTTAGGTGGTGTTATCTGTGGGACCATTACTTGTCTAGATTCATTGATCTATTGGAGTCATCACTTTGAGCTTGCATCCGCAAGAAGTAGTGCGCCACATAACATAATTTGTAAAACCACAAAATTGTTGTTTAATTGTTATTAGACTCTGTCTTTCGTACAGATGAAACAAACAAGATATAACATGTTTATTAGTGAACATTAGTGATGTTGGGAAGTGGCTTTTGTCACCTTCTCACAAAGCCAGGCTACCTTTCTCAGTCTAAGCTAAGCTAACTGGCCAGTGGCTGAAGCTTCAAACTGGTGGCGTATTTGTAATATTATTGTGTTAAGTACAATAAAGTGAAAAGAAAAAAAAACACTCATGCGTACATAAAAAACAGTGTGTGTGTGTGGAACTGTTGGGCTCTCCGGCTCGATGATACTGAGAAAGCTGCAAGCAGCAATACCAGAGGCCAGCAATGAACTGGCATGTTTTTAATGGTTGCTGCACTACTATTTCCCAAAATGTCAGACTATTCCTTTAAGAAAACCCATTCACTCTCATACACCTAGATTTCCCATTTATTGTTTCATTTTGAAGCCATCTGTGCCACATATAAGTATTGTGCATGATGTGTTGATATTATGATTAAATTTAAGGTATATCTGTCTCTGTTTCTGACATTTGTGTCAGCTATAGAAGGAAACGGGGGAGGGATTAACTTCAAATAGAAGGAACCTTTGTCCCATATGTGGGTTGCTTATTATGGATGAACACAGGCTCCCAGATGGAGGCATAAGACAGCCAATATCACACTTAAATAGAATCAATATAAATCCTGCTCTCTCTGTAGCCAGCATCGACTACTTTGACACGCAGTTTCTGCTGATAGGACACTCAGACACAAGCTAAAGTAACTCACTTTTGACAACTTACTTATCTGAGAGCAGGTGATTAGGTATTCAGCCTTGATAGCAGAGGGTGTCATCTTGCATTATCTCTGTTTGAATAAAATGGCTATTAGTGATATGGGCTCTCTGTATTCACAGGTGTCGGAGATGGATTCATTGTGTGATCTTAAGGCCTTTATTTTCTCATCTAATTAAACTGCAAGATGGAAAGGAGCGTGGGGGGATTAGCTAGTGCTGTATTGCTTATCTTACTGTCAGAAAATGGGCTGCTTATTAGTCTAATTACATTCATTAGCATGAGCCCATCCTTCCAACTGACAGGGAAAGGCTCTTATAATAGAAAGTGTCAGCCTTGTACCTCTTGTATATTAAGATTGTGTTACACACATAAACAAGAGCAATGTAGTGTCCTCTCTAAAGCAATTTAAATGCACTTAAGATGATGACAGACTTTGTGTATCCAATTATCACAAAGTAACTTTGTAAGTAAGTGCTCGAGGAAGTACTTCCTGTCTGATGATACAAGGGTTTTTTTTTCACCTGCCATAAAACTCCCCATGCCTTTGGTATGAGAGACTGTCTGCAGAAACAGACTTTGATATAAGACCGAAACTGACACACAGGGAGAAAAAAAGCAATAAAGTAATCTAAGAAACTACTTTCAGAGGAGGAGAGCCCAAGCTAAGTGGCACTCCTCCTCACAGACCTTAAACCAAACGGCCGGTGGAGGCCAGTTTTTTGTATATTTGAACATCAGTATTTTTGTACACTCTGTTTTAATCATTAATGTCCTGCTTGCCCTGCAAATGTTTCATAGTCAGGCCCCCCTGTGATCTTCTCTTTAACCAAGCTGGACTTTTCACTGCCCCTCTAATGTGTTTATGCAAGGAAGCGAATATTGGGCAGGAAGAACTGCAGCTCAGGAATAGAGTGGTCTGCCAGGCCCGTTTGTTTTGTTATTTTGTGTGTATGAGCACTGCTGAGGAGATGTTAGTTGTCTGTTTTTGTGTTGGAGTGTCTGTATGTGTGTGAAAAGGCTTCTTTTTGCTGTGAACAGAAAGCATGCCTGGTGAGTGAGAGTGTCCTGGAGCAAGACAGCCTTCATAATATCCTCATGATCAGTTCTGCCGAAAGAACATCCCTGGTTTCAGGGATGTAGACGGTGCTGTAATGGCCCTTGATGTAACAAGAGAACAGGGCATATGTGAATGTGTTTTAGATCACATTGTAGGCCTCGGTGAGCTGACTGTGTGCAGATCGACTGGGAAATGCATTAGGCAGTTAAATCAGATTTTGAGATGTGATCTTAGGTGATAGAAATCACAAATGTAAAATTTTTGTTAGAAAGCCATTGCTGTGTGTATCTGTTGTTGCATCTAAAGACTATTATTGTTTAATAGATACAGTTTCTCAGCTGCATCCGTTTCAGAATTTAAAAAGTAATTTCAGGCTTTAATTTGTAGTTCACAATAATAAAAGCAAGGATCTGATAAAGGATAGCCTACAGGTGGCTGCATGGAAATGTAACGGCACGCAATAGTGTTTTGGTGATGAAGTGGTCAGAGAAAGGCTACTAATCTTTCCCTCTCAATAATGCTGAACAAATTGCCTTCTTCCTCACCTTGAAAGCCATTTTCACTGCAGTGCTCTGTATCATAATGTGACCAAAGAATACAACCATGACGCTGCCAGATTGCCAACACTGCCAATCAGTTTTGCAGCGTTCTCAGAACAGTCAACAGGTAAAAGCATTTGCAGGACCATAAATCACTTCCAATGCCCACAGCGACAACTCAACTCAGAAGTATGATTCAGGCTCGAGTGAGATTTGTTCCACAAGTTCAAGAGACTAATCTACGTACCACCTACTGAAGATGTTATTGCACTACCAAAAAAAAAAAAAAAAATCCCCTCTCCCTTATGTAAATCAATCCCCTGTCATGATATTGACACTTGAGTTTTACCTTAGAGACATGGTGTAGTGACCAGAATGTTTCCCCCCACATCTACACCCCATGTTCCCCTTTTAGATGTAGCCGCTGTGAAACACTTCTGCCCCCATGATTGTAGCCAGGCTGGCAGCCATATTTTGGATTTTTGCTGCATCGGGACACTGCAGTGCACATAGATGTCACTGTGTTGTGTGTGTGTGTGTGTGTGTGTGTGTGCTGTGTGAGGACGCTGCTGTATCCCCCAGGTGCGTCCCAGAGCCCTCCAAGGGAAAGGCTGTCCTCATTTTTCTCTCCGCTCATTATCTTTCCTTCTTTGCATTTTTTAAAGGTTTTTTTGTTGAAGAGGAGGAGAAGGGAGAACAGTTTTCAGCATACTCTAGCTCTGGACAGATAGAGGGAACATTGGGGGAAAAGATATATAAAGACAGACTAAATTACTGCTCTCTAGCAACTTAAGCTCAGATTTTTATCAATAGGAACATTTTAGCTAATCACAGATCCATTAAATGGGATATACCTTTTTATGGCTGCACTACCTTATCAGGAGCTGACAAAACATAAAGGGCAGTTACACAAAGAGCTTCACCTCCGGTGCATTACTTATCCGTATATGTGTTATGTGCCCTGATGTATTTGCACTTTTTAGGCAGCGCCAAATTTGCACCGGAGGGCAACCTGAGTGTCCTTGCCATCGGCCAGCCTGTCAAGAGGAGTAGGAGGTTAAGTGAGCCCATATAATGCAGGATAAAAAAAGAGAAGACCACATCATCGCACATCATGCCATTTCCACTGGGCTCAATGATATAATAGCTTTCCGCCACCAAAGAGCAGACTGCCTGATAGAGGGAGTCATCATGGCAACAGTGTCAGGAGCACACTGATAACCTGCAACGGAGGAAAAAGACAATTCCAATTTTTTTTCAGTATATAGATCATTTGCCGGCTTTCACGCTCTTGGAAACCTTTTCATCTTGCCGTTTTGACACATTTACCCTGGGTCAAGATTGCGCTGTCCTCAGTGTGAATATTGGGCAACAGGTGCCAAATGCAGGAGGCTATTTTTTCATCTTTTTTTTTTCTTTTTTTCCCCTCTTTGAATCTCTTTCTTGGCCAGCACCAGAGAGCTATAAGCCATGAAAGATTCATGTTTGTGGAGAGGGCTTTCTCTCTCACCGTGCACCGAAGAATCACTCCGGATGTTTTATTTCTTCCTGCCTCTTCATGAGAAAAGTTCATATCAGACCTGTCACTTCGGGATATTATTAATGCTTTCAGTGAAAACCTGTGAGATTTGGCGGGTTTGTCTATGTCTATGAATGCTCCTCTTTGTGAATAATACATTTATCTTTATTGAGGCGCTCTTTGCCTCTCAGTGACTGAATTAAGAGTATTATTAGTGGGGTGCTGGGGAGATCACTGCTGTTTCCATTCAATGCCTCTTACTAGATTTTACTGCTACAGTGAAGACTTTACCAAACAAACGTATCACTTAAGAAAAGTGTTTTTATAAAGGATTAAAATGCTGTTGCTGGCAGCTTTAGTTTTCTGCCATAAACCAAAGCTATCCCGCCGTACGTCTCCCTCGTTGCCTCACAGCTCCTCTTAAGTAGCAGCTATTAGCTTGGCCTGATTTATGCTCTGCTCAGAGCTCCTGAGAGTTCACAGCCTGGCTCCACAAAAGGGGGTTTCAACTCTCTCCTTGAAGGGTTATGAAGGCCTTCACATGGCTGTGACATGATGGAAAGTGGGCACTTGCGTGCTTTGAGTGCATAATGTACGGGATGTGTGAGTGGGGTGTGTGATACATCTCAGCGGCAGGAAATGATACACTGAGTGTCTGTGTGTGTCCCTCGTTTCAGCTAAGCTTCCAACACAAGGTGGGAGTGCTTTACTGCAAGGCGGGCCAGAGCACAGAAGAAGAGATGTACAACAACGAGAGCGCTGGACCGGCTCTGGATGAGTTCTTGGATCTGCTCGGCCAGAGGGTGCGCCTCAAAGGCTTCACCAAGTACAGAGCTCAGCTGGATAACAAGAGTAAGATAAAACACACACTGAACTGTGCAAGCCCACACACTTCTAATCCTGCTGAGTGCAGATGCTTTGCTCTGCTTCGTTGCTTTTTTTGGAAGCTGTGATGTTTTTTAAAACCCTAATCTTTAATCTTGATCTCCGTCCAATTACATCATCTGCTCATCTAATACAATGGCTTTTTGTAATAAGGCCTGAGACCTTGCCTGACCTGCCCTGTCCTTTCTTGTGTTCCAGCTGACTCCACAGGCACGCACTCTCTCTACACCACCTACAAGGACTATGAGCTGATGTTTCATGTGTCCACCATGCTCCCATACACGCCCAACAACAGACAGCAGGTCAGTAAACTCTACAGTTCACAGTTGTAGTGAGCCGGTGTCTAACGGTGGTGATGGCGGTCCCTTAGCACCTTCAATCCCATCTCCTTCTAATCTTCCCCAGAGGTTCATTTTGCCATGGTAATAACCCATCAGTTGAAAGCATGAGCAATGCCATGGTAACGGTACCCCATAGTTGGATTTTAATCAATGCATCCCCAGGGGCTGGACCTAACGCGGTATTAGATGGGCCTCTGTCTCTGTCTGCGCTAACAAGCGGAATTAAGTGGTGGACTGGCGAGCGACGGCCTGATAAAGCCACAAGTACAGAAGTTCCCCATCTTAGTCTCCGCACTACTCATGTGGAAATACTTGTTGAGCCCATAATAAAACCTGTGGGTACAACCCTGCAGAGACAATAACAGTGAAGATACTGTAGAAGGTGGTAAGTGAGTCTGGGGCAGGATCTACAGTGGAACACTGCAGAGACATAATCTATCATGTGCCTCTAAAACGTCTGATTGGCAGGATTTGGGCAGGGGTACTTTCTCTTTTCTTTTCTCCTCTTCCAATTTTATTTCACGGACTGGGATAATTCAATTTAATCCCTGGTGGTAATCTTTCAGCAAGCCCAAGCAAAGCTTTCCCCACTCATCCCTTCATCCTTTCCAACTCACCTTTGCACCCTCTAATCCTGCTTGTTTCGAGCTCCTACTGACCCTCACTGACAACTGTATAGCAGCCAGACAGAGTGGTTAACTATCCACACAATCCAGCAATACAAACAGTCTAAATTGGGTTTGGTGCAATATATCTACTTCACCCAAAAAGCCTAAATTATGCGAGTGGAATACAAATTCCTCATTAAAAAAGCCCTTTGTCTTGATTTTGAACATAACATTTCAGATGCAAAATATGAAGCTGTATCCATGAGTAAATCTGCAAACTGTTTTTAAAGCTGTGTAAATGTTTTGGTTTTCTGCAGGTGGTGCTGGTACAGACATTACATTCAATTTTTCACTTGACATTAAAATATGTGGGGGGTTTCCTTGACTTGTCCACTTAAATTCTTTCAAACCAGGGAGAATTAAACTATAAATCTAAATCTGTGTCCTCTTGAACTCTCATACTATATTCAACCTTTTCTTCTTGTGCTTGACTCCATTTCTCTCTTTTTTTTATAGTTATTGAGGAAGAGGCACATCGGCAATGATATCGTCACCATAGTATTCCAGGAGCCAGGGGCCCTTCCTTTCACGCCAAAAAACATCCGCTCCCATTTCCAACATGTGTTTGTCATCGTCAAAGTCCACAACCCCTGCACTGATAACGTCTGCTACAGGTAAATAGAACAAGCATGCACCACTCCTGCAAGGCTCGCTCAAAGCTATTTCACTCCTAACCAAGGGATAAGAAGCAATCTAATATCCTCCGGATAATTTAGGGGAATGTGTTTATCTTTTGATGTGCTTTGCATAAATGTCTTCATACCAAATGGCTCTACATGAACTTATAAGAGCACTTAATTTGAAAGAATAATAATGATAGTCTGCTGAGTGCTTTTTGTGGTTCCTCTCATGACTTCATAGTAATGTGCAGGAATCACAAGGCTCTTTTGATCTGTTCAATGATGATACAGTTATTATCTTCAGACACACCTTGAAATTACGACTTACGACTCTCCTTGAGTGTTTCTGAAGACAAGATGACTCTTGTTAATAACATAGCATTTGTCGAACAGACCAAGATTAGTCTGAGCTCCTCTCTGTCTTCCCACCAGAAATCATTTTCTTGAAAGCCATATAATTTCAACACTCTTCAAATAGCTGCTCGGTACATGTACAGTTTAATATTTCTTCACTTTTAGTTCCTCATAAGTGTCACTACTACATTTGATTCATTGATTTCATCCCCTTTTACAGTGTGGCCGTGTCCAGATCTAAAGATGTGCCTCCGTTTGGCCCCCCTATTCCCAAGTCTGTAACTTTCCCAAAGTCAGCAGTTTTCAGGGACTTCCTGCTTGCCAAGGTCATCAATGGAGAAAATGCCGCACACAAGTCAGAGAAGTTCAGAGCAATGGCGACTCGTACGCGGCAGGAGTACCTGAAGGACCTGGCTGAGAACTTTGTCAGCACCACTACTATTGACAATGCAGTCAAATTCAGCTTCATCACCCTCGGAGCCAAGAAGAAGGAGAAGGTGAAACCTAGGAAGGATGCACATCTGTTCAGCGTGGGAGCCATCACCTGGAGCGTCTGTGCCCGGGACTTTGGCCAGTCGTTGGACGTGGACTGCTTGCTCGGCATTTCCAACGAGTTTATTGTGCTCATCGAGGAAGACTCAAAAAATGTGGTCTTCAACTGCTCTTGTCGTGACGTCATTGGATGGACCTCAGGGATTATGAGCATTAAGATCTTCTACGAGCGCGGGGAGTGTGTCATGCTGTCCGCCCACGACAGCTGCGGCGAAGACATCAGGGAGATGGTGCAAAGACTAGAGGTAAGATCCCTGAATACTCAACTGAAATAATATTTGTCATTTTGGAGGTCTTACTATTTGCTGGATTAGACCAAAGCGGGGGCAGGCTGATCTTTTTTTTAAGCATACTTTATGCCCATGTCTTCAGTATCAGTCTCAAAATCATGAGCATTTTACGGCAAAACTGTCAAAAAAACATTTTAACGGATTGACCAAAGTGTGCAGTCCAGGTTAGCTTTAATACACAAAATTGCACTGACAAATTTAAAAAAAATCAACCTTTAGAATCAAAATTAGCCAGATATAATTACACCTTTGCCTGTTAAAGAATCTAGGCTGTATCTCCTTATAGCTGCGTTCGTCTTCGCCTGTTGCTAAGTTCGGTCCCTCTTTTGTAAAGAGAACTTTTGCCTTGGTCTCCTCTTAGCTCAACATTTCTGGGACTACACAGTTGTTGGGTTGATCGTCTTATGTCTTATATGGCCGACAGCCAAACATTTTGATTTGTTTCAGGCCTCTTGCCCTGCTGGTCTTTTACACATACCTCTGTGTCTTCCTTTTATACATGTGAGAGGTGTTATCTTACTGGATTTTGCAGGTCTGTAGCACGATTATTGCTGCTTTATTGTCCCCTGATTAAACAGCCTTTTCTCAGCTTACAAAACCTTTGTAGCTTTGTAGTATTTTTAATCACAATGTCTAATGATGTTTTGAAAAGGAGTTCACCAGTATATCCCGCCCTTAAAGGGGACCTATAACTCCCATGAAAGTAGTAGTCTATCATCAAAATTATCCAGTAAATCTATTATAACTGTGTTTTACACATAGGCTGCACAACTTTCAAAGGAAAATGGCTGCACTTACTTTAAATGGTGCAGCGAGCCATTTTACTTAGGGGCCGTTGTGGTCTCTCTGTGGTGAAACAATGCATTCTGCAAATATTGCTCTTGCCATTGTAGCTTTACCACTCACCACAAACCTTGTTATTTTATTTTCATCATTATGTCACCAGAAGTACTGCTTGTTTAATCTATGTCTGTCCTTTCAAGTATTTTTATTTTCTTTCCTCGGGTTTCTTTTTCTACCCTTTTCCTCAACATTGTGAATGAATGTGGCTTACAGAATTAACCTAACACTTATTTGTCTTCTTGGCTTCCCCCCTCCTCCGTCTGCCTGGCCCTGTTTGGGTTGTACAGAGATGGGAGGGTCACTTGAATGTGAAACTGTAAAGTGAAGTCAACAGAGTCCAGAGAGGATTATGGACCCCCTGTTGAAAGCTTTTTTTGGCTCATCACACAGAATCAGCAGAGGTGTACAGTCGATCGTTCAGGTCACGAGTACAGATGTTGTCCCGTTTTTAAACAGGATAAACCATTTAAAAAAAGCAAAGCTAAAGCCACTCCTGCGGCAGTAAGTTAATTTAATGTAGTGAAAGATTAGCGAGGATGTGATTGTGGTCCATTCTTGATTTTGCGGATGTCTGTGTGCAGGTACAGGAGGAGGCAGCTTAAACGGGACACCAACCCAGTTTTGAAGGGGAGGAGAGGAAACACAGACACATTTTTTGGGTCTGACAGACTAAGAATAGAGGACACTTGGCCTCAGACTACTTTACTCCTATGGAGAGCTACCCACTTAGTCTAAGTGTTCTCATCCCCATTTTGTGATTCTGCCTGGGCCATCTGTACAACTTTGTGGTCCTGGTTACATTTTGTGATTTTTGGGGTTAATTGGGTCTAGGTGCCTTCCAAGTCAGATGTCAGGGTCAAAATCCCTGGTTTCCCATCTTGGAATCTGGCATCCGATGCCTTGTGTTGCTGCATAGGTTTGCTTTTCCTATTCTAGTTTCCATGGCTTGTTTACTGAGCGTCTAATCAGACAACCCTTTGTTTCCTTTAAATAACATTGAGGTTGAATCCCAAAATCCAAACCTGAGCTGTTCATGACCTTATTTCTGCCTGACTGCATGCTCTCCTCCACTTATCCCTTTGGCAACCTCATCAACATTTTCAAAATGTTCAACAGACCCTAGCCAGCATGTCGTTCGCTCAGCCAAAAACATTGAAGTAACAATCCATTTCCTGCTAAAAAAAAAAGAAACATGACGAACCTCATTCTTCTGAGGATTACAGTAGGTGGAGATAATTACATCTATTTTATTATCACCTTTTCCAATGAACTATTAAAAATTAGAATGACTAAAAGTAAATGTGAACATGAGCACAAAGGTTTTGCATATCCCAGCCTCCTCAAAATCCACAAAATCCTGAAGAAGTATTACCATAATTAATCCTCTTGTAAAAGGACATGGATGTCATTCAGCATCTACTCAACTCATCATAAGAAAGGACACTGCGGGATATATTAGCATTTGTGATTAGCCAAAGGACATCGCTTTCTCATTCGCTATGCTAGTACCCTTTCACATTTACTGTCCACTCACCCATGAGATTTTTGAGGGATATTTCACAGGGAAAAGTTCAGAATATTAATAAGTTGGTTTCTATTTGTGTTGCTCACACAAACAGTGGAGCAGCAGCACTAGGCACATTGTATGGTATGAGCTGACCGTGCAGACTTTGTCCCAAAGGTGTCTGTAATGTCCCAGAGGTTGACTCGAATCATCTTTCATGGGGAGGATTTACAGGCTGTCGGACCTGTGATGTAATGCGAACCAGAGTGAACAGATTGTCCACTGTAACGCACAGAGGAACCCAGTGTTGGAGCACAACTAAAAGCTTTGCGGTCACGTCCTGCTCTCCAGGGCGCTGTTGAGCTGGGTAGATGCATGTTCGGCTTTTATGAGATGAGATGAGACGAGACGAGACGAGACAATCTTGGCTCATGGACCATGTGTACTGTTTTTTTTTTTGTTTGTTTGTTTTTGTTTCTGTCTCAACAAAATACATACATATAGTCTCCCATACTTGCAGGACTACAAATAAAAGCAAATGACCATATCTGCTATAGATTTGAGTGATAAAAGAGGTAAATAATAATATAATTATACATTTTATAAATGTATAAAATGTAAATATATCACCTTTCATAGAAGAAATGCAGCGTAAAGTGCTCTACAAAAAAAATAAAAATAACATGCACCAAGTGCTTCACGTAAAAAAGACAGAATGAATATAAAAAAAGATAGAAAAATCATGTTGATAATAAACTTGATAATAATAGTAAAAATAAGATAAAGATGCATAAAAACAGGGAAAGAATGCCAAAATTTATGCAAAATAAGATGGAGAAAAAAACCCCATTTGATTGTAAATAAGGATGAAAGGAATGCAGAGAAACACAGATGGAAAATAAAACAACCGATTAAAAATAATTAAAAGAAAGTTAAAAAATAGCATACATAGAAAATCAAGTAAAGCAAAGTAGCAAAATGAAATGAGGACAAAAATGCTTTAAAACAACTTCCTTCATATTCATGTGTTTAGTTCATAACAGCTACAACTTTACCACAGTGGTTTACTATTCAGTAAAGCTGAAACAATTAGTCAACTGACAAACACTTAATCGACAACTATGTCATTTGAATCTCTGTCAAATGAAATGGTTTAATGCTATTTTAGTTCTAGGGCTACAGCAAATTATTATCTTCATGAATTCATCGTTTGATCATTTGTTCTATAAATGTCCAAAAATGGTTAAAAAATGCGCAAGTTAACCAAACAGCAATCCAAAACCTTTCAGTTAACTATTATATTTTATCGAGGAAAGCAACAAAATCTCTTGTTGCGTGAGAATCATAAATATAAAGCCCAAAGAAATCGAGTGGCTCTAGAATCGCCAATCTGTGCTTCAGTTGTTTGACGTTCAGTGGGATGACAAGGGTTCTGTCACGTCTGTGAAACGTGCTACAACAGACGGTGTCATCAACGTCAAAGCTGCTTCTGACTGTCAGACCTCTCACTGCGGATCAATGCCAGCGACACTATTTGACAACAGATTTGAGGGTGATACTGTTTGTTTCCGCGGGGCAGCGTTGTAGTTTTATGTCACCAGTCCATAGAGCCCATCATTAGGCTCTGTGTGGAAACACTTTTGTCAGAGCAACTTTACAGGCCACAAATCCCTCCTGTGAGATAATGAGTGTCCTGTTTGCTTCAGCCATTATGTATTTGGGCCATTCCCAGGAGAACCTGGGCACATTAATTTTCAGGATTGACTGGCCTTGATGAAGGCTTCTAAAAAGCTATCATTTAGGCCTAATGAATTTTTGACAAAGGGCAGTTTTATTTATGGTCCCCAATACCCAGGCCAATGTCTTCCACATGCTCAGGCCAGTTACTTCCAGACTTTGCCCCCTGAGTGCTTTTGTACTTCACATTTGCAATTTCTTTTGCCCTTGATGTTTTATGCAGAGTGATTGTTTAGTTTTTATTTATCTTTGAAAACTGAATCACGGAGCATGTATTGTATTGCCAAACGGACACTGTGACTAAACTGACGTCGCAAAACAAATTGAGTCCTGTCCTCAGTTAATAAAGTTTTCAGTTTGTGTCTCACTATGAGGTCCATCATGGTTGTCTTGGGTCCCCTCTCACACAGCGGGGTAGGATTTCTGCCAGTGTGAGAATCTGGTGGAGTGTTGACAGGCCAAAGTCTGAGTTAATGTGTCCCTGAAGCCAGCTGTCACTCTGATGCCAATTGAGGCAGTCACCCACAACTGAACCGAGACTAATCGGATGGGTGATTAAAGCTCATTGGATGCAGTGTGAGTTGTTGTTTTTTTCCAGTGGTACCACAAGAAAAATCGTCTAGCTACTCTGTACCTTCATTGCAGTGTAGCCTAAGCTCAGTCACTTAGAACACAGATAGGCTACAGTTGCATGTTTGCATGTCTGCTCAGTCTGGTCGTTGCATGCTGCCGATGCACGAGGGTTGTCTGAACTTCAGTTGAACCTGAACTGCATTAAAGCAGAGGCTTGTCAGGCCTCCGCTGAGCAAAGTGAGGAACTTAATTTGCATGCAAGTACATGATTGGACTAGAACCAACTTTAAGTCTCATCCAAGCATGCAATTGGACAAGCAGTGGCTGTCCACCAAGTATCCATGGGCAAAGTCTGAAATCTCGGGCTGCAGTCTCCGGGACTGTGAGAAAAAGGGTGAAGAGGTTGTTGTTTTTTTTCAGCTGTCAGTTGATGTATATTATGTGTTGGTGTATAAATGTTGTGCTTTTTAGAAATGAAGACTTAGACTTAGTTCTTTGAACAAGTGTGTGTCTCATGGGCCAATTTGATCCTGATTCCCCACCCACAGAGCTACTGAAGTTAATGTCCGGAGTGACAAGGGTGTATTTGTGTGTGCACTGCAGTGTGTTATAGCTGTCTCTGTGCAGCGCTGATGCTAAATGTGTTAGCTCATGCCCTTCTGCCTAACGACAGGATTTTTTTTAAATTTAGCTTCTGATAGTATTATTCTTGTGTGTGCATATGTGTGTTAATGGGTAATAAAATCCACACACATGTTTTAGAAAAGATGCAAATTGTACACTGTTGACGGCTACTGTTGGAACATACTGTATTAGCTTAGAAAGTTTTATTAAGGAATATTAAGATCACTCAGCTTCCAGTCTCTCTGTTTATCTCATGCGTGTTCTTTTCTATTTTCTCAGTGTGGTTTTGTGCATTCACAGCCAGCCATTTCGCCATTTCGTATGTTGGCCTTTTTCTCCAAAAGCATTTTAAAAGTTCTGCTGTCCTTCTGCCTCTGGATCAGTGCAAGCAAAACAAAACATAAACACAAAACATGCTTTTATTGTAGATAATAATCAAATTGATTCTGGTTCCAGATCACCACCAGAGGTTGCGAGACGTCTGAGATGACTTTGCGTCGGAACAGCCTCGGCCAGCTCGGTTTCCACGTCAACTTTGAGGGCATCGTGGCCGACGTGGAGCCCTTTGGCTTCGCCTGGAAGGCAGGGCTAAGGCAGGGCAGCCGACTGGTGGAGATCTGCAAGGTGGCTGTCGCTACTCTCACCCACGAGCAAATGATTGACCTACTGCGCACATCTGTCAGTGTCAAGGTGGTTATAATCCAGCCTCATGAAGACGGCACCCCCCGAAGGTAACTCCTCCCCTTTGCTTTCTTATTTTTAAACTTTCTAACAACACTGCAGACAAAATATGCTTACAAAACATATGCAGACTTTCTGTTGTCTTCAGCTGTTGTGTTGTGGTTACTTAGACAGGGAAGCAGCTGCTTCTCAAAAATGTGTAAAGTCATAACACAAGTCTCTTTTTCTTGTTTTTCCATGCAGCTGGGGTAAATTAGCTTGACATTTGCTCTCATGTTTGAGATGATTAGCATAAAGAAACGCTTACATATTGTTTTTGTTGCACAAGTTTTTGTTGTTCTCCACTGATTCCTTTGGAGAGGAGGCTCTCTCTGTATTGATGTGGCTTTGTTGCTAGAGAAAGCTCCAGCAGGGCTGTAGAGTCACGCAGACATGGGCAGTCAGCGTTTCTCACTAATGATAATGAGAGAAGCATTTTGATTAATGGCCCATCTCTCGCTGCCATTGTCTGACAGCTCACATTTGCAGATAGCTTTTTTCTCACCTCGCCCAATCCTCTATTCAGCAATTAGGATGGGAGTGTTTGGCTTTTTAGGGACACACGCCCATGGCAGTAAGTCCATCGCCCCCGTAATAAAAAGAGAGGAGCATATTTCAAACAATCTTTTGCTATGGGAAGAGATGACGGTCTGTGCAAAATGCTTGCCCTCAAAGCACATCTGCTTGTTTTGTGTGTGAGAGACAGACAGTCCTGTGAAATCATATCAATCACTCTTTCGCACTCGCATTTTTGACATCTTTGTTTTGGTTGTCCTTCAGGCTGACAGATTTGTGTTCCAGCAAATGCTGTTCCCTCTTAGTTGCAAATAACCACAACAGAATGACTTCTGTGCGCGGAGAGAATACTTCCACAGAATCCCATTTTCTCTTTGTCATGTGTCAGGTAATGGTGAAGTTGCTTAATAGTAATTCAAATTTAAAACCTGTGGATAACATTGTATACTTTTGGAAAAAGATGTTAATGGCATGGTGGTGCAGTGGTTAGCACTGTCGAGGGTCCTGGTTTCGATTCTCAGCCGGGTCAGGACCTTTCTGTGTGGAGTCTGCATGTTCTCCCCGTGTCTGCGTGGGTTCCCTTCGGGTGCTCTGGCTTCCAAATTGCCCATAGGTGTGAATGTGAGTGTGACGAACTGGCAACCTGTCCAGGGTGTACCCCACCACTTGCCCAATGTCAGCTGGGATAGGCTCCAGCCCCCGCAACCCAAGCGGTGATAGATAATGAATGGATGGATATTAATGGCATGCCTGCTAAATTTTCTAAATGAATATGATCTTGAAACAGCTGTGTGTACAGGTGTGACATTCTGTCAAAGACATGCATAGTAGGTGCGTGTGTTTCAATTTTGCGTTTTGGTCGGGCAGCAGAGGACTAACATATTTCCTCCCCCAGATGGTGGGCTAACATGCCCTGTCTGTGAATCCAACACAGCAGCCACTCTGGCAAAACCGACGTCTAATCCTCTTACCGTGATCTATGATGATGATACATGATGATACAATCGGAATCACAGTTCAGGGAAGCAGAAAGCAGACAACGGTAACATCTTCCAAAACTGGTTCTGCGTGGACAGACGCGTGTCCACCCCCCTGGAGATGTGGATACAGGATGGAGGATTCTGTAAAGGAGGCTTTCGACATGGTATTTGTGCCAGTGTGGAAGGCATCTGACTTGGTTTCACTGACACCACCAAAGCCTGTGAGGGTACATCAGATAGCCAATAAAACATGGTCTTAAAAATACTCATGCTACATAGAATTGTGCCCACAAGTATAAGTGTCTGTGTGTCCATAATGGGTGGTATGATGCATAATGCACTGGGCTTGACCCATATATGGCGTTGCTAACAGATGCATCTGGCAGATTCGTACGTTTTATGGTAGAAGACTATACTGGTCAGAGCTGTTGAGCCCTACTGGGAGACTTCCCCGTCTTACTTAAACACAATCTTTCATCATCATCCCATGAGAACCAAAAGGCTCCGTCTCGGGTCCTGTGAATTTTCTCCCGAGGCTCCAACAAATCGAGAGGTGAGAGGTCAGGCGAAGAATCTCGAGGGCCCTCAACTCTTTTCGCTGCTGCGTCTTTGAGTTGCCAAAGTGTTGCATTCAACAATAAGCGCTCCAGTTTCTCCACTATTATCTCAAAGGAAAGGAATTCAGCAGGGGCCCGAAGGCCTCAGTCAGTTCCCTGTGCCCAGGGAGATGGGGGTTAGTCTAACAACAATGGACAAGAGTCTCATGACCTCCAGACAATGTACTCTGGCTCCATACTGCTACCATGACGAGGAAAAATGTTTTCATAAGCACATGTCAGGGCTGAAGGGTGAGAGTTTCCTCTTGTCCATTTTTAAATTGTCAAAATATTATTTAATCGTCTTTATTTTGTGATTCTGTCAGATTCAGTGAGGATTGATGGGATCCTAAGATTGTTTTTTGATGGAAAAAAAGGAACATTTAGACCACTGTGTAGCACTGTTTTGCAACAAACCTCCTAAAGCTGTTTATGCCCTAAATGGTTTTACCCCGCTCAGCCTTAAGCCAATAGAGATATGCCTCTAATATTAGCCTTACCTTGGACTGTATTTATTTACATTGGAGGAAGGATGTGGTTTTAGCCCAGCGCAATACCAGAGGCTTTTCCATCATCACTCTGAAAAGCTTTAAACAAGTTCAACATGTTAGCCTTGGACCAAACTAATGAGGAAAAGATGAAGAAGATTAGTTCTTTGAAACAGGAATGCAATGTACATACAGTGAATTTCATGTTTTGGTATATGGTCATCAGAGATGTAAACAAAAGGATCAGTGCAATGTGGACTAAAATGCCTGATTACTGAAAGATATACAAACAGTAAAATTAAGCATAAAAAAAGCATGTGTTGTCAGAGTATCAGCCTTTTTTTTAATCATAACATATTGTACATGTTAGGTTTCAAGCACAAAGATGTATGTGTAAAATAGTGGGTAACCCAAATTTTAGCGGTTTCAACCTGCATTAACCTCCTGCTGGTAATGAGGATTGCCTGTGACATTCAGACGGCCACTTGTGACCTTTCCTTTGAAGTGTCATCAGACTTGTCATCATGGATTTTCATCCGGACCGAAGTTAAGCCGGATTTCTCACTTCCCATGCCAACACCCTGTGAAAAAGAGCACTCCTAAACCAAAACTCAGAGAACCTGCATCACAAATTGCTCGGTGTAAACC
>JBBPCS010000097.1:171893-182972 GCA_037974645.1 Hollardia meadi | reverse complement strand
AACTACTATTTTTAACATTCCTATAGCTTTTGCTGTTGCAGTTGCTTTGCATCTGTGTTTGTGCCTGTCTCCCCCGCCCCAGCTCATAGGGAGCTAAAAGTTCAGCAATATATCCTGGTTGGCCAGCTCCATCTGCCCATTGGTCTAGGAATGGTAACCCGAGGAGAGGCTGACTGTGTGCTTTCCACACCTGGGAGGAGAACGGTGGAAAATCCCACTCAAAATGTCCTTGGGAATGCCGTGGTGATGAAACACATGGAGCTCCAGGAGGTCCGCAGTCTCAGTTGCAGATGGCAGCTTGGGGAGAGGGCTTTGGAAAAACAGTCGACATCAGTTAGTATGGTGGTGTTAGCTTCAGAGGGGGGAAGGCCAGTGTCAAACGAAACAGGCAGAGGGCACAGCAAGCTGGAGGTTACTGAGAGGACTTGCTACGGGCACAGACGAAGCAAGCTGACACAAAGTCATGGGTGTCTTGGGACATGGAAGGCCACCAGAACCGCAATTTAATGAAGGTGAGGGTGTGGTTGAAGCTGGGGTGACAGACAAGTTTAGACAGATGCCCCCACTGAGGAACCTTAACAGAATCAGTCACAAACAAACAGTTAGGTGGGCATTAACCTGGGTCTGGTTGTGTAAGCTGTGGCTCTTGGAAGAGATGTCGCTGCTGCCACCACACAGAAAGAGGGGAGAATGATATCTGATTGGGGGTTAGTTGTCTCAGGAAGACAGCGGGAGTCAGAGTGGTAGGTGAGGGTGAAGTTAAATCTTCCTTGGAACAAAGCCTAGTGGCCTGGAGTTTAACCTCTTGGCGGAGCAGAGATAGGAAAGGTTTTTATGGTATGTTTGTCAGACTACAAACGGTTGTTCTGCCCTCTCCAGCTAGTGCCTCCACTCCAGAAGAGCCAACACCAGAGTAAACAGTGCACGCTGTTTAGGGTGTTATTTAGCCTTTTTAAAAATGAATCTGGATGGCTTCTTTTCGAAATTGATTTTATCTTTGTCATACTTTCACAATGACACTGATGATGATGATGCTTTCTCTGCCCTCAGAGGGATTTACAGCAAAGCGTGTCCCACCATTTCTCTGGGTAATTCTTCCTCTAGGATATCCCTTTTGCTAATCCAAATATTAGACCACACATCCCGGCTCAGCTCACTGACTATACAAGGCATTATTAAGATTCTAATCACATCCACTGTGTGATTATGCTTGGTGCTCAGACCCATGCTGAAACAGTGTTGTGCATGAACATTGAATGTGCTCATGTTTTTGGTGAACAGTGAACTGAACGTATCCGCTTGTAACTAATGAATGTGAGTGTCGTTAATTCCCACAACATTTAACAATGCCTGTTCTGTGCAGCCAAACTCAAAGGCAGGCCTGCCATCATAGTGAAAGATTAGACATAATATAATTCAAATGTGGATCTTTCCTTGAAGACAATCATTGTATTGCCTTGGTTTGTACACATAAAGCACGATGGAAGTCACTGTGCAAAGAATGGAAAGAGACCTTGAGAGAATGGTTAAATCTTAATACTTCAACATCTCCACACAGAGAAACTGTCAAGCCCAATTCTGAAATAGGGTTTAGACGCTGTTCTGTTCAACAACACTTAGTTTGAAGCATATTGACCACTTTATTCCTTTTTCTCAGTAAGTCATAAGTCTCATTCAGAAACACTTTAACTGCCAAGCACAGAACAAAGCACAGTGACATTAACGGGGATGTTGAAGAAGAATCTTTTTTCCAGAACTACTCAATCCACATTTCAATGACTGTGCCTTTATTCTTTTAATGAGGTCTGCACCCCAACAAGGCCTATCTTAATTCTCTTTCCAGCTTATATGGTGTAAGACAGCATATTAACCTGCATCAGGGAAGAATTAGACTGCACAACCATGGCCTCATTCATAGACGGTTCCTCATCTTTAAGACAAAGTGCTTATCACTGATCATTTCCTCTGTCCCAATAGTGCTGGCTACTCCACATGATCTTTGTCTTTGAAACTTTGAATTCAATACAGTTTCTGACCTGCTCAAGAAGGCAAAAAATGAGTGTTTGTAAAGCAAACTTAAACTTAAAGCAAAGATTCTTTCCATACCACATGAAGAAGAAAATTACTGTGGAAATAATATTTACTTGCGGAGCTCTACTTTCATGTTTAACATCAAAGATTTTCATTGTCCCTCATTTGTCTTTTCTTGAACCTAAACCTGGTTTTCTTCTGTCTGGCCTTTTTCTTAAATATCTAAGATATAAGAATTTGACATACACAATAAGTTACCTTATAATTTTAACATAGAGAGAACATCCACATATATAAGTCATCCAACATATTATTTGTAAATGGATGTCTTTCCTATTCATGCTGATGGCACCAGAATATGATTTACTGCTTGATCTTCAATTACACCCACAGAAGTCTGTCAGTGGGACACAAGGAGGTGTGTGGAAGATATTAGCTTGCAGGAGTTGAAAAGTACACACAACAATATGAATCTATCCTTTCATTTAACATACTTTCATTATACATTTACTATTCTTAGTGCCCACGACATGGGTAACTTGCACATTTGTGATGGCTCCATTAATGCTGAAAGATACATGCAGGAGCAACATATGCTGTCATCCAGACAATGTCTTTTTCAGGGACATCCCTGCTTATTCCAGCAAACAATACCAAGCCATATTCTGCAGGTGTTACAACAGCGTGGCTTTGTGGTCAAAAATTGTGGGTAGGGGCCTGCCTGCAGCCCAGACCTGTCTCTCGTTTAAAAATGAATGGTACAATATGAAGCATAAAATATGTCAATGAAGACCCTGGACTGTTGAGCAACTGACGTCGTATATCAAGCAAGAATGGGGAAGAATTTCACTTTCAAACCGAACAATAATTAGTGTCCTCAGTTCCTAAAGGCTTACTGAGTGTTGTTAAAAGAAAAGAGTGGTAAAGATGCTACTGTCATTTTTTCAAATGTGTTGCAGACATCACATTCAAAATGGCTGTTTATTTAAAAAAAGTTATAAAGTCTATCAGCATGAACATTAAATATATTGTCTTTGCACTGTATTCCATTGAATATAGGTCGAAAAAGATTAGCAAATTCTTGCATTCTGTTTATTTAAATTTTTACAAAGCATGCTTAAAACAAAGACACAGCACACAAAACTCAATGCCTGTTCCTCCTGAAAGCCAATCTCTTCATGTAATACAGACTTGCACATCTGCACTTTGTTTACATGTGTACCTTTTTTACTACTGAGACATGTCAAAATGGCTGAAACACTGGAATACTGGTCCTTTATGTGTAAGCATTTGCATTGTGCGCCCCCATGTGGTAAAACCATGTCAATCAAAGCTCCGATGAGTAGTAGAGATTTCCATTTGCAGCAAATGTTTAAATATTCACATTACAGAATTGGAAAAGACTACACTTCTTTGCATAGAGGGGATCTTAAAACCTTTAATAAAACAAAACTAAATACAAATATTAAACAAATTTCCTGGAGTACAAATTGTTTACTAACACACAAAGTCACAACCTAGAACGTTGCAGAGAAAACAAGTAGATTGCAGTTTTATGTCATTGCTACAGATGAAAGCTCTTCATCTTAATCTCAACATGGGCTTTAGAGGGATCCATAGACATAGAAATAAAGATGTGAATAAAGGACCTCTTTCAGTTTGACAGTTCTTAATTGTTATTTGGAATACATACAGTAAAATCACATTGACATATTGTTTATTCTATTGCAAAAACAGTGAGGCAGTGTGGCATTTCCTACAAATCAATATCGCTGATACAGCATAACATCAACCAGCTCAAATATGATATCATTTCCAAGCTGGAGTCTAGAGAAGGTTCTGTCACATCCATTCAACAGATTAAGCTACAGCTCAAATTTATATTTATGTGACATTTAGCAGATGGAAATGAATTGTGAAGCCCTTTAGTTATGTTCACCAGTTATAAATAATAATAATAATAAAAATTATAAATAATGTCCCAGCCAACATCACACATTTTTACAACAAAGAGTAAAGATAAACATCCACACAGGGCACCTAGGCTGCATCTATGAGCACAAATCAGCACATAGGGCTGAAGAAATGTAGCAGCAAATTTATTTAAGGCCATTGTCATACATGCAAAATGGAGTCTACATAATGTGCAACAATAACAACATATTCTAAAGAGGGGAAAAAAAGAGGACATATGCTACTGCAATAACAAGAAAGCAAAAGTTGACTAATTCTGCTGAAAGAGCCAGGAATATAACCTATTGAGGTCAGGCTGCATATGCATCTTTTCACAACAAGCCAAACCAAAATGTGCTTTTAAATGGTCTCAACACAGTAAGTTTTTTCTTCAGTAAATACAATTTATGTATTATTTAGATATGTTTAACTTTCTCACAGCATCACAGACCTCATCAACTCAAGCATGTCAAAGTTTGTCCACAAGCTCATATGCTGCATATACTGATCATGACATACTGTAATTTAAAAATAAATAAATAAAATGCTGGTCTCCAATATTAACCAGAGTTTGATATATGTATTAACTGAAAACAACTGAAACATCTCATGCACAGAGAGGTTTCAGTATTTGCTGAGAGGTTGCTGGATGTGTTTGGCTGAAATTGCTAAAAAGTTGTGTGTTGATTTTTCTGACCCATTTAATCCATGATTAAATCAAATAAATGCTGTAACATTTACTAGTTTAATGTATACAAAGGAAAACATCTTTAGTTACACATTTTGATAGGAAACTCACTGGAAAGCACATCCAAAGATCAGTGGGCTTATGACATAAAAAGAAAGGTACAGGCACTTTTTCTGTAAAAACTAGGTCAGTTCAAAGCTGTAAGGAAAGCCAAAAATAGGAAAATATTACAATATCAACCAATTACTCTTTTAATACCTCAGTTCTGCTTCCATTCTGAGGCCTTCACATTTCAATTCCAGCCCTCATGTCAGTGTGTCTGAGCATGGCCAAAAGCTACACCCATCTGGAAATATCAGTCAATGTCTTCACAAAGTGTCACAAAGTTTACATGATTTCATTTAGAATCTATATACAGCTGACAAATCCTAATTATGCACTTAAAATTTAAAAGCTGATATACAGTGTGGTGATGAAGTAACTTATTTTGAGTGATGAATGCACCTACTATTGTCTTTTAAAATATGCCTCCAAATTAAATTACTAGTTGTAGGCCCAATGCCTGCAGGGATAGGCAGTGGGGTGGGGTGCGTTGTATGCCGAGTGGCAGGCAAATGCAGGCCCTAGGCGTTTTGACTTCTGACATTGTAAACTGACATTGTTCTAGGGATGTAGGATGTCAACTCTTTAGTGGGGAAGGAACCAAAGCTAGTGTGGGAGGTAAAGCGTATACCAACTGGATGTAATTGGGCTCACCTCTACAGATAGCACTGGCCAGAGAATGGCTGGACTCTCTCCATTTCAGGAGTTGTCCTGAGTGAGAGGCGCCGGGCGGGTGTAGGGATACTCAAAAGCCCCCGGAGAGTCGCCTCTAATCAACTGCGAGTCACTGGGGATAAGGCATTGACTGTTGTGTGTACTTATGCACTGAACAGCAGCTCAGAATACCTGGCCTGGGTGGCATCCTAGAAAGGGTAACATCTATGGATGGGGGACTTCAATGCGGTGATTGGGAGGAAAGGTCTGCCTGATCTGAACCTGAGCAGTGTTTGTTATTGTAGTTCTGTGCTAGTTATGGATTGGCCATAACACTAAGATCTAGTATAAGGTGGTTCATAAGTGTACATGGTACCAACCACCTAGGCCAAACCTCAATGATTGACTTTGTGGTCATATCATCAGACGTGCGGCCGTATGTCTTTGACACTCGGGTGAAGAGAGAAGCAGAGCTGTTAGCTGATCACTACATGGTGGTGAGTTGGATCAGATGGCAGGGGAGGCTGCCGTACAGATCTGGTAAACCCAAAAGGGTAGTGAGCGTGAACTGGGAACGTGTTGCTGAGGACCCTGTCCATGGGTAACCTCTAAAAGAATTTCTCGCCCATCCTGGGGGAGGTTGGAGACATGGAATCTGAGTGGGCCACATTCAAAGCCTCCATCGGCTGCTAAGAGCTGTGGTAAGAAGGACACTGGTGCTTGTCATACTGGTAACTTAAGAACCTGGTGGTGGACATCAGCGGTGTAGGAAGCCATCAAGCAGAAGAAGGAGGCCTCCTTCTGGTCTCCTGAAGCAGCAGACAGGTACGGGAGGCCAGGAGGGCTGCAGCTTCAGCAGTTACTGAAGCAAAAATCCTGTGGGAGGAGTTTGGGGAAGCTATGAAGAAGGACCATCAGTTGGCCTCAAGGAAGTTTGGGCAAACCGTTCGACAACTCAGGAAAGGAAAGCAGGGGTTGGCCCAGGCTGTGTTCAGCCAGGGAGGAGAACTGCTGACCCTGACTGGAGATATTTTTGTGTGGTGGAAGGACCACAATGAGGAGCTCCTAAACCCGAATGACACATCCTCTGTGGAGGAGGCAGAGTCTAAAGACTCAGGGGAAGACTCACCCATATTCCTGGCAGAGGTCACTGAAGTAATCAAGAAGCTCCTCAGGGGCAAGGAGCTTGGTGTGGGTTTAATGATAATGGCTGTGTTCTGTTTAGTGTCGCATGGAGGTCTGGGACAGTACCTGGGAGCGGCAGACCAGGGTGGTGGTTCAAAAGTTTATTCCAGGGTGCTACAAAGAAGGCTCTGATCAATTGCCGAACCTCAGATTCAGGAGGAGCAATGTTGATTCTGACCTCACCATGGAGCAGTGGGGTTGAGGGTGTAAAGGTGTGGAATCAGCAGTAATGCAGGTGTTGTACCAGACCTGTTGTTTTTTAGAAGGAGCTTAGCCACCAGGCAAAGCTTTTGTTTTACAAGTTGAACTACATTCCAACCCTCACCTTCGGTCATGAGCTCTGGGTATTGACCAAAAGAATGAGATTGTGGACACAGATGTCCAAAATTAGTTTCCTTTGAAGGGTGGCTGGGCTCAGCCCTGGAGCTAGAGTGAAGAGCTCGGACATCCAGATGGAGCTTGGATTAGAGCTGCTGCTCCTTTGGAGCCAGTTGAGGTGGTGTAGGCATCTAATTAAGATGCCTCATGGGCAACTCACTTTGGAGGTTTTCCAGGTACGTCCAACTGGGACTTGCTTGAGGGATATCTTATCTGTCCTGGAAATGGGTTGGGATCCCACAGGAGTAGCTTGGAAATGCTGCTGGGGAGAGGGATGTCTGAAATACCCTGCTTAGCCCACTGCCACCATTTGATTCTACAGGGAAAAGCACTTGGAGGAATTTGGAACTGTAACAAAAGTTCCTTCAAGAAACCCATGAAAATTGGCTTAGCATTATTTAAGTGCATCAACTGCCATTTGCTGCATGTACATTCAATCTCTACCTAGCACATAAGTATGGACCCCAGGATAGCAAAATACCAGATCTCTTTTTCATTTTTAAGTCTGTATTTTATCATGACCACAGATGTTCTTTGTTAAAGGACATTTGATGTGATGAAATGAGTTGTTTAAATTAGAAAAAATACACACAAATTAATTCAACAATTGGTTTGCACAATTGAGCTGCCAGTTTCTGTCATCATTATCATCCTCTTCTCTCTAATTCATCTCTTGTGGTCTACTTCCAGGTTCTGTTTCTCTTTTCTTTTTATTTATGGTATCTATGTTATTTGCCACATGCTTCAACAGCAGGTCTAATACAGAAATAATGAGAGAATGACATTCATAGGAGATGACCTGCAGTTTCATTAAACTATATCTAAGGAAGCGCCAGTACTTCATTTGAGTTTCAAGTAGTAGTAATGCCTGCCAGCTGCAGCAGCTAAATCAAAGTTTACTTTCATGAACAGACTTCCACCTAGTAACATGAATTATAAAGGGCAGCAAGCAGAAAGCTGTACACCATTTACTGCACATCTAAGCTTAATTTTCTGCAAATTGCAACCAACTGAATACAACTTCCCTCACCCTACCCTTCCAAGCGTATAGGAGAACGTTCGGTGGCTGTGAAACTTGCGAAAAAAAATGCCCAAGGCCCTCACTAGAGCCAGTGTTTGTTTTGTCTGTTCTTGGCTACTATAGAATCATTTGCTATGTTGGAGGTGGCCCTTCAGTATATCAACAGTGTTCCCAATCTTCAAGTCTTCAACATATCAATTCTTTGATACTTGATCCAAATTATCAACCAATCCACCCACATTACCATTTGTATGGCCCCAAAACTCTTACTATTGATACACAAAAATATTTGCACTTTGGTGATTATGAATACATGACATTTGGAAAACTTAATTTGGCAATGCCACAAAATGTAGAGAGAGAAAAAAAGTAATACTTTGTGAAGACATTGCAGTGGACATATTTTTGATATACCTCATGTAGGTAAATACTTTATATACAAAATCATTGGACGGGTATACTTAATTTTCTATTTTGGCGATTTCAATAAAATAAAGCTGAATACATCCTTGTTAAAATGATCAAAGAAATTGTAAATATACAGACAACAGATATTAAGAAAATCCAGAGATCAAAAGATATTTATTGGATCTATCAGAACTTGTATGCAAATATATGTTTTAATTATACTAAAATATGTCATATTTCCATTTGGGAAACTCAGCTTGACTACCATCGCTTTCCTGGACAAACAGCCCAGAAACTGTTGCAAGCTACAGTGCATCTTCCACAGATCCAACTTGCAAACTAACAGAGAAATCAAAAATGCACACATGACAACATTCACAACTGAGATACTGCACTCAGAATTCATGGAATTCAAGCAATGTCCACCACCACAAATGATTACCATTGAACACAGAACTTGAGAGTTGGAGGCATAGATGTTAAGAACCAGTAATCAAGTTTAAGAGTGTAACTGTACCACAAACTGTATGCAAAACTGAGTGATACTCTGAAGGCTACATGGGACACACTGTTATTGGAACTACACCTTTGTAAATGCAAAATGTCGTCAGTGGTCTTGAGCTCATTATTTTCCGTTTTTTAAATTTAAAATAATCTGTAAATGTTGGTGTTTGAAATTTCAAACCTTAAAAATCAAATCAGATAACACATAAATTTTTAGCTTCTTGTGGACTTCTGCCCCCAGAAGCCAAAAAAGATTTTTGCGGCTTTAATTATATAAGGGATGTTATGGTAGTTATACTCGTTACTAGTAAAGGCCCAATTATTTTGTTACATAACTTGCAGCTATCAGCAATGACAGATTTTTGTTACAAGAGGACCTTTTTTACACTGCAGCAGGAAACAACATTTGAATGGGAATGGATCTAAAATCAACCCAATGAGCTCCTCTTTGAAAATCAGGTCATTTTTCTGTGTAAAACTGAACATGATGAGCCTCATCTCTGTACACACAGCCATAGGATGATCACTGGAGATTAGAGACAACGTTATTTCACAATTCTAGCTAGGTCTTGGAATGCTTCTATCAGTTCAAATATTGTTTGAAGGTCTTCTGCAAGGTGGGAAATTATTACCTGTCACCAGCCAAATACTGGCATACCTATACAGTATAGTGTGTTCCTCCTGTCACTTTGGTAGATAATCAGTGTTTTAGTCAAATACAAACTCATTTTCATTGGTAAAATAGTTAGAGTGGATCCGGAAGTCTTGAAAACCACCAGCCACTGTGGACATGGCCAGCAAAATGAGTTTCCTGCTCTGGTCTAACATTTTGCCGCCAACAGTCCATACCAAAACCAAAAGAACTACACAAACCCCAAAGAGAGTTACTGGTGATACAAAAGCCTGGTGACTCATACAGCTTAGTAGCAACAAAAGGCAGTGTTGGATTCATGCCCTCATCGTTTGCCTAAAGCCCAGTGAGGTCTACAATGGCCTTAATGAAGATGGTGTCGTCGCGTATGTAGGAATTTTTAGAGTCCAGCTTGGACAGCGGACAGAAGAGTGGGCAGCCGCTGGCAATGTTCATATCGCTGACAGGCCTCTGAAAGGACGAGGAGGAGATGTCGGGCCGGAAAGCATCGATTATGTGCTCCCTGTTGTTCTGGTCGAGCAGCATTAGGGTGACCTGGGCACACACAGTCTAGCCTTACATCTGCTCTGACCAAAAAAACTGCAGCTGACCCATTAATGCACTTCCAATTTAAAGCATGATGACAGTGTAAGATGCTAGTTATATATTATTGCGAGTGTATTGTAAATTAAAGATGGATTTTAGGATAAAAACATACAAAACTTAAAAACTAAACAACAGGTGCTTTTGGATTTAGTTATTTAAAATCAAATAAACAAATTAGCAAATGACTTAAACTGATTAGTTAGCACCAAAGAAATGCACACACACACACACACACAATTATAATGAGTGTTACCTTCTGATTGAAAGGCCACTTGAGGAGTGCGTCGCTGTGTCCTCTCATCACCACAAAAAACAGAGACAAGTGGGTGCCACGGCCTGTCCCATCACCGTTCAGGTAGATCCGCAGGCACATCTTATAGCCGTATTTACTTGTATAAAAAGCTGGAAAACAAAATACACCAATAATGAACAATCATATCTTTTATTAATTGCTATAAAGGTGGAAATCTCAAAGTAGACAGGTGCTAATAATTTTCTGGCTTATAACTCAGAAGTTGGTCATCATAGGAAGTTTTTACCAGGGGAGAACATTGCAGGGGCACGGCCGGCCACAGCATCCTGCCTCTTCTTGGTGAAATCTGAGATCTTCCAGACAAAGATGCCATCGTATGTGGCTGCAGACATCTCCCTCATTTTACCATCCATTTCCACAATGGACAAGTCCCTCAGACTCACCGTCCTCTCCAGTTGACGAACCTGCAGCACAGCAACAAATAAACAACACTGTTTACTTAAGCCCCTTTTACACAGCCCATTCAATGCGGACCTGTTGCGCCTCTGATACGCCTTGCCGTCGGTGTAAATGTCACGGAGGCGTAATGGGGGGTCAAAGTTGTTCCACCTCTGAGACGGCAGCGGAGGTAGTAACAGCGCCGAATCGCCGTCTGTATAAACAGA
>JBBPCS010000097.1:147578-160796 GCA_037974645.1 Hollardia meadi | reverse complement strand
ATCCATGTTTCAGAATTTAGAGCTTCTTTGCAGCAACATCCATATTTGAAGCATTGTAGTCCAACACAAGCTCTTTGTTGATATTGAGCTTCAGGTGATTGTTGTGCTCTCTATCAGTCACTACATTTATTATGAGTCTGGACAGACATGGATGGAAACTGCAGCTTCACTAGTGTGCCGGGCATACAATCGCAAGGCAGTACTTTGTTGGGGTATTCTGAGAGCTTCTATGATGTGTTCCATGATGTTGGCACTTGAGTGATCTGTACATCAGGGTGACATGTACTGTAGTCTGCATTGTCTCTCAGCCAAGTCACAACAAGAATCAGGGATGTGATTTTTCGGGATTATGTGCTCAGGTGAGCACAATATGTGACAATGCTAGCAGCTAGTTGCTGTGTTATTTTTTTCCCCAGTCTAAAATTAGTAAGCTGAATTATTTAGTTAAGTAAGTTGGAAAATTCTACAATTATTGATGGATTTGTTTTCACAACAGGGGTGTTGATTAAGAACTTTTCAACAACAACCGGTGGACTGAGCTCTGTTGAAAATGTCAGTGATGAGTTTGAATATATTTAAATAATAGGGTCGATTTGGAAACGTGTGGTTTGTGTGGCTGTGTTGTACCCCTTCATCAGCACCAACAGTTATGTTCTAAATATCATTTGAATTCTCTTCAAACTGGATGTTATTTTACTATTTATCATATCAATGTGGAAATAGTGAATGTTGCAATATTTTCATACAATTTAACTGTTCATGTGAGGTCAGTTTGTTCAAGCTTGCATCTGTATTACAACCACATGGAATGGCAAAAGCTATGTTTCAACCATTTATCCACTACGTTTAGTGATCGATTCCAACATTTCATCTGTGACTTTTAGCTAATTAGTTCATCTCCTCTGCTTGCTTGCTTACTGGTTTTTACAGTTTTGATTATAATAACACATCTAAATTGTCATTTCTTAAAATGACAATTCATAAATATATATATTTTTTTTCATATTAGTTCAGATACTCTATAATCTCCAAGTACCCCCGGGAACAGCAGAAGTGCCCCTGGGGTACCAGTACCCCTGTGTAGGAATCGCTGGACAAACTAAGGACAGTGTTGCAGTGCTTTTGGGTGTTTTGCGTGTCAAGTTTGCCTTCACCCACCCTGGTTGTATAACATGAGTGGTCACACCTGCTGTATCTGCTGCATGTTCACCTGGCTCCACCTGTGTTAACTCTCTCTCACAGTCTCTCTCTCTGTATGAGTAGTAGTATCGACCATCCACATCTCTTGCTCTCTTTTGCATGTGAAAAAAAGGTGCAATCATGTAACGTTAACCCATAGTAACTTAATGCATTGTATTTCTAATAGTTGGGTGGGGGTGCTATTCTATTGTGTATGTATTTACATTGAAATGCTTTGATATTTTCCTGCTTTTTTGTCCTTTGCCAATCACATACCTGAAGAATGTATGACTGACTGCCCTAACGTGGCAGGGACCCCTGTTGAAAGACAAAAATATTGTGTAATCTGATCTGAATTAGCTGTGTCCCTTGTTTCAGTGTTCTAAAAAATTAGTCGGCCTAGACGTAGTCTTTGTATGAAACTGATTACAGCCAGTAGTGCAGCGATGACTCTCTGGCAGTAAACAAATCATCGCCTGGTCAAAATAGCTGGTTCGAGGAACTCTCCCCGCTCTGTTAGCACAGCTTAACAACTCATTTAATGGCTACATACAGTTCTGTTCATGTTTTCTGCAGTTGCCTTAATGGAGGTCACTACAAGGGAATGATGTGCTGCTACCCTCATGAACCATTTTTAAGTGTTCTTACTGTAAAGTGTTAGCTAGCTCAGTTGGGTTCAGAGTGTTGTCCTGGCCTTTTATTGGTGAAGCAGAATCAATACCATCCTTACAGCCTGTTCTAAGATTGCAGTGAAACAGTATATTTGTTCGTTTTTGTTTGATTCTTTTCTCAGCA
Organism: Hollardia meadi; assembly: GCA_037974645.1. Lineage (NCBI taxonomy): Eukaryota > Metazoa > Chordata > Actinopteri > Tetraodontiformes > Triacanthodidae > Hollardia > Hollardia meadi. The sequence continues at coordinate 158,822 of JBBPCS010000097.1, read as the reverse complement.
AAACACCACCGTTATAAAGAAATCCATTTTTGTCTGTAAGTAACATTTCCAAGATTTTGTCATTCCTTTATCCTTATGTTTGTTATGGCTTCTATTTTTGTCTTGTTGCAAAATCTGTGTGATTTGTGCTCAAATAGTCCTCAACAGTCAAACACATGATGCAGTTTTTTATGGGTTTGCAGGGTTTTATTAGTTACATTTCCTAACTTTCCCCTGTAATACATCCTCCTGTGGTTTACTTCCTCTGCTTATAAGGAGGTCTACGTGGTAATATGAACTTCCATTTTCACGTTATTTCTTTTGTCCAATGCCTCAAATTGCCTGCTCATGAAGAATGGAGATGACATGCAGTGTCTGCCATAAATTGCATCACCAAAATGTTTTAAATAAGCGAAACACTCTTGCGTCTGTGAGAAATGGCGTGTATTTTTAGAGATGTTTTGACAACTGACATATTTCATGCAGTTTCCATCTCCCACACATATATGGTTACACTGTTGGTTTACAAAGAAATTCTGTTTGATATTCCAAAGTTGAAAATATGCAGCAGTTATCCTAAATACTGTTATGCTCTATTTTGACTTTGTCATGTGATTGAGGATAAATGGTGAAGGCAGTTTCAAGCAAAGCATGAGACTTAAATGTACAGCAAGAAAAGAATGTATAAAGTATATAAATAAATCTATATATTTGAAGAGCTTTGTTCCAAAAAATGACACGCTATACACCACGAGGAAACGATGTCACTGAAGTCATCTAAAATTATTTGACAGGAAGATCCAATAGGGGAAATAATTGTCAAATTTGGCTGTCTAATGTCATTTCTGAGAATGGATATTCACATACACAAATACTGTCTTTCAGGTATTTCTTTTTTCCTGGTGGATTTCTAGCATTTTGGAATGAACCCCTTCATTTATTTTTCACCCCCATGTTCCATCTTTACACAATGTGTGAGTTTGCCTATGTTTGGTTTGTCCAATAAATGCAAACTTATTTCTTCATAAAATATGTTTCTTCTTGCGTCTTTTTCAAAAGAATTTCACCTTTGAAACAATTTGAAAAACACACTTGGATGATTCTGTGCATGAAGACATGCACAAGCCTTCCTCTTAATGGCGCCGTGTGAGACCACCTTTGATCATTTCCCTCATCCTTCCAGCTCACAGAAAGATGTTGGATTCACATACTGTGGATCAGCCAGAGCTCTGCTCATAGGAAGATCATCATAAGGATCCTCTGTCTTCAAAAGAATGAAAAGAAAAAGACATTAGGCCAGTTTCTCTCAAGCAATCATGATGTTGGAATTCTATCATTGAAATATTTTATTGCATGAAAAATGGGCAGTGTTTTACCTTACACATGTGTTTGGTTGTTGCTGTGAAAGAAAGATTTGAGAGTTTAGTTAATGTCCTCATGTGAATTGATCCTATAAACTAATCTGCATTAAAATAAATTCAATCCTGTCAGTTTCGCACTTCAAAGTATTTTTCTCCAGTTTTTTGGTTTTTTTAAAAAAATTTTTAGTTACTGCCAGTGTGGGAGGAAATGTTCACCGGGGCCAGATTGGTTCAGATTCTCAGTCACATCATTTATAATCTTTAACAAAAAACATTGGCGTCTTCAGAGGCTGATAAGAAGTGGGTTAAATATATCTATAAGCAGAGTACAAAAAAACATGCCAGTTCCAGAATCAGCGACTGAACGTGACAAAAAGGCTCATCCTCACATATACATTTCCTCTTCCTCCTCCTGTTCTTAGCAAATGATTTCATCCTCACCAGACAACATCCTGACTTTGACAACCATGTTTCTAACGGGTTGTTTACCAAATTACAATAGTGTCTTGATCTGGGCCTGACATCAAACATATTGCTGCTTGCACAGTTTCTCATCCTTACACACTTATGCTCAGAGCTCATCTAGTTTATTTGGCAGGCAGTTGATACATTTCTCAGCAATCAGTTCCTCTTTGCAAATTTTGTCATCTCTCAAACAATGAGGAAAAAAACTGATGAACATGAACAGACCTTCTCCCTCTTCTTTCATATGTCCCATTAAGGAGAAAGTGACTTCAGGACGTATTGTTTAAAAAAAAATGCTTGATTAATAACAATAAATGATTAAACAAACCTTGATTGCTTGAATACTGATGAGAGTAAATAGACAAAAACATTTTCCACACCTGTTTTGTACTATTTGTATGTTTACTTTTGATTTATGTATTCCTTGCTGTTGGCTGTCTTTTTTGTCTTGTGTGTCTTTGTCGGTGGTGCAGCAGAAGGACTTACTTCTGGAACAAACACTGGTGATTATGGTCACCATGGGGAGCAGAGGCAGCAGAATCCAGCGAGTGAAACTCCAGAGATAAGCGAAAGAGGCTGCAAGGGTGGATGGTGAAGAAGCATAAATGTGATTTGACTATTGATTGTTCAAGATATATATGTTTGTTATTACAACATTTAAATATGCAGGTTTACCAACTAATGATTTCTTCAGGTGGTGATTATTCTGTAACTTACGGTGGCCAACTTAAGAAAACACAGGCAAATACACAAAACACTAGCAAATTAAGAAAACATCATCAATTTGACAACACGTGTGCTGCAAACACTCACAACACAAACAAATAATCAGGCATAATAAGAAAGCGTAGAGCTGGGTTGGGAAATCATGCTGGCTGGACGGCGACTGAATGGCAGTGGCAATAACTTTCTTCTGGGGCTTTGAAGAGCTGAGACTGGGGCTACATTCAATGGTGCAGGGATATGATGAGGCTTGTTTGGTGTGTAAAGCTCAATGGGACCAACCTGCATAACTTTACATACAAAAACACGCACAACACAACCAGACAGAGAAACACGCTGCAAATAGCACAGATGAAAATATGGATGTTCCTAGGGGACACTAAAAAGTGACGGACATGTGTGACTCAAAGTTATTGAAGTCGGCGACTCGTCAGTGGTGTTGGAAACATCTAAAATACAAGTTTTTCTCTTTATTTTAATATTGTGACGACTCGGTGTGTTTTTCGTGGTATTATTTGAATTGGCAGGCTACTAATAAACAAAATGCAAAGGCTAGGTTAACAACAGATATCTGCCACTGGCTAATATCTGATTCATGACATCATGATATTAAAATAAACAGGGGAAAAAACGTACAATTTAGTAACGTCTATTTGCATCACGTTTTTCTATTTGGTTGTGTTGTCAAATTGAAGAAGATGTTTTCTTAATTTGCACTGCATATAGAGCTCTCTCGGCCTCCGTAGTAATGCCCTTTAGATATCAAACGTATCTTCATATCTAACAATATTAACATGGCAATTCTAAAAAGACATGGGTGGCTTGAATTAAAGCTGCACTGATCAATGTTTTATATTAACGTGAGCATATAAAATAAAGAGGCAAACCCACAATTATCACCAACTTCGCAGTTCCTCTTAGTTATAAATTATTTTGAACAATGGTAATATTCCACATTTTTGACAAAACCTCGTGAATAAAATCAAGTCAGTATGGGAGTTTTTTGCTAGAAATATAAACATTAATGCTGCAGTGATTGATTTATTCATTTTTTGTCTGCTTTGGGACACAAGAACAATTCTTAAACACACCAATGACCAAATTACCACCAAGTTGTTACAGTGAACATGTTAGCAGTAAATGGTGTATTTCCTCAGACAGAGCTCACATTAGCATTCTTTTAGAATTGTGGTTCTGTCGATCTCACAAATCTAAGGCAAATATTCACTCTGCTTCTACAGTAGCACAGAAACAAACTCTGGTGTGGGGAATAGGGCGACCAGATCCCAACAAACCAAATGTGGGACAAAGAGGGTGTTTGTGTGGGACTATGTGGAACACATTACTAATGCTGAGAGCTCTATCTGACTTTAAAAAAAATAAACATTTCTATTCTACCTCTTAGCTCAATACATCTCTTTGTCTTGCCCTCTGGTTGATTCAGTAGCATGCTGTTATTATAGCTATTTTTGAGCCACTCCTTTCTTGTGAGATGAGACGCTTCACATGGTAGTTCCCCATGTGAAACTGAAAAACAACTCTGGCAAATTTAGTGAAAAACTATGAGAATTGCCTTCCACCAGCTTCACCCAGTTATAAATGGTTTCCTCGTCTTTGTTGGAACAGCATTTCTTTTTCTTTGTTATAGTTTCCATCGTGTTCTGCCTAAATCTGCAATCTGGTAGATTGTGACTTTGTAGTGACTCGCAATTTTACATGCAGGCAGCAATGACAGTCACCAGTTAACCTGCATTGACCCATGTGTGCGCAGTTTGATTGGCATTAAACACATCCCCGATGTCATCTGATGTGATGTGATGACAGCCTTCCCTGCTCTCTTCACAGTCTTGGATAAACATCAGATTTTATAAAAGCGTCTGTCCTGCAGTGGTTTGACTTTTGAAAGCCTGAGCCAATCCAAAATGTGGGACATTGTGTCAATATGTGGTACGTGGGACAAGGGATTAAAAAGCTGTGCAGGCCAGTCCCACATGAAGTGGGACACCTGGTCACCCTAGTTGGGAGCTGGGCTAATACTGTGCAGTGGATTCATCGGAGAACACTGAAACAATGATCCATCATAGACTAAAAGACTTATATTCATATGTGGACCTGCACTGTTGTCGATCATTTTCTGTTGGTTTATCACTACAAACTATGATTGATTTAAACTTTTTTGGAATCTGAGTTGTATTAGTCACAAATCACAAATGTAGGGCAATGTGCAAAAGGTAGTATATATTCTACATAGCCTACAATTCATATCCAATCCTGGCACATGACCTGATTTAGTTTCTTGTATGTCAACATTTGATTTTTGTGGTCTTCTTACAGCTATGAAAGTATCCTTCAGCCAGCTTGATGATGGTATCATTTTTGCTCAGCACACCACACCAGTACACTCCGCCTCCATGGCTCAGCTTCAGCACTGCCACAGTGAAGGAGTCTGGGCCCTGGGTCACCCTCACTTTGCCTCCATCAACTGAGTGCGCACTCTGGCTGAAGGCGAGGCCGGTGCAGCAGTCAGTGGAGCTCTGCCTGCACCAAACCCTCAGCAGGCTCTCGTGTTGTAGTTTACTGTAGGGACAGGTCAGCTTCTGCCAGTACTCTGCCTCAGAGGCACCTGCACACAGCCATGTAGTGGTGAGTAAAACAGTTGGTAAACTGTGTAACCTCCTACCAATACAATAAAAAACAAGCCTAACCATTCAAAGGAATTTTATCATCTTAGCGATCGTCACAGCTTTTTCTCTTATTCCCTATACTAGTTTATATTACTGTTTGAAAAGCCTTGCTACACTATGAATTCATCTCAAGGAGGATAACCTGTACATCAAGTATTGTAGGAGCAGATGTGTTATGTTTTCAATTTCTAAATAAATAAAATACAAAGATTTACACTTAATAAAGAGAAAAACTCAGACCTTTAGTGGATACTAAAGATAGTAGATATATTAGTGGATACAGGAGACAATTTTCTCACAATAAGCCTCTGCCAACTGGCTTTATCAGTATGTTTTGCTATGAAATTCAGGCAGTTGTGCACCCATTAAAATCAAATTCAGCAAACGGTAAATGGCTAAATAAAGCAGTACAATAATTTAGTAATCAAGTTTTCAAACTCTGTAAGTGATTTGAATTGAACTTTTCAATCATGGTGATGGACTACACTTACCTACAGCCAAAAGCAGTACCAAAATTAGAAAATGCATAATCCGAGCACTGAAAGAGGCTATGCTCATGTCGGATAAAGTAACGAGGAAGAGAAGAGAAGCGAAGAGAAGAGAAGACAAGGTGATAGCGCTTCAGGAAATGTCTACCCACAAAGTTACTATCTTTCTTCATGCTTAGGGGTTGTGGTATCACTTTATCTTAAGACCTGACATAGGACCTCAAATTTCACAGAGCAGATGTCATTTAAACTGCTGAATCAAATACTAGAAACAACCGTATGACCAGAGCTTTCACACTGAGAATTTAGACACAAAAGATAAATGAATATTCACTGTCAGTGTGGTAATTATATGATGCTGGTGACAATCATTGACTGTATATAGTACTGATGGATAGTTAGCTTGAGTATGAGGCAGCTGGAGTGCTGTCATACAGTGTAACAGCATTAGTAAACGTGACTGTCTATGAGGTTCCATTTGTGCCAAAATTATGTTGACTGAACATGTTATGTGTCGTTTGACTATGCGTTTGTACGGGTTTGTACATGTAGTATATACACGCAGTCTGGTCCACACGCCATACCAGTTGGTGGCGCTAAGGCGTCAATTAATTGTTTCCCAACCACCACTAAAACTCGAACGGCGAAAACTCTTGTACGCATGTCTGATTATCTCCATGTGTAGTGTGTGAATGTGTCCATCTGTGTTGTAGTGCTCGCGTGCTAGCTAGCCTTTTTTCTAAAGAATAGTCATGGTAAGTGGCAAAATGACTAAAACATATGAGCATTATGTCTTTTAATAGCTTGGTATGGAATTTACCCTCGCGAACTGCGAAGATACTACTGATAATTAATGTTCGCTTCATATCAGCATTGAATGTAAACATCAGAGTGTGGTCCACAACTCGATAAAGGTTGTCGAAGTTAGAGAAATCGATTTGTGGCCATACGTTATCATGGCTAACTTAGTCAGCTAGCCTAGTTATATTTATCTCGTGTAGTTAAGAAAATGGCCTTTTTTTGTAATGGTACAAAAAACACACCCAGAACTGCAAGCGGGTTACTCACATTAGCTCGCGTTAATCCTTACAAACCCGCATTGATCGTAAAACATGACGAATCAAGACAATGCCTTGATCCAACGCTACGCTTGGATTCGGCATTAACGTAGATCAGTCAAATAAAATGGGTGTCAACTTTCGGACAACTCCCACCACTGCTAAATGTATCAACATTTTGCCATTATGTGTGCGCAATTGAAAAGCGTTTTTGAAAATAATTTAAGATTTTCTGACAATACCACCATTCAACGTTATCATGTTTTACGTTTTTAACTTACGTTAAAAATGTGAAATGAAAAGAAATGTCAAACCAATATAACGTTAGCGTTTGATGTTCCTATGAGGCTTTTAAACCGAGCTCACGTTCCTATCAAAATGCTATGAGTCTATTAAGAGCACACATCTTTTTCCTTGAGATAACTTGGTTAATGTTCTTGATGTGATGGTTTTATAGCTTCGTCGAGAGGTGAGACTGAGACGAGAGTACCTGTACAGGAAAGCACAGGAGGACAGGCTTCGAACAATTGAGGAGAAGAAACAGAAGTTGAAGGGTGCACTTGATGGTAGGATAGCATGTTCGTTAATTTCCATGTTCTTACATTTTTTATGACAAATGAAAAGCAGACCAGTAAATTATTTTACCACAAATCCTGTTTCTCTACAGAAAATCATCTTCTTCCAACTGAGGTACGCAAAGAAGCTCTGCAGCTACAGAAACTACTGGAGTATGATGATGGAGGGGCGGAAGGCTAGTCTTATCTCATTCTTTCTGAAAAAACCATCAGCCCATTTTGTTTAATCATCAGTGTATTCATTAATGTTGATTTGGGTCTTCCCTGTACAGGTGTCAGCTCACACATGGATGATGAGTATAAATGGGCTGGAGTTGAAGACCCCAAAGTCATGGTCACCACATCCAGAGACCCCAGTTCCAGACTCAAAATGTTTGCCAAGGTCAGTTTCTCTGCAAGAAATCAATCATTCAGGACAGCTGGATATTAGTAGACTAACATTATTCAGTGTAACAGGAATGTATTGCTAACATTATGCATGCTGTAACCTATTTTTCATTAACAGTCAGAGACAACTATATTTTAGAATTACACTGGGTCTCCAACTAATGACAGCTTACTGTATAGTCTACTCTAAATTAACAGCCTCTAGCCTCTCAAACTCAGTATAGTTCTAACCTAATAAGCCTGTAACGTTACTTAGTCAACAATAAACCTGTAAACCTGCCTGACGCTGACGTTAAAGTAACATGATCTTTCTCTCGGTTTACCTTCAGCCAGCAGGTGGTGGCAACAGATCATGGATAATTAAGTTACCTGACCATTTTTATAGTCATAGCAAAGCCAGCACTCTATATGAACAATTGTGGCAAGCAAACATGTACTCATTCATCATTTTAAAACATTCAGGGAATGCCAGTCTAATCAAGTTAACACCCCTCAGCTACAAAGCTAGTAGCAAGCTAATGTTAGATAGCTGATGCTGAACTAAACGTGTGCTAACCGACTGGGGCTGGGTATCAGTACTCAATACCTTTTAAGGTATCGACCGAAACAACCAAGTACTGTACAAACTTCTCCAGTCAAACGATTCCTGCATTCGATTACTTTTTGTATCCAGATCTAGGAAAATCTAGTTTTTTCTTGCAGCCAATCACCGCAATCATTCTTTGATTTAATGCAATGTGTGATTGGCCCACTACTGTAGCAGCTACAACTTATGCAGTCAGTGGTGTGATTGAAGTCATGAGCGGTGTATTTGACAGAGTTGGCAGTTCAGTGGTGGCATTTTACACAACTGAATGCTTCCATTCACTTGATAGGTATCGAATGAAGTACTCTATTGGTATCGGTATCGCTTTAAAGGGTACTGGTATCGGTACTGGTATTGTAATTTTTTAAACGATACCCAGCCCTATTACCAGCCGATCTTGACATTACCAAGTGACTCACCTATCTGATGTATTGTCAGGTGCCTAATGTTTGAAGTGATCGATCCAACATCCTTTATCATACTGCAGATGATGCATTTAGCTATTCTTTAGTTTGGGCCTCGTGTTAAGTTATTATAGCCAAAGGTTATATAACAAATGGCACAGCAGCTGCAGGTGTGCTCACCATGATGTTGTTGCTGTAGTTAAAAAACAAACAAACACTAAAATAAAGATTGTTCATGAGTCTTGAGTCGAGTCAAGCCTCAAGTCTTTTGAGGACGTGTCTCAAGTCAAGTCTGATGTCACTGTGTTTTTGACTCGAGTCTAAGAAGCACACCCGAGTCCTCATCTCTGGCAAGAGCAGAGCCAGAGCTAGAGCAAACTACTCATTCAAGTCCAGCCGGCTACTTAATTATTATTTTTATTTATTTATTTTTGTGTGTGTGTGTGAAATTACTATTAGCAAAATAACTGATAACAAAACACATTAAATGGATAGTTTAACCTAAAATCAAAAATTCACATGTTTCCTCTTCCTTGTAGTTCTATTTATCATCTAGATAGTTTTGGTGTGAGTTGCTCAGTTTTGGAGATATCAGCTGTAGAGATGTCTGCCTTCTCTCCAATATAATGGAACTAGATTGCACTTGTCTTCTGGTGCTCAAAGTGCCAAGAAAATACTTTTAAAAACTCAACAGCAATGTCTCTTTCCAGAAATTCTTACCCTGTTACTCAAGATAATCCACAGACCTTGTTGTGAGCAGTTTAATTTTCATTTCTATTTTGTTCCTACCAAACTACAGCGTATGACTGCGCAGAAGGAAATGCACATCTACTTGGGATGAGAGGCTCTTGCTTGTGACGGGGCTGGACATAACATTATTGGCGTCCTCACGGCTGAGCTGTAACGTTAACTAGCTTAGTTAGCTTTGTTAGTTACACTCTCATCTATCAGTAGATGTACCCTTTCTTCTGTGTGGTGATTCTGAAAGAAAATGGTTCCTCCATGAAACTGCTCACAACAAGGTCTGTGCATTATCTTGGGTCATGATTTCTGGAAAGAGACATTGATGTTGAGTTTTTCAGTTGTATTTTTTTGGCACTTGTCTTGTGGTGGTCAAAGCGCCATCTAGTTCCATTATATTGGAGAGAAGGAAGACAAATAGGACTACAAACGAGAGGAAAAAGATGTTTTTTATTTTGTGGTGAACTGTCTCTCTAAGAGTCTCTCTAAGAATTGCACTCATTGCACAGACGGGACATATTAGATGGGTTACTTTAGAAAACACGGGAAAACACTGTTGACAGCAACTTGGCGATTGTGCAGTAAGCATTAAAGGTCCAGTGTGTAGGATTTATGGTACCTTAGAATGAGCCTTTTAGAGAGTATTTTCTGTCAGCACAACTGGTCATCTGAACATACTAAAATGTGAAATTAGTCCACAGGAAAGCCTACAATTCAACATATACGGAGAATAGAGTTTCCAATATTAAGGGAATAATAAATGAAGGCTTACTTGTGGTTAAATTGAGCTGTTCTTTAAAGGAAAAGAAACACACTAATAGTACAACTACTTTGAAAGTTATTAAATTACACACTAGGGATGTTAATGATCATTAATTGATTAATCGCCGTTTTAACAGAATTTAACAGATTAACCAACAATGTATTTTATGCACCATTTCTCCGGATCTCTCATATATTCACTTTTATACCACAAGGTGGTGCATGTCACCTTTGCAGTTCAGAAAAAAAATACTGGCGCAACAGAAGAAGCAGTCAGTAGGAAATGGTGAGGCAAGAAGAAGAGGGCAAAACATTGTCAAACATGGGAGCATTACACTGTAAAAGAGGACAATGCTCAATGTTAATATTGTGACAGCGGCTGAAAATACAGCTCTAGTCAAACGTCAATGTTGCATCACTCCAAAAGTCAGTACCCGACATTCAACGAAAGTTGAAAGTGGACCATCCTCTCAACAAACTGTCACATCGGTGTTATCTCGGAGAGGCCGGTGTTAGCTCGGAGAGGCTGTAATGATGTGAGCTTGTGTGAGCAGAGGCAATAATCAGAGGATTTGCTTTATGGTGGAAAAGATGCCGACATGAACGTGGTGGACGGTGAGGGATTTCCTGAGCTACTGAACTAACGTTACATAACCATTACACAATAATGTGCTGCTAGAATTCTTTTAAAATGTCTTTTAAATAAAGACGTGCATTATCTTATTAATTATTCATGATTAATCGATTATTGATTAACATGTTGAATTATGGGTTAAGGGAAATGATTGAAATTTGGATCCCTGTTACAGACCTGTAAAATAAATTACATTTAATAAATTTTTTTTAAATATTAATATTAAATTTGTTGACGTTGAAGGCCTTTGAAAATGGTAATAAAAAGCTTAAAGACCCCCTCCACTCAAAAATGTGTTTTTGTTACGTGTAAGTCCCTTTAAATGTCTGACCTGGACAATACTGACTTGTATTGGTCCAAAGTTTGTCACTAGAAAAGTGTTTTTTACATTCCTCTA
>JBBPCS010000097.1:124779-147478 GCA_037974645.1 Hollardia meadi | reverse complement strand
TGGGTTTATGTACACGCTGACAGAAGCCAATTGAGTCTAACAATGAGGTAAATGCAATACCAAGGCTATCGTTATCATTATCCACATGAATATTAAAATCACCTACAATAATTACTTTATCCGTTTTAAGAACTAAACAAGTGCACAAGCTGCTACTAGCTGTAGCTGCCTTTGTTCTACTGAGCCCATTGACATAAATACAGTCAATGGCTGATCCCAGTGAACACAGGCGCACCAGGACTGAACACAGCATCCAAGGCCGAAAGAGGCCAGTTTGATGACAAGGAATATAGTATTGTGGTGGTTTTCTTGCTGGGTCTAGCCTGTAACATCCTGGGGCTGACCCCTTTCGTAACACCCACTCAGGGGTGGGCACTGACTGTTGCCTAACCCAACCTTCCACCTGTTCCACTCTCGCTTCATGCCTTTTCTATCCCCACTTGAACTTGCTGTGTCTTTGTAGTCTCCGAAGTCAGAGTCCTTGTTGGAGCCGCACCTTGGTAATGTCACCTCTGTAATTAGTGTGTTCCATGTCTGTCTGTCTCAGAGGCTCTGTTGTCCTCATGTCCTGCTCCAGCCATGTTCACCTCGGCACAGGGCCCAGCTCAGCAATGCCACATTGGGTGCTACACCACCAACTGGTGGCATATAGGCTGTATAGCTACTGAGGTAAACAGACAAATCTCCACACACATTTGCAGATCTACCTTGGCAGAAGTGCAGCAAAGGTCCTGTGTAAAAAGAGTTGAAACTGATGACTTGTCTGTATTTCCAGCTCTCGGAGCAAAACATTTACAGATTTGTCTGCATATTTACAAATCTCAATACACTTGCAAATATGAATACAGATTTGTAGTTATTTTCCACACATTCATGAATAATTACACACACACAGATTCTGAATACACATTTGCAGGTTCCTGTACATATTTACCAATGTCATTATACATTTAGAGGTTTCTTTAAACATTTAAAAATCTGATTACACACACACGGATTGAGATACAGTCACAAAACTCTCCACTCACATTTACAAACAGTTTTGCTAATAATGGCCCCATTGCACCTTATTCTAAAGGTGTAAACTTCAGCATCGGTTATAACCACTGTGCTGGGACTTGTTACCAGCATTGAAATTAAAACAGGCATGGAAAGCATCAAGACGGTGGGAGGAGAAGTGAGAGACTGATGTGAGGAGGAAGGCTTGCTGCAGATAAAGAAGTGATAGCAGATGCATGCGAGAGGAACTGGGTGTTGAAGTGAGTGCCACCTCTGTACCTTATGGTACACAACATTGGAACAACAAAGGTTATCTCATGACACTTGACATGTAGAGTAGGTCTAGACCATACTCTTTATTATGAATTCATTTAATTATTTATTATTAAGCCAAATGAGGGATGTAGGTGTTGCGGGGAAGATATAAACACAGTGTTACTGGGATGTTCTTGATGACTTGCTTTCAGAGGAGCACATTGTCTGACAAGTTATTGATGATTTTATCCACAGCATGCACAGATGCAGCTGTTAACTAAAAGTTACATAGGTGTGCCATCTATGGACCTTAAAGAACCACTAATTCCATAGCAATAGAATAGAATGTTTATTCTCGGGAGAGCATGAATATGTTCAGTAAGTTCTATATTTATGTGTACACATTGATGGTGGTGATAGACTGAAGGCTGAGGACCAAGGGGGAGCATATTTTCTGGCAAGTAATTCTTAAGCTGACTAGTGTGTTTGATAGATGGACAGATTGACTGGCTGACATCACTCCCTCTAAGGCCCAGGACACATTTGTGTCGACACTGCTAAAAGGATTTGGCCACATGCTGACCAGCCACTTCTGAATGTGGTCTGAATGATTGGGTCGCAATACAGTACATCACAATTCACTCCTGTCCTTAGAGCTGTCTCAAGACACATGTAGATGCCAGGTCTAAACAGGGTGCAAGTCCTGAATCACAACTATGTGCTTCATGTTTTGCATGAGTGTGATTCTACGATAAACACAGCATTTTTAGGTGTGTAATGTCACTACTACTACTACTACTACTACTACTACTACTACTACTACTACACATTATAGTCATATTACTATAATAAGTATGGTATATTAATAAGTCCCAAAATGTGTACAAACAGTAGTGAGTAAAATGTTTATTAGATAGCTGATTGACTGATAGCTGCTGGAAAGGTCATGTAATAAGTTTACTTTTAACACCATCTGCTGTGACTTTAAGTTCAGAGGAAAGAGGGGATTGTTACTCTTCATCACCAGATTGGTTTCTGAGCACCGCCAAAGGTCAGACTTATAGGTAGCCCACTCTATAAGCCACAGGGTAATATGGCTAAAGCTTAAATGGAAAGGGCAGTCTACTTTGTCACTCACATCACTTGCAGCTTCATTTTATGCTTTTGGTAAAAATTCTAAGTATCTACTGTTACCTTTATTCTTGCGGACATATTGAATCAATAGAATGTAAAGAGGTAATCTGTGAGTTTAAATGTATTTTTGGCAATCAGCGCTCACTCTGCTTTCGTGTTTTAGTGGCATTTACAAAGGTCATTTGTCAATTATAAGGTGTATTGTGATGTCTTTTTCCTTGGAATGTTTATCGATGAAGTTTAAGTTTCTTTTAATTGCACTTTTGTCTTAGTCTGTTCAGCCATGAACATGTTTCTTTATACTAACTTCACTACTCCTCTATCTAGAAATTTAGCCAAATCCACATCTCACAGTTTTAATAAACAATAAATAATCAGACAGATTGTAACAAAACTTGCATGTATCCTCATAGACGTATCCTCACGTTAATTGATTTTTTTGGTCACTTGGTAACAACACATCAAGCTTTGAACTCAAGACTGATATATTACACCTAATAAAGTTAGTATCACTTAGTTTGTCAGTTTGGGGTTGTGTTTTAGCTCTGTGGTGTGGTCTTGGTCTGCACCATCACTGAATAAAAAGCTGCAAAATGCTTCACTGTGTCCACCTGCTGTTTCACTGAAAACAGCTGCCTGCTGCTGCTCGAAACCAGGTTGATGAAAGTGCTGAGACTGAAGCAAACAATAAAACTGGGCTGTAAAACAAAAACAAGAGCTGAAAGATTATTACGAACCGAGGGGAACCCGTGACATACTGTACATACATATAGTTAGTTTATCTATTGTTCTACCAAAATATTCGTTAGAGCAGCTTTAAAGCAAGTAGCTGTAGATGCATTTTGAACTCAACTTTTCCATACACGTGTGCTGGTTCTGTTTGACTCAGCTCAGTTTGACTCAGCGTGGCAGCCCAGCACAAAATCGATTTGCATTTCCATTACAACAGGGCTACCTACTTGAAGGTGTGTCTTTAATTGATAACACACATGTGTTTCGTGTATAATGTGTAAAAGTGGCGGGCTGATTGAGGTGGATAAACGGTGAATAAACATGTTTCATTTCCTCTGTTATTTGTGCTGTGAGTGTTTCTCCATCACTAGCTGAGAGCTAAAGAGGTGCAGTAAAAGATCTGTTGTCTGCAGCTCCTCATTTAACTTGCAAGAATAGCCACTAACAAAGTTCCACTAATTCGGTGTTAAACACATACAATTTCTGAGAAGTTATTCATAATTAAGGTCCCCAACTAATTTTCTATCTAAGGCTTTTATTATGAAGCAGCAAAATCAGAAAATGTTGGGTTTTGATCCTGTGTTATGTGTAAGACATCTTATTGTACGAAGAGGGACGCAGGAGAGAAACTAAACTTCAAACCACAGTTTCAGTTAGAAGCTATAAAAGTAGTGAGAGCTGAACACAGAGACTTTTGCAGCTGCGGTCAGTGAGACGTTGCTACAGCTAGCTTGGCGTGGCTTGACTTGGCACAGCCAAAAGTGCCAGTGGAAAAGCCCCACTGGGTTAAATTTTAATTTTCAACTTTAAATGTAACACAGGCAACAATTTCAGCATTAGTTTTTTTTGACATACTTTTTGACAAATAAAAACACACACAATTACTACACACAGCAATTATACAAAGGGGAAAAAAGACAAACATGCATAATATACACACAAAATGTTAGATATATATGATGCATGTAAAATAACGTTTTGTATATGTACCCTACACAGGAATTTGACAAAGAAGGTGAATGTGCAATATTAAAATTTTGGGCAATTGGGTTCTACCCCTCTCCATCTCAGTTTGGGATTTAGGCTTGTACAAAAGACATACTTTTATGGAAAAATGTTACCCATTGCATTGTTATTTGCATTTTGTTTTCCATTTCAGGTCTATTATGCACAGCAGCGGCAGACAAATGTTTATCATCTCCCTGCAACAATGGTGCCACCTGTCTTGACCATCTGAGTGACTATGTGTGCCTGTGTCCCAAAGGACCAATGTGGTACATGGGTAAAAACTGTGATGAGCTGTATGATGCCTGTATCATGGCACCATGCACCAACTGTACCAGCAAGCCTGGGACTGGCGAGTTCACCTGCCACTGCCCAGATGGCTTCACAGGGCTCAACTGCACCCAGGATGTGGATGAATGTCAGAGCAACCCTTGCAAAGGCATCCAGTCCCATTGTGTTAATGGAGTCAATGGTTATTCCTGCCACTGCCCCCTTGGATTTGGAGGAGATGCCTGTAAGGATAATGTGACCACTTGTTCAGAGGAGACATGCCAGAATGGTGGCACTTGTATGGACATCCCTGACACTGGGTACCGATGTCAGTGTGCTGCTGGGTACCAGGGGAGGATCTGTGAGGTGAACATTGATGAATGCCAATCTGAGCCTTGTCAGAATGGAGCCATCTGTAAAGACGGGGTTAACGCCTACCAGTGTTTCTGTGTGCCTGGATTTCAAGGCTACCACTGTGACTTAGACATCAACGAGTGTGCCTCCCGACCCTGTCAAAACAATGGCACATGTGTGGATGACGTAGATCACTACAGGTGTGACTGTGCTCCAGGCTTCAAAGGTAAGACAATGTGTATTGTAATTCAGTGTTATGACTGGCTGGGTTTTTGAAAGCAGAAATGTTATTTAATGAGAGATTCTTGGCTAAATTAATACATTTCACCATTTTCAGTTTCAAGGATTCACTGATGCTCCCAGAACTGTATTCATTTCAGGCTGATAAAGCAAACAGTAATCCATTATGAGACACTAGCACTCTCCACTTAAGCATAAAGCTGGACTACCAAGAGCAAACAAGAGTGTCTAAGCTTTCTTCAGCACTATACTGTCCTCTGGAAACACTTACATTGTTTTCTGAATTTGCAGCGTGTTTGTGTATTTGGCTGTGTCTTTACAAAAGAAAATCCTACATCACTAATTAGTTAAATAGCCATTTCATACCTTTCCTATGCCCAATTTCTTGCATGCATGAATGTAACTTTACCAAATCAACCATATTGTTTCATCAACTGAAAAATACATGGACTAACTCAGGAAAATGTGGGGGTGATGGAATCATATTTCTGTGGTATTGCCTGTTTTATAGCACCTGTAAAACTCATGGGTGCAATGCCCATGACTGTAACCACATTCTTCAATGTGTTTTTATCTTAACCATACTTAATTAGCCATAACCATGATCTTTTTTGAATGTTAACCTTAGTGTAGTTGAGTCATTTCCAAACATTTTGACTTGCAAGCCAGAAAAAAACAGCTAGGCCCTAAGTCTGCTTTGGAGTCCTCACAGATTGCATATAAGAGACCTGATGTATAATTGTCCAATAATGCACAAGAATAGTGCCAGGTTTTAAAAAACCATGCTCTAGATGGTTTATCAGGCTAAAACTTGTTTTAATGCTGTATGATCATAGTACTACTTTTATGCTGACCATGCTGTTATCCAGTATTTTGTGACAGCATTCAGTTGCTACATGTTTGAAAACAGGTTTTGAGTGTATAGATTAGCACAGTGAGAACAGAGAGCATATTGTATTATTTAAAAAAAATCTTCTAATAATAATAAACTGTATGAAATGAGTTTGCATGGCTCTATGTTTAAGTAGCATTAGTCTGTGTTGCTGTTTTCCATTTGAAGCTGAGCTCTTGGCAGCTCCAGTGTTACTGTGTTGTGTCTGTACGTGTACTAACATAATTAGGTGTTTTGCCACTCTTACATCTTGGCCCTCTGCCATCCCTGCTCTGTCCTGTTTAGGGATTAACTGCGAGGTGGAGATCGATGAGTGTGAGGTGCATCCCTGCCAGAATGGCGCCACCTGCCGAGACCACGTCGCCACATACACATGTGAGTGCATGGCTGGCTTCCAGGGCCAAGACTGCGAGGTCAACATTGATGAATGTGCCAGCATGCCCTGTTTGAATGAGGGCAAGTGCATAGACGGGGTCAACAGGTAGGACTACACACACACACACACACACACACACAACACACACACAGCGAAGAAGGACAGTGATAGAAACGGAGGTGAAACAAGAGCGAACGGACGGGCATTCACTCGATGGAAAGAGCTCCGGTGTTGTGTGGAAATCTGTTCCCCCGTCAATATGTGTTTCCCCTTACCACCGGGACATGAGAGGGCTCAAAACCGACATTCTATCTACTAGATCAGTAAGTAACAAGACCTGCCTACTTATTAATACAACCAGGTTTTTACTCTGCCTTTATCACAGCACTGAGACCAGAGATTCTAGATCCAACTGGAATTCTTACGGTTGCTTTTGCTTTGGACAGTAGCCAGGCTGCTAACAGTAACCATGTTGCTAACATGCCACAAACAATGATGCCATTTGGAAATACTAGGGGGAGGAAAGTTGTCTATTTCCACTTTAAGTTTTTGAACTAAACTCAGATGAAACTGAGATGTGGTTGAAAAATTTGTCAGCTGGTGTGATGTTAATGACCTGGATTTTAATATTATTAAGATGAAGGAGCAATTGACATTTGAAAAAATTGCAATTCTGCAATTGTCAATTCTCATAAATCCACAGGCTGAAATAAAATTGTTTATTGTTAGAAATATGAGAGGGTAATATTGATATGAAACTTAACTTTTTAGAAAATGTTGATGCTGGATTTTAAAATGCTTTCTATCGCAATTTTAGATCTTTTTTTTTTTTTTAAATCTGAGTTTTGTTTCCAGTGCCAACTTCATCAAAAGGCTAGTTCTATGATTGGTTTGACTCCAGATTCATGAGAAAAGGTACTGGGGGAAAGACTCGGGGGAGTTCAAGACCCTACATCAGTTTAAAGTTTACCCTTTGTAATATTTAGTCAGTGTGTTGGTGACCAGTTAAGGAGTTGCGCTAGAAAATTGTTTTTACAAAATGTCCTTTGTGCGCAGCTGTGAAAATATGGATCACATATATATGTATATGAATATGTGTTTGTGCATTCGTACTGTAGTGGCAACATGTCTGCTGTGATGTGGCAGATGCAAACTGCTATCACTGTCTCAATATTTCTGATGATTTAGTTCAAAGTTAAGATAAGATAAGATAAACTTTATTGTCCCGAAGGAAATTTGTCTTGGGCATAAAGTGCTCGACACATATATGACACATACATAAAAAAAACAGGACAACAATGTACACTTAGACAACATGATAAAAGTTAAGGTCTTCTTTGTTCAGAATGAAGCTTCCATAAGGCAACATTTAATGCCAATAATGCCTCCATATCTTTATGTTTGAGTAATTGTTTCTGACATGCACTAGCATGATGTCTTTGATGACATGTCAATATGTGTGTGAATCTGATCAAATAATTAATGCAAATTTCTATACAACTTTCTCCACCCTGTATTTGACGGTTTATATTTTCCTCTCATGGCTGCATGGCAGACATTAAAGTTGAACAGGGATAAGAATTAATCCACTTACTGTCAGTCATTGTAATGAGTCATTAGATTGCTAGAGGTGCTATGAATACCTGGTAGTAACACCGATTGGAACAGCAGGGAGTGAGGAAGATTTGTTTACACATGCTCAGGAACAGGACAATTGATTTAAATGGTCCAGAAAACGATAGATCATAGTGCAGGTTTGGACAGGAAGATGAAATTGTTAGACGCCATCCTGCAGAGGTCCACACACCCATTCATATAACTGAGTGATTGTTTTAAGTGGCCCTTGTCAACTACAATGATGAGCAAATGAGTGTTAAAACGTGTTTCTTGTGTCAATGACTAGAAATACTGCTGCTTTTATTTGTTGTGGTATTTTTTTGGTAGTTTTTTGACTTCTTAATCACTGTCTTTGCAATGACCAACATTATATTTGTCTATTTAAATATGTTTATAAATATTTTATTATCTTTAATGGCGCAATTTGTAAAATATGGCCATAATTTTATTTTGAATAGTTAAAAAAAATAAATTAAGGTTATCAACAGAATGTGAAGAAACAGCAGTGTTGACGTTATGTCAAAGACATTTATGTCTTGTGTTGCAGAAAAATCTGCAGTTAGCATTGCTAACCAGCTAGCCCCAGCCCGTCTTGCCTCTTAATACCACTTTGTACCTCTAGAGGTGATCTAGAGTCTATTATACCCGTAGTTTCAGCTGAGAAATGTCTACGAGCAGAGAGTTTCACAAGCTCTCTTAGCGTTTAGTCTAATAAATAAACAAAACAAAGTGACAAAATGTCAAGAAAGGAAATATTGTTACAGCTATTTTCCTTCCTTAACAGAAAAATACAACCGTACACCTTCTGAATTCAAATTTCTTCCTCTTACCGAACTAAGAAAAGCTTAATTGCCTCGTTAAATCATTGTAAACACACTATTCAAACGAGACATAAATAATAACCCTGTCTTTCCACAATCACCTCTGATTTGGTTGACATAATTCCTGAATTTCACATTCAAGATGTGAAAATATTCTGACTCTACACGCCGTTTTCTCTCGCTGCTGATGGCCGACTCTATCTGGCTGTTCTGCAGCTTCACCTCTCTCCTGCCCCCCGCCCCCTGCTTTGTCCTGTCGTCCCTGCAGTCATAGTCCTTGTCGGAGCCGCTGTAAATCACCTCCGTACTGTATCTCCTGTCGTCAAACTAGCCTCCACCGGTCTCAGAGGCTGTGTCCGCTCCCAGTTTGGTTTCCAGTCATATTCAGGCTGTGGAGCTTGTTGTAGCTGAGTCCTGTTGCCCACAGTGACTCCTCCTATAATACAAAGTCGCAATCTAGGCAAACTTCGGTGAGCAGTAGGGCATCTAGCTCCTCCACTAACTGTGCTGAGCTAACTATAGCTTTAACCAAAGATAATACACAGCCCAAGACATAGCAGACAGTATAGTGACAGCAGTTGGTTATTACTTTGGTGATATGCTGCCCCCTATATTTTTATCTTCAAATTCTGGCTATATTTTACAAATTGCACCATTAAATATTCAAAGCTAGACTATGTAACTTTTGAAAGAGAGAAATTGCACATTCTTCCTTTTACAACTGAAAAGGTGGATTCATAAGGAATAACACATCCTCATTGAAATACGCTGCTTGCTTATGTTACATGGGGATACCGGTGACAGTTTTAACATGGGACGGTTGTAACACCTTGAATTCCTCCAATCAGAAATAAGCTAGCGCGATTACATTCACTCTGCAGATGCTCAGTTAGATTGTCTTGTTGCTTCAAAAAATGAGCCACAACTCATACAAAACATTACAAGCAAATATTTGTTTTTGAGGTAAAAATGTAACTTTTCTATCAGATGTATTTTTTGGATACTGTCCTGCGAACACATGTCAAGAATCAAAGAATTAAGCAAAAGTATTATAATGATCACTGTTTTGTAAGTTAAAAATAGAAATGACTCGTGTCAAACTAGCAGTGGGGCCAGTAAACGTGAGGTGAAAACATGGCTGGTGATACTGGGAAGCCTCTTTGCAAGATGATAATGTCACGCAATGTGATGAACTGAACAAATTCATTTAATTTATATCATATTATAATGTATATTATAAAACCTAAAAGCCTGCATATGCTAAGTTAATGATCATCAGTTGCATGCTAATAGTCAGAACCGAAAGAGAGATAGACGGGGAGTCCCAATTCCTTTGCCGCAGAGGACTTCAAGTATTATTTAAAAAATGAAACAAATAGTCACAATAACATGAATGATAAATAATGTTTTTCATTTTGAGTATTTGATTGATTAATAACATAGGCTATATTTTAGACATGGTATGACCATTCCTGATATGTGTTACATCTGTGACCTTATTTCAATAAATTTTGCAACCTGTACATATTTCATAAAACCACTTAAATTCACTGTTTCAGTTGACACATTGAGGTTTGGAATATAACAAATCGGCTATTCCAGTTTAAATGTATTTTAATTTATTGGAGAAATAGCAAAAAAGTGTTACTACTGTCTCTGGCATCCCCTACATTATTATTCGTATCTATTTGTACTATGGTTACAATATTTTGTGTCATGTCACAGATAAAGAAGACACATTTGAGTTTCCTGCTGACTTAAGAGAATCATGGGAACTGAAGGGAGGTTCAACATGTTGTTGTCACTTGTGGCCACAGTGGCTGTGGTTCAACAAAACATAATAGATATGCATTGCATTTGAAATTGAACCACTGATGTAGAAATATAGAAATCAATATGTGCCTACGTCCAATTTCTTAAACATTTTTGACAGTGATTTTTCAAAGAGGAATCAAATATTAAGATATAATTATCCACGACATCTTGTTGACAATCACAGTATAAGAAAGGCTTGTCTTTGTCTGTGCTCTTTCTAGCTATGAGTGTGACTGTGAGGGGACAGGCTTTGTAGGCGACCACTGTGAAGAGGATATTCCTGAATGTGCCTCTGGCCCCTGTCAGCATGGAGCCACTTGTTTGGAGGGGATAAACCAGTACAAGTGCCACTGTTGGCCAGGTATACCATTACTCTGGACACCAACCCTACACCCGTTATAAAACAACTCTCAACATTGCAGCGGTTACACATAACCCACAACATAGCATAGGTTAACATAACTACTTATCGCCATTAAACTTGTTGCAATATTTAAGTAAAGGAAAAAAAATAGCATACACAAAAAGTGTCCACAGTCTGAAGGTTTCCCACACACAAATCAAACCAAACAAAAGAGTTGGATGTTCTGACCCTTGAGTTTAAAGGACAAGACAAAGGGTCAAAGAATAGGGCTGTGCTTTGCACAATTAAGCATTTATGGCATGGCACTGTCGATATCATTCAGTGCTGTGAAGAATTACAAAGTAATGCATGAGGCAGAGAGATGCAGACGATTGAAGTGTTAATGTGATATTTGCTGCCATATTGTGTTTGTGTGTCATATATATATATATTGTATGCTATTTGCCACTGTAGTTATTCCTTCTCTCTACACTGGCTATAAGCAATTGCTATCAAGCCCGTGTGTGATTTGCGGACAAATACACAGTCATTATTAGTATTGCCAACTGTTTTCAACAGAAGGTAGCTAAAGGGTGGCCGTGGCTCAGGAGGTAGAGCGGCCGTCCACGCCGTCAGTGTGACAGTCGAAGTGTCCTTGGGCAAGATACTGAACCCCAAATTGCCCCTGAAGGCATAGCCACCGGTGTGTGAGTGTCTGTGTGAATGGTTGCATCTCCTATTGAGCAGGTGGCACCTTCGATGGTAGTCTCTGCCACCTGTGTATGAATGTGTGTATGAATGGGTGAATGTGTGAAGTGTTGTGAAGCACTTTGAGGTGTCGGTAGACTTGAAAGGCGCTCCTAAGTCCATTTACCATTTAAAGTCTGCTTGAAAGGTCACTAGATGATATCATGCAACAATTTGCATATCAGTGATATTATAAACTTGACTAACTGGCTTTAAAATTACTGTATATCTAGTTTTTCTAGAAATACTTTTTAAGAAGGACACTGAACCAATAAACTGGTTCTTTGAAAATTTTTGGAAACTATACGTATTTTCTCTTTGTGTTTCAACATCATTTCAAGCTGCAGCACAGGGATACGTCCTGGTAGTCACATGCAAGTATGTTAACAGACCTGGCTTGCAGCCAACAGTACAGGCGTTAGCTCTGGCTAGCTAACAACAAGTATGTCTGGCATATGTTGGTATGTACTGTATGTGTGGACAACATGCTCTTATTCCCAACTCGTTGAATGTGGCTGATTGGTCAGTGGCCTTTAGCTTCAAACCACTGACTGTATATAAAGGTGGATGATATGAGAGCTTTCCAAAAAATTGAGCCAAAACATCTCGATCGCCTCCTGGTGGTGGGCTGCAGAATAAGTGATAAACCCCTTCCCCTCAATGATATCAAGTAAACGTCAAATAAATGTTTCCCAAAGATGGTTTCTGTCATTTTAAGTAGTTCTTATCAAGCTGATTTTTCTGATCAGTTTGGTTTTAATTATTATTTGATGCTATAAAAAGGGGGTGAAACGTCATGAATGACAGCTGAGCCCTGCTCACGATTAGGCAGGCAGGTGTATGGGTGGGAATTTGATACCGCGGCTCCACCACCTGGTCACTGCTGCACAGACTCTGGCTTCAAATGACATCACCAGTGCAATATGGCAGTACCCGTATCCGGGACATTTTGGCTTCATTTTTGTACAGTGGGAGGAAGTGGAGACGCGTCATCCATCTTTATTATGTCAGTGCTTCAAACTATGATGCTCCTCTAGCATCAGTTCTGCAAGTGTAGGGCTCCACTGTCATGTTGGCACAATAAATGTGCAACGTCTGGTTAGACATTGAAAATAAAGCTTGTTGACAAACATTTCACACATTATATGTTTTTAACTGTTATGAAATGGTTGCAGTTTGGTTAGGTTCGGGGAAAAAAACTTCTTGGTTAGGTAGGAAAAGATCATGCTTTGAGTAAAAAGAGATATGTTAAGTTATACATAACTAACGTATGCACATATTGTAAATTCAGTAACTTATCATGTGTCACTAAACTTTTGGAAGTTACATGACTTACATTAGTTCAAAATGTTAGCTTTAACATTTCATCACACATGGGACTGAAACCCTGGTCTCCCATGGAGAAGTCCTTTGTGTGACTCATCCAACCATCCCAACTGTGTACTGACTTTGTCTTTTCTCGCTCTTTATACTCCTACACCAGAGGGGTGCCTCTAGAAATTACACTAGAGGGCTGTCTACATGGTCATACTTAGAAGCATAGGGCCACTATTCAGGCTGTATGTATTTGCATTGGGAGTGAGAACGGGCTGGTGTGGAAGGATGGGGTTACTTGCTTGTATGGACAAAATAAATGATTACAGTGACCAGTAACTCTTTTAATGTGCATGTATGTGAGGATTGTATTAAGACACACTTGAAAATATTCAACCTTAAACTTGTACATGTATGTGCGTCTGTCCAGGCTATGAGGGAGAACACTGCCAGGTGGATATAGATGAGTGTGAGCAGCATCCCTGTGAGAATGATGGCAAGTGTTTTCAGCGCTCAGATATCCTGAACTATGGGATGCTGCCTGAACTCACCAAAGCCAATTTCAGCTTTGAAGAGGCAGCTGGTTTCATCTGCCACTGTCTGCCAGGATTCACTGGTAAGCCACAAGAAAAACCCATTAGTTTCTTGGTATATTTGCTCATTAACTCATCATGAAGCGAGGAGGACATAGATATATGAATCTCATTACTATGCTTGCAGGAGACAACTGCTCAGTCAATGTGGACGAGTGTGAGTCTGCTCCGTGTCAGCATGGAGGAAGCTGTCAGGATCTGGTCAACTCTTATCAATGTGTGTGTCCAGATGGATTCACAGGTAGGAGAACCCTTTTACCTGCTCTTCTACTCTTATTTCCTAACAAAAGAAAACTGAGCTGCTTTTCCTCCAGACGCACCCCACAGGGTTGTGTCCCAATCCTGTTACTTTTAATCCTCACTGACTGCAGATGTGCACTTTCACTTGGCAGTTGCTACATGGGCTTTTGATCAGTGAGTCTGTACAGCTGTGACACTTACTAAGACTGAACTTTACTACAACCAAAGACACTGCTGTTGAGTTCAGGCAAAAACTTGCACTTTTCCTAGAATGTTGTTAAAGGGCAACAGTGAAAAAAGTACCTTGATGAAATTTTGCTTTGACTTGAATACTGAGGCAATATAAATGTAAATAAAGGGGGAACAAAAGAATAACTTTGTCCCAACACCAGTACACACTCATTCTAAACAGATTTGTTCCAAGTATGCTCAGAATAGTCAGTAAGCATACTAAAAAGAGTGTGACGAAGATTTGTTCTTTTGACTTTGCGTGTGCTATAAGACTCAAGGGAAATGAAGGAGTTTCTCATAGCTGGAGAATTTTGATAAATTTCGGGTGGTGGTGAGGCAGCTACAGAAAAACATACAAATACTTTGACATAAATATGTCACTATACATATGAAATATATACTATGATATAGTATTAAGCCTTCCTTATCACATTTTGTACTGTAGTTTACTGTACTTATTAGGAAAGCAATGTCCATTTTGGAAAACCCAGACTTTCTTTTGAAGAAAACCTTTTACCCTTTCTCTTCTGGTAAGCGTTTCAGGAAAAAAAAAATCAGAATGTTAATTCCATTCAAATTAGGCAATTACCAGAAATGAAACCAGTCACAATATTTTGAATTACGAATTTGTAGAAGCGTTTCTTTCCTTACACAGCTCCATCTGTATCTTATTTCATGTTGTTGAATAAAAGAATAATAATAAAAGTCTTCTGCAGTGTGTTGTGTCACAAGCCAACTCTCTTTTACTCTATTAAGAAGTTATTAGAGAATAGTAATCATTGCATTTGAACTTAAAAATGATCTTTTATCATTATCCTTCTTTCATTGCATCACTGCAAAAACAACTTCCCTGTGGGAGACAAGAAAGATCTGTAAACTGAACTGAATGTCCAGTGTAGACTGATTCACGTCAGGCTTCAAAATCTCCTTGGCCGAACACTAAACGGTTAATCTTCCTCCTGCTGATCATTCCTCATGGCCAGCCAAGGTATTAATTCCTCATTAGAGTAAATTTGTCAGTGCATCACTCAAAAGAGGAGGAACTGCACCAAAGGCTGACCTTAAAACACACAATCTGGACTTAAAAGTGAGAAATGCAGCCAAAAGCTCTTGACAAAATGAGAGGCTAATTTGCTAACGGTATTACGGCCACGCGATGTGGCGCCCACAGCAGAGCGGAGGCGATGAGAGGGCATATGGTATGGAGGATCATACCAGAAAACAACAAAGCCAATAAAAGGTGCCATATGTCAGGCGTCCACCTTCGGTATTAAATGGGGGTCTCCTAAGAAATTTGTCAGGGGGAGGGGAGATTACAGCAAAGCTGCTTAGAAGCCTAATTAAAGCCTGATGGGAAAAAAACACAATACAAAACATTAGGAGCAAAACAAGGTCCTTTTCTTAAATGATCTGCACTTCAGTCTTCTTCATTCTTTATATGCTAATAACAAAGCAGTCTTGTGCACCAGTAAGCGAAGACAGAAAAAAACTCCATATGGCTCAAAACTATGATCCTGTTAACTTGAGAAGTTGAGTTTCCACGTGAGTGAGATGGTCATTGCTGTAACTGGCTTTTAAGCCAGTACAGATAAAACCCTCTTGTGCCCTCCCCACTGCACTTGCACCATGCCTGTAGAGCTTGATTGAGGTTTTGAGTGCTGATGCAGGACATTTCGGATTAAAAATGTCTGAGTTAGGGTTAAGCCTATTGGTTTGGTTATATATAATTAATAAATTCATGAACAAATCTGTTCACATTGTGGCTTCCTCATGCTTTCTCATCATATCTTCATCAACAGGTGTAAGCTTTAAAAGCTTGATTTAGGCAATTAGTTTTTTTTAATTGAATTAAAGAAAAATCTTAAAAAATCTTCAATGAACTGCAATTCCACAGACAGAGTTTCCCACCCCTGCTGAGCATGTCACAAAACACAAAATTCTGACAATAAAGTTGTTTAAAAAAAAAAGAAAAAAGAGTCAACTGCAAGTTGAAGCAAAATAAGAATTTTAAGAATGTAATCTTTAATGTCACTATCTTTATTCCCAATAAATCAGAATTTAGACAGTCTTTAGCTTTAATAATGCAGATTGTGTGAGGTTATCATAATTCTAAGAAATGAAATTTTAGCTTTTCTAAACTATCTTCCTGATTTACTAGTAACCCCCAGAGCATACTATCACAATGACTAAAAATAACAATAATAAAAAACACTAATGTCATATAATCAGACACAATGGTGGATGAGAGTCACTAGCTAATATGCAAACATTATTAAAAGATCAATATCGGTCAGGCCATATGCTCAGGCATGGTCCACCCCGCAGCCTTGAACCTGCAGCACCTTCTGCTGGTTCATTCTAGCAGCTCCTGCCACTAGTGGGCATCCACAGGCCAGCACATAGAGCAGGGAGGGGACTGGAGCACTGCTTTCCACTTGTCAAACACTGACAGGAACCAGCTGGTGGCTTACTGCTCTGCTAGGGCTGGACAACATACAGGAGAGGAGCAGGGGGTATGAGGGAGGTAAGGGAGGGATTCTGAGTGGGATGAAGGAGGGAGAAAGAGAGAGAATAAGAGGTAGGCAGGGCTGCCTTGTAATCACTCCTGCCTGTCTGCCTGGTACAGACTGGAGGAGTGGAGGCACTTCTGCTTTGTAAACTAGAGAGAGAGAGAGACACACAGAGAGAGAGAGAAATGCGTCACTTCTGTAATCCAGCAGTGTGACGAGTGTGTTGGCTGTTGACTCGGTGGATCATGGGGGGAAGCAGGTTGATGCTGCTGCTGTGCTGCTGCTGTGGGCCCTGGTGGCTGACAGGTACATTTTAATGCTACACTAACAAAGATGAAAGTTGCATGCTTGTGTATGAGGGTGGAGTCTTTTCACAGAAAGAACAAGCAGCTTTAGGTTTCCTTAAGTGTAGAATGTTTTAACGGACTATGTTAATGCAAGTTGACTGCTGCTGCCAGGGCTTAATGTTGAATGCGGTTTGATGAGGCAGCCCTGACAACTGTAACTAGGCATATAGAGTGTAATTCTGGCACAGGGCATGTGTTTGACACATTTTTCTGACAAGTATATAGTGTAATATTTCCATTTCTAGCTGATAGAGTCAGTTTGACAGACACTGGTTTAATTGTGTTAGGCAAATCTATGAAAATCTAATTCTCCTTTAATTGTGCAATTAATGCAGTTTTCCTCCAGTCATTTCCTCATCTGCAGACCACACTGACAGAAGACATCATGCCTTTCCTACATCCAACCTTCCTGTTCATCTGTATGCATGCATGCTTAGTTTGGCACCCCAGTCCCCTTGTCAGTTGATTGACTAACCTGATTTATGATTAAATTATTAGATTAAATATGAGGAGGAGTTGAATCAGTGTTGTTTAATTATGTTTTAGTACTAAACATGCATGTCTCCCATTACAGGCATACACTGTGAGGTGGATATTAACGAGTGTGACAGCAATCCCTGCCAGAATGGTGCCACGTGCAAAGATGCTGCCAACTCCTATAGGTGTCACTGTCCCGTACCAGAGCCTGGCCAGGAGCCCTGGGGTGGGCGAGACTGTGAAGTCCGTCTGGTTGGCTGCCAACAGCATCAGTGTCAACACGAAGCAGGCTGTGTCCCCATGCTGACCGATGATGGAAAGCACAGCTACGCCTGCAAGTGTCCGGCTGGCTGGAGTGGGGATCGCTGCAACACATCCACCACCTTCTCCTTCAACTTGGAGGGCTACGTTCACCTTCAGCTGCCTGTTTCCAAAAACAGGACAAAACGAGAAACCAAAGACGACAATCACGGGCTACACATGCAGCTCAGATTCAAGAGCACTTTGCCAGACATGGTGCTGTACTACTGGGGCACTGTGGAGCACTTTGCCTCCCTGGAGCTTGTTGGAGGCTCTCTTCAGGCCAGGGTGAAGTCAGGGAAGGTACTGCAGGTTATTTACCCTGGCCCAGTAAATGATGGAGAATGGCACCAGGTCACTGTGACCATGGATGAGAGCCTGGTTCTGGTTGTAAAAGGACCCAGCTGTGAGGAAGAGTGCCAAGTGAAGAATGAAGGTTACAACCATCTGATTTTCCTCCAGCCCAGCTCCTTTCATCAGATTTATGTTGGAGGAGCACCACAGGACTATTTATCCCATACGTCCAGCAGAAAGGGGTTCATTGGCTGCATGGAAGACCTTGAAGTTGACCATAAGCTGCTTCTGCCTCAGGACCTCATCAGAGAGGAGAATCAGGGCTTGGAAATGGGTTGCAGCAAAAAAGACTGGTGTCACAATGACCCATGCATGCAGCGTGGGCAGTGTGTGGACATGTGGGTTCGTGCCAGCTGTATGTGTCATCGGCCCTACTATGGAGAAAGCTGTGAGAAAGGTGGGAATACTTACAGTAGACCTTGCAACTTTGCAGGAATGTGCTCTACAGCAAAAACACTATTTAGGGATCACTGCATAGATTAATTAGTAGCTAGTAGGGCTTCTCAAAGTGGGGGTGTCCACGACTATGTGTAGGAGGAACTGGTTTAATGAGTCTATAGTAGATGGGATTCAGTACTTAAAACATCCACAAATTTTTGCACCACTCTGAAAGTCATGGTCATCTTTTTTGGTGTGGGTATTAATGAGATTTAACCTCCCTTCTAATGAGCAGTCAAAGCACTTGGTCCAGACAAAGCTGGATGTATCAAAGTCTGGCCATCTTTACCTGCTCCACTTTGCAGTAGTGAACTCTTGCTGCTGTTTGGGGCTGCTATCATATTTGGTTAATCAAATCATTCAATCCAGTTATATATATATATATATATAATAAATAACCAAGTATTTAATTGTAATTTTGACAAAATGCAACAATAGTCACTATGCCTAGCAGTCTCATTATTGGATACACCTTTATGCATTCCTGAAAGGTTCCCCCAGTCAAATCAAGCAAATCAAATCAGCTTTTGTGAACTACAAATGATTTCACCTGAAGATCTGCATGGTTTGTGTAAAAGAATCACTGGCTATTTAGAGTATTTTACTTTCAAAAAGTTGTGGCACAAAATAAAAAATAAGGAATGGATATCCTGACTTATATTCTCTATAATATGCATCAAGTTATAAAACCACTGGATACTTCATTTCTCATAGTGCAACTCAATTGACTATTTTTGTTAGACCCCTTCCTTCCTGGTAAATGCATGTCATTCAAAGTTTCTGTTAAACAGCTACACTGTTCAAGCCACACCACACATTAGAATACTTTTTCACAGGTTGAGTAGTACCCTAACCCCATGCCCAGTAAAGCCTGAGAGCCCCAATAAGGAAACCTAAATAAAGTATTGCGAATACAGATGTATAGCATGTGCCAGTGGGGTAAGATGTTGTTGGGATAAGATACTGACAACTTTGTCCTTCCCACTTCTACCTCAGAGTATCCATCCTGGACCTTTGGCCATGAGAACACCACCAGCTATTCTGCCTTCAAGATCTTCGAAACCCATGGAGAGAACTTCACTATCTCCTTTTCAATGCGATCCCTCAAACACAATGGTCTGCTCCTGCAGCTCCATCGAGAAGGAAAGCCTTACCTGACAATCTATCTGAAGGAGGGAACTGTTGCCATTTACAGCCCTCACACCACACTGCTCTCTGAGGCCAAATTTGTCACTGATGGCAACAATAATTTGGTGACTCTAAAAGTACACTATGGCCATGTGGTCTTTCCCAAAGCAGGGAATCACCGTGCCTTAGGCAACGTCAGTGTAGAGGCAGGGGATGTGGCATATGTTGGAGGGCTCCCTGCAGGCAAGAGCATGAATGCCTGGGGTGGAAACTTCAAGGGCTGCCTGCAGGACATTCGGCTTGACCACAAGCATCTGACCACTGAGGATCATCCAGAGGGGGCAGAAGTCTACCAGGCAAGCACAGAGGAGAATGTGCTGCCAGGATGCCAAAGTGATGACACATGCAAGGTAAAGAGAAAAATACACAGTATAGTCATCACTTTAGCCACAGAATATTAAAACAACAAAAAGACAAGGTCAGACAGCACAGCCAATAGTTTTTGAGAAATTTCAGTTTGAAACAAAATTGTGGACTGATAAAATTGGCTAACCAGTATTGTCTTCTCTAGAGCCACTACTGTACGGCTACTCTAGCTATGTAATTAAGCATGACTTCTAAAATTGTCTGGCTAAAGATAGTTTTTAATGACAACCCCCAGATAAACATTGTTAGTGCCTTGTAGTGCTATCTGATAGCTGGGTTTACTGTATTTCCTCACCTGTATTGACAGTGATCTGGTTGTGAGTCCCTTTGAGCTGTAAGTTACTGCTCAATCCTCTCTGCTGCTATTACCTCTGTGGTCACATCAGGTGAGAGATTTTACAAGTGATTATCTAATCCATCCATCTGTGTTTGTCTGTACACAGGATGAGCCATGTTTCAATGACGGACAGTGTCAGGTCACCTGGAATGACTTCAAGTGCAACTGTCCCATTAACTACTCAGGGCGGCTGTGCGAGACACGTTTGTGGTGTGTTGACAATCCTTGTTTTGATGGAGTGCGGTGTGTGGACCTACAGGATGGTTATGAGTGTAAGTAATCCTTTGGCAGTGATTATCACTCTCTTTATCAAGGCAGGGCAAGTCAAGTCAGGTGAGGTAAAGTTTATTTTTTCAGCTGTTAATTTCTTAATTTGATTTGCAGTCTGGAAAAGTTTGTGAAGGGCCATTTAACATAATATGGTAAGGACAATCTGCCAAGTTTAGACCCTCACTGACATCATGGAAAAACTCCTTAGTACAAAAGGGGGAAGAACCGCCAGTGCCATGGGGGGTGTGCTTGATCTGCAAGGGTGTTTGGGCGGATGGTTTGTGTGAATTGGCATCCACATGAATGTCAGGATCCAGGGTTTCCCAGCAGAATATTGCACTGTAGCGAGATTATCAGTGCTATTCATTTCAACTGTCAGTGGTTTTAATGTTGTGGCTGATTGGTGTATATTTACTTAGTAATGATAAGTTAAAGAAAAAAGTTTTCTATTACCTGTTTAATACTACTATACTGATTCCATATGAGAAAAATAAAGTCATTGGTGAGTGGCCCCAAGAACTGATTAAATTTAAATGGTTGTTTTAGTTGGACTACCTTATGAGAGCTCTACTGTACAATTGTAAATTAACTAACAACTATATTCAGCATATCTTAACCTTACACCAAGGAGTAGGACTACTGTAGAAACAGTGGATCAGTTGGTTATTTTCCAATCATTACATAAAATTGAAAAATTGCTCTTTTTTTGGAATCAGCACACAGTCCTTTATTGCAGTAACTTATGAGAACTGCTCATATCTTCTGCTTCCACAGGTTTAACTGAAGCCATTTTTCAGGACAATGCCCTCCAGTATGTTGCCAACAGCTCTTTGCTGAGCCCTGTAACCAACATCACCATGGATATACGGACACGGGACACAAACGGAATCTTGTTGCGGGCCGCCAGCAGAGCTGAGGTCTTTTGTCTGGGTCTGCTCAACTCATCCCTGCTGGTCAAAATGGACAGCGGGGTAAGTGCTGAGCTGCTGGCCTTTACAAGTGACAGGCCTGTTGCGGACGGAGTGTGGCATCAAATCCAGTTGACCATGGTCAATCCCACCCATTTAGCGTCCCGCTGGAGCCTCACTGTTGATGGGCAGAGAGTTGGTGGCAGCTTTGGCATTGGAGGAAATCTTAACTTCCTCAATGAAACCAAAATCTGGCTGGCTGAAGAATACACTGGATGTATAGGGGAGGTGAGAGTGGGTGGAGTCTACCTGCCACTCATAAATGTACCAGATGCCCCTCAGATGAGCCAGTTCTCCAGACTGGGTGGGCACGAGCCAATCATAGGATGCCAAGGTACACCGATTTGTGATTCCCAGCCCTGCCTCAACCTTGGTGTATGTCAGGACCAGTTTAATGAGTTTAACTGCAGCTGCAGTGCAGGATGGGAGGGGAAACTGTGTGAGATGGAGGTAAATGAGTGTTCTTCAGGTCCCTGTGTCTACGGTACATGTAAAGACCTGCTGGCAGACTACCAATGTGACTGTGAGCCTGGATACAAAGGGAAAGACTGCCAGGATGAGGTGGACAACTGTCTGCAGTTCAGCTGTGTGAATGGAGGAATCTGCATGGAATTGGAGGGAGTGCACACATGCTCCTGTCCTCCTGGCTATATTGGCAAGCGCTGCCAGTGAGTACAGACTTTCCTGTTTCTCTTCAGCACATTTTAGGTGTGTAGCTTTTGTTAGTACAAAAAAGTTAGTATAAAAAAATATTGATAAGTGTTTCTTTAAGATCACAATTATTCACTCCCAAATGAACAGTACAAGCCTACAGGTTATGTTGATTAAATAATTTTTTTTTCCCAGGCTTTCCTCAGGTGACAAGCTAATCTAAATGTTTCATATGTGAACAGCAACTCAATCTTTGTGCATCCTCCATATTTACATAATAAAAATCATTATTTATATTACTAAACAAAGTACTGCACAGTTCCACATAAAACAGCAGTAGAAAACAAGGTGAACCTAGTTTTCTGTATCAGTCAAACAGCACATTGAACATTTCTTCTTCCAGGCTGTCATACAGTTGCAGCCATAAGGCAAGGCAGCTTTATTTGTATAGCACATTTCAACAACAAGGCAATTCAAAGTGCTTTACATAAAACATAAAAGGCATCAAGACACAA
>JBBPCS010000097.1:92747-104761 GCA_037974645.1 Hollardia meadi | reverse complement strand
TAACTGCTTCCATGTGCAAAGGGAATCAGTTTTGGCAGATGATCAGTTTTGGCACACCTGTAATTAAAGTCAGTACCAAAACAGACACCAGGGCAGGGAAATTACATGTAGGTGACTTTGGAGCATGTTAATACCTGACTCACCTTTCAGGTGGTGATTTATTTTATACAACTAATAACAACAATAACAATGATAATAATTACTATTGTTGTTGTTGTGTAGATAACATGTAGGTAACTTTGGAGAGAAAATACACTGAGCAGACAACATCTTTTATACTCTCTCTTTTATACTTTATTTGCATATTTGGTATTGAAGTAATCCAAAAGTAACTAAAAGTAATCAGGTTACATTACTTCAATATTGTGATACTTGGATTAAGTTACTGATTACATTTTTTAACAGTTAACAAGTAATTGTACTGGAATACATTTTTAAAGTAACCCTCCCAACCGTGTTTATAAGTTTAATTTAAACATAAGACCATGTTTTTGCTAAGAAGCCTCTGCTGAAGCAAAAAATTCTAATTTACACACACACACACACACACACACACACACACACACACACACACACACACACACACACACACACACACTCTGCTTCCAGGTATGATGCCTCTATGTTTGGCTCTATTGCTGCCCGGCTTTCCGGTTGTATCCTACATGTCCTGTGTTGCCCTGTTTGTTCTAGTGATCATCAATGATGGGCTTGCTGCTCAGGTGTATAAATGCCAGACTCTTCTGTTCATCAGAGCTATGGTCTATGATGGATCATGATGTGTCCTTTCCTTTATGGATTAGTAGTCAATACTGTTGTCAGTAGACAATTCTTTTCGCCCCCATTTGTACCAGCGGCCTGCAATCCCCGTAATGGTTTGCAGGCAGAAGCTATTGCAAATATGGAAGGAGGAGGAGAGGGAGAAGGGTTCAGTTGAAGCTAAAACAGATCTGGAGGTGAGGTGTCGTTGGAGAACGGCTGCGTTCACTTCTGTTGAGCCTTGGCTTCGTGTATCCTGTTGCTCCGTTCATTGACTCTCCCGTACCCATAGCTGGGAATGTCAGACTCTCCTTTCTCTGACCTGTGTTTCCCGACTTGCCCTGTGGGTTGATTTCTCCCCCTCGGGTGGGTGGAATCTACCTGTGCAGTGGCGGGAGTCCCCGTCACTTGCACACTCTGCCCTGCGCCCAGGTATTCCCCTGTTGACAGCTGGGACTCTACACCACTCAGAATGGCGCTGCTAAGTTCCTTTTCACCTGCCTCAGTAAATCTTCCCTCGTTCCTTTACAAATAGTCCAAAATGCTGCTGTCAAACTACTAACCAGATCCTTCAAAAGGTCTCATGTGACACAGAATTTTTAATTTTAATTTCACACCACTGGCTTCCCAATTAAAACTTAAAAATATATATATATATAGAATCCATTTTGAAGTTCTTGTGATCATCTGTAGAGCTCTACATGGTCAGTCACCTGCCTACATAAGAGATTTACTACAGCCTTGTGTCACCAGCAGGTCTTTAAGGTCCTCAGATCAAGTCTGCTGGTAGTTCCTTGATCCAGGCTTAAAACTAGAGGAGACTGTGCATTTGAGGTTGTGGCTCCTAAACTCTGGATTTCTTGCATTGAACTTAAGATCTGTGGACACTGTGGCCATCTTTAAAAAGCAGCTTAAGACCCATTTATCTCAACTTGTCTTTATGTAAATTGTCTATCTCTCTTTTCATCGGTTGTTCATTTTCTGCTCTATCGTGTTTTATATGTACCTGTATGTTTATGCATTATTGCCTCTATGAAGCACTTTGTGACCAAGAGATAGTGAGTATGAAGCCTTGAAATATCTACCTCATTTTATACAAGACATTAGTCATACTGAGCATCAAAGTTGCAAATTGTTTCTTGAAAGATTCTGCTCATCTCATCATCTCAAATGAAGAAATTAAGCTGCAACAGAGCAGAGCTCCCCAGACATGCACAACAATGTTAACAAAAAAATTGAGCAGCTACTTTGTCCAATGTACAACAGAAGAGCAACTTGCATGGTTCAAGTAGCCTAGGTTTCTGCACAAAAGCAAGACGGAGTTAAGTTGGCTGCCTTGCTGAGGAGTTGGAGGTATAAAGCTGACTGGGGCTGCTCCTTCCTCTGGCATTACTCCTCGCAATATTTCAAACTGATCTTCTGTCCAAAAAACACCCAAAATTACATTGTCATGTTTTGTAGAAGCAGTTTCGATGTACAATTTTGGTTAGCCGTTAAGTGGGTGATAAATACATTGTGTGTTCTATTACTGCTTTACATTAACAGTTCGTCTTTTGCCAGTTGAACACTTGGATGGGAGGATGGATGCTTTATTTGAACTAGCGTTAACTTCACACAGCTCTTACACGGTGTATAAAGAGTGAACAACAAACATGGAAACAGCAAACAGCGAAATCAAATGGTGCTGGATTACATGCTGCATTGTTTCTTGTGAATTCCTGTAGCCTACGGCAATTTGAATCCAGAGCTGGAATGGGAATGGTGGACTTCACAGAGAGGTGATTACAGAATCTTAATTCTTAAATGGCTTTTGCAGAAAAAATGCTGAGCATAAATGCTATCAAAAATTGGATTTCATGAAAATATCGAGGATTACAATTCTAAAGCCTCAGCATACTTCAAACAAAATGCTTGTCTATATTGTATTGTATATGGTAGCCAGGGTTTGACCTTCTCTCAAGTTTTAAATTCCTCACACAGCCACTTCCATCACTTTTCACATGAAAAGAAAGTGTCCCAAACTCTGCTCATTTGCATATCGATTTTGTCAAGACAACAAAGACATGGAAAAACAACAAAAATTCTTAGAGAGACATCCACATCCATGACAGCAACAAACACCAGACTTCCTGAGTGAGGACAAATGTCTAACTTTGCCCTAAATCCGAACAAGACAATGAAGCATTTTTTTCTCAGAATTTTATTTTTTTTATATTCCCTGAGCCATGTGGGCCCTTTCACATTCCACATTGAGCCCTAGTAAGGCCATGAATTAAAACCCTGTTGATGCTAATTTCTCTAGCACCTACAAACCTGTATCTACCATTACAGAGTTTAATCCAGGGGTTATTGTGCCTCAAATCTCATTGTGAAAGCTTTTCTAATGAGGTTGTTTCTAGTTTCTTATTTGGCATTGTTTAAATTCTTTGTACCTTCTTTCGAGATTTGCCGTCCTCTTCAGTTTTTTTAATTCATACAAAAGTAGTTGGATGGAAGCGTGAATTATGGTGGTAGTTTGTTCATAATTCATATTTACACTTGTACCATTTTGTACCATATTGCAAGTTTTCTGAAGGTTAGTCTTCAAAATTCAAACAACAAGTCATTACTACTGTCTAGGACTCCAAACCTGAAAAAACCCCATTTGTGTCTCCATAACCACTAAACATCAGTTGAGCTCATTGTGGGGTTGTCATATTAGAAATAGGTCAGAGTTTGTGTTTATGATAAAGCAAATGATGCATTCCTGCCACATTCTGCAATTCAACCTCCATAAACACAGAAATCTGCTTCCTTGCCCTGGCAGCTAACAGCACATGGGTGAAAAAAGGTTTGGGGCAAAAAAAGAGAAGGAGAGAAAAATAATTGGTCTTCCCTCCCACCCCCCACCCTCATCCTCGGCCACAGACATAATTAACGCTGGCCTAGTCAGGAGGCCTGGAGAGAAAATCTGCTGTTTGCACAAAAAAAATGACCAGTAACATATTGTATCCTTTATATACATGCATGCAAATAGTGCTGGTAGCTCTGACCAATGTAATGAAGCCCTGTAAAAAAAACTGGCAAAGTCATTCATTCATAAAATCCCAATGTGTGACTATTGCTCTAATTACAGAGCACGTCGGCCCCAATTAGCCCACTGCTTCTCCTCTGTTTCATTCTTGATTAGCAGAGCCCTGGTAATTACAGGTTTCATGAGAGGGGGGTTTTAAGGCATTAGCCGGCCCACACAGCAAGCTATTAACTCCATCCGTGTCCTTCCACACTGTGGAACCTTCCTGTACACCACCGATCCATCCCTGCATCATCTAGTGCTTGGCTTTCTTCTTCGAGGTGTCGTCTCTATCTTCTGCAACTACTCTCACCACAGTTTGAGTTGGCCCAAAAGCCATTATGTGTAATAATGAAAAGGAAGGGGAAAGGGTGGAGAAATAAATTGAGAAAAAGAAAGAGAAAGAAAGTCATGGTGACAGGAGCAGGGCTAAGGCTATGGCCAGCACAGGCAGCAGTGCCATGTGTTAATTACACATGTAAAGCCTATTATATCAAGAGAGGACACCTGCTGGCAGGGGAAATGAGGCCAGCGCCAGTATCTGCCGCATAGAGTCAAACGAGCCTCCTTCCTGCCAGGGAGACGATTGCTCTGGTTGCATTTTCATACAGCGCCTGGATTGGAGGGCGCACTTAACATTCGAATCATTCTCTGGGGAGTCGTCACAGGTTGAAATTGAAATGTTCCAGTTTGAAGGGTCATCACTTAGAGCGCCATGTCAGGTCACAGGTTTAAGGCAGATGAAGACACCAGGATCAAGTGGTGTACTGCTATATATGCTCACACACACCTACACACAAATCTGGATTCATATTATTCTTATAACAAGTATTCTTTGGCCACATTTATTCACTTAAACACAACCTAACCTAAAGCTATTTCTGAAGTGAAACATAGCACACAGCGAGCACATTTTGAATAAATTGTCGCCATTCTTCTCAGGTACTATGTGACAGATATTGAAATGACAATTTGTCGCATTTAAACTAATTCAAAATAGCTTGTTGACATCTGCTGCAGA
This sequence comes from Hollardia meadi, assembly GCA_037974645.1. Classification (NCBI taxonomy): domain Eukaryota; kingdom Metazoa; phylum Chordata; class Actinopteri; order Tetraodontiformes; family Triacanthodidae; genus Hollardia; species Hollardia meadi. Next base: position 99,929 of record JBBPCS010000097.1, on the reverse strand, counting down.
AATGGATGGTGGAGTTAAAATGTATGTTAATTAAATTGTGCAGTAACCTTTCTTTCCCTGATGTTCAATACTGGCAAACCCATGAGTAAAAAAGCAATACTTAAACCAAGAGTGGACAGTTTAAGTTAACATTTTAAGTTGTTTTATTTTTAGTAAAATGGCTGAGAGACAACTCTTGATTTTAGGCTGCAGTAGCAAAAATCAAAGGCACTGAATTCCTCCCATCATGCCACCATTCTTCCTTGTACACCACTTCTTTTAAAGTTGTGCCACATTACAATAAGCCCTGGATTAAACTCTGTACCAAATGAGGCTTGCTCTTTGGAAGGAAACGATATGATCAACTTCACACCCATCAGGGGAGCTTGTGTACATCTTGCCTAGGGTCGTGCATCCTCATACATATTCAAAAGCCTTTCACAGTTCATTATAAACTCACAAAATCTCTGCTTCTTCCCATCCTAGATGGCCATGGTACATTCATTAAAAGGGAGGAATACAAAGCCTCCCCAAATTATAACGATACAAATTCCTCACGCAATTAGAATTTAACTATTCACCGTCTCACATCTAGGTCTCGCATCAAAAAACATCAAACGCAAGGCTGCCTAATGGATGTATCTCTACGTTGCACAATTAACACTCAAGGACAAACAATAAAGGAATGGGAATCATGGTTGTCTGATGTTTAGTTTTTTAGGGGGGTTTTTTGTCCTTGAAGGCCATTTGATATGCAGGTCTAAAGTAAGCACCTTTGTTTCTCTCTATCAAGTCATCCCCTGAGAGAAGATAACTGGGATGCAATCATACAGACATGCTACACTGTTTTCTGAAGATATGCTGAGACTGAAACATTGTTGAGTGACAAATTAAATTCACTAAATCACACACAAATCCAAAACACACATAATGTAAGGAGAGGTAGGAAACTTCTTTCATGCAACCCGCAAGTCGAAAGCCATTCTTAAATATAATGATGACAAATATTTTAAAAAGTTACAAAAATACGACAGTATTAAAATACACATGAATGAGAAAGGTGATAGAGCAGTTTTTGCAAAAATGTAAAAGCAGCTATGGCTTTATCCATGCCATTCATTGATTCAGTTTTGTTAGAAAAATAATACATATCCATGTGTACATGCATCAGCTGGAGTCTTGGTGTGGGGATCAGTGTTTGTTGCGATGTTAGATCAAGCCAGATGATGATCTGGTTGACTAGTGTTAGCAGAGCTGATCTCACAGATCCTGGGTCGGGGAGAGCTGAATCGCCTCTCCTGCTGCTTCCCAGACTAGGCTGGCTGTTTTCTAATGAGACAGGCGGGCAGGGAGCTGTCACACTGATGGAGGTGCCTGACACATGAAAATGAGACCTTGATCCGCATGCTGGGATCGAGAAGGAAGACTGGGAGGGACCAAGAGGGTGAAGCAGCGAAAAGGGAGAAGGATGGGGAGGAAGAGGGCGGCCTACCAGCTGTCAGAGAACTGAGTGACAGGTCAAGGAAGGTGGCTGGGCAGCAAAACTCCTCCAAGGACCTTTGAGTGACAAGAGACGAAAGGCACATCTCTGCATACACAGCAGTGGCCGCAAACCCTCCTGTCTGGCTTGTCTCTGCCATTTGACAGGCCTACAAGGACCAATCCTGTTCTACTCAGGGACTATTCACCAGCCAAGAGTCTCAGCAGAACAACACTTTTAGATCTACATTTAGAACTTCAGAATCGCTCATTACTTAAACCAAAATTCTAAGTGCTTTCCATGTTTTTCTTATCCAAATCTCTCCCAGTATTACTCAGTTTTGATTTCAGCCTGTGATAAATACAACGGCCTTAGTGACGTTTACCGTCTAAATGTTGCAAAGCATATCTGGTTATTCCTCCAAGATGCCCTGCAGACATGCCTTTCTGAGTGATGACTGTGGGATTATCTCTCCATTACAGTGATTCTATCTGACAAGGCATTCTGTCACATCTCAAACGGCTGCTTCCCTTGAAGAGCCAGGTGCTCTCTCCGCGTCGCTCACATCCGCAGATTGCCGGAGATTTGAGACAGCCCCGCGTTACGTTTCATCTGCAGGGGAGAAAGCGAGCACTCAGGCTCGGCGACACTCCCATCCTTCAAGGTGTTCTTGTTCCATCTGCCGGAGGGTCCAGCGGGAATACTTCTCTCTGAGCTCCTTCCTCAGTCCCAGCAAGCAGCCTTTCATGTCAGACAGGATACCAGACAGGAATCCCAGCTAGCACTCGGCTTCACTTAAGACTTACATGTTGACAGAGAGAAAGAGGAGTGTTCTCTTATCTCTGAATGGTCTTGTTTTTTTTCTTAGACAGCCCGGACTCAGATGTCAAACTCAAAACATATGCAGCATGGTAGAGGATAGATGAAGAGGTATGTACAGTAATAGCTACAGCATCACAGCATTGCATGTGTAAATGTACTGAATGAAGTCAAACTATACATACGCAAAAAAAGTGAGGTATTGCACAAAATCTAAGGCATGTCCATTTAGGTCATGCTTATGCCAATTAGGAGCTGTATAAGTCAGTCATGAAGTATCTCAACAACTACTGAATAGATTGCCATGAAATGTGCAGACATTCCTGGTCCCCAGTTGATTGAACCCACTGATTTGCTGGTTCCAACTTTTTCTGTAGTGCTATTGGCAGCTTTACATTATGGTTCTGGGTGAAATACCTTGACAGCTGCTGGGTGGGTTGCCTTGTAAATTAGTACAGACAATCATTGTCTTTATGATCTTTTTTATACTTATTATCTAGCACCATCATCAGGTTAAAATTTCTGTTTGTCCCATATTTTAATTTAGGACCAAAAATCTCCAAAATAGCATTCCATCAGACTTAGCTGTACTTTATACTTTGTGCTAATTTGCAAGTCTTAGCATGCAAACACTGATGATGCACAAGTAATCAGAATAAAACCAAAAACAATTTCATCTCTCTCGGCTCAGTTTTTACATTTCTGCTCATCCACCATTAGAAATGATATCATAAAGTATTGGTTTTCTTACTCAAACAGAGCCATTAACATGTCTGTAGACGTTTAGTCTTGCTTACATGAGATGTCAGGCCTCACCAACATATGCATTTAGGGTTTTGGTCATTTTAATCTAATTTAAGTTTTGCTGAGTTTTATTATACCATCAAGAAAACATGGCAAAGAAAAAAGTATTGTAGGCTACTGTGGCTGATGATAAATAGATGGTGTCCAAGCGTCTCCACTTAGTTAAGAATTGACCTGCAGTTACCTTCCACATAAAAGGATGATCTTAATCATTTCCACAGAGAGGTTTACAGATTTTAGATTTAGAAAAAAAAAAACGCAGAATATACACACTAAACAGTGTGTAGGGTTACAAAACCCACAGCAGACAAGGAGCCAGTATGCAAATGCATGAATACTCAAATTGCTTGTTTGAGGGTAGCAAATATCAGTGGGTGTGTGTTTAACTAATATCTCAACAGCAGGTTTTATTGTTAGATATTATGTATTGTTATATCCAGTAAGCATCTAAGAGTACAGATAAATAATTATGGTGGATTAAGGGGTATGTTTTCTGCACCATATGGGAATATTATTAATGAAATGGACTGCTTATGCTTTTTGATTGAGCCACGTGAAACTGTAGATGTTTGCAAGATGTGGTTTATTTATTGATGGTTGAGTGGGTCTTGAAAGCCAGACAAACCATTCTACCCAGGTTTCTTTTATATATGGATATGTCTGACAACACATGTGCTGCTGAAAATAACAACAAAGTGAATGGCATGTAATTTCCATCACTGTCCAATTGAAATGGACAAAATGTGAAGAGTGTGAGTGCAGGGGCCGGGGGGGATGACGTCTCTGGTGAGTGCAGGAAATGGGTGCAGATGACAAAAAATGGCAAAGGAAAAAAATGAACACGTAAGAGAAACATTGACAAAGAAAGCCAGTTAGAGGAGCCCATGAAAGGCTGCAGCTGAATTGGCTGGAGCAGGAATCAATACAGGTGCTTCAGCTGAAGCTTGGCTAAAGGGATGGCTAGACTGTAGAGAAAGCTTATTGATGTTCACGCTAGTTAAAGCACTGTAGAGATGGCAAGCAGTAAAGGATATCTGTCAATGAAATGTGTGAGTGTGTGGTGGGAGGGAGAGGTGGTCTATGAGGCTTCACCTCTCCACTGGAGTGGTAAATCAGCCATCAGCCATGTGACAGGCTCAATGCCCCCCTGCTCTGTCCAATGAGACATGACCCTCTCAGCCCCCGCTTCCCGCCCCCTTCTCAATGCAGCTTTGATATTCCTCCTCGCTCCACTGACCAACTGATGGGAGGGGGCACACCCACAGCATTCCTCCAAACCAGCCAAACGGAGCAGCTGAATATATCCCATCATGCAACAAAAGCCCAGAGGAGCCACATTGGCCTTTGGAAGGGAAGGAATGGGGGTTGGGGAAGAGGTTGGCGTGAGGCTCACTCAGTCCCAGGTCAGCTGCTAAAACCACTGCTGACCTGGTGGGAGCCAACAACTGCTTCCTGTCCTCTGGCATTAGCGTAGCTAGCAGTTAGGATAAGCTGACTGCACTATACTGACCTGACTACGGCCCACTACCTGCCTCAATGTCTAAAGGAAACCCTCTCAAATACAACGTGGCTGTCAACAGCAGCCCAAGGCAATACATTCAGTCACCCTAGACAGTAAAGGGGTGCAGGCCACATTAATTCAAGACAAACCACAAAAAATAGGGCAATTAATTTCAACTTGTTTAAGGAGAAGTGCTGTGCAATGGCCTTAAAGTTCAGTTTACTAGAATTTAAGAATTTTATTCAACTTCTATAAACAGTGTATGTCCTCTGTGGCTCTGGAGGAGCTTTATCAAGTCTCAGAAAATAACTCCTGGTGAGGTCATCAGGCTTATATCAGCTATGGGCTTGGAGACTCCAAATCTAGGAAAGCATTTGTTAGAAACTGTGTGCACAGGCTACCACTGAGAGCATCATAACAATCAGTGACACCTGCTGACCAGTGGCACCAAATTAATGAAAAATATGAAGGAAAACATGGCTCATACTTTGTGCTTTGGTAAAAAATTTTGTGGAGCAAGCAATAACAAAACAAATACTCATAGTATTTACAGAGTACCATAACTTATAAAAATATATAGAAGTGAGGACATTCATACTTTTGTTTGTTAAAGGAAAGTTTTGGTAGCTATCTGAAGTCCAAATGCATCCAGGAAGCATATAAATGCAACCATCTCTCCAAGACGCAGATCTAACCCTTACACCTCTCGTAACTTTGTCAGTAGTCAATGGAAATAGCCACTCACTAGCTTATTTTCTTAATACAACAGGAACTAAGGTAACACTAAAATCACGAAATTACCTGTTGGTCCCTGTCTTATTTAGTGTTTTGGTCATCTTTTCTGTTTGGTTACTCAGCACTCTCATTAATCTAAAGGAGCAGTTCTTTTCAGGGAAAAAGCTCTGTAAATTAATAACTAATAATAAAGAGTGTGGTCTAGACCTACTCCACAAGTGTCATGAGAGAACTTTTGTTGTGAATTAGCTCTATTTAAATAAAATTTGGCTTGACTTGGCAAAACCACTGTACAGCACCTGCCAGTCAGAGACCTGGTAAAGGACAGATATTTTTCTCAGAAGTTGTTATAGCCTAAAACAGAGTTTTAAAAAAAGGGTGAATAATGGACTTACATTTAAACAGTGGACAGAAACACACCTCCAAATGAATGAATGAATTCTTATAGAAATCTGTGGCAGATTTTTCTGTACTTGAAAAGATACATGGATATAATCAGAGTAAAAGCTGACGATGTCAGAGTTAGTGAGCTCCCAGGCTTCTCTAAATGTTCTAGCAAATTTTAGAAGACAGTGTTAGTTAGGATGACACCTAAAATGTCAGCAATGCCAGCTCCGTGTGACAGAGCAGACTGAGCTGGCAGCGCAGACGGTGTTGGCGTTTGCAGTATCTATGGCATCAGCATCAGAGTGAAGCCGCCGGGGGGAAACTCTCTGGAGGCTCAGGAGCAGGCTGCATATGTACTGCTTCAGACACCTAATGCCACCGGCTGCACAGAGCACAAACACTGCCTCTGCCTTGGAACAGTCCTCTGGGACACCAACTCACTATTGCACTCACATGCACTCAGCTTGCATCACTTCAGAACTGAAGTAAACCAAAACCCAGCGTCAGAGAGAGACAGGGATTAAGGAATTTACGTGGCCCAGCCAGGTGGAGATGAGACTTTTCAGAGGATTAAAAGCTCAAATTAAGAGTGCAGTGTGAGATCAAGATCTGCCTGTGTGTAATATGGACATGATGTCAGACAAGTTGCATTGCAAAAGTGGTAATAATTGCATGGACAGTCTGACTGCTTAGTCTCAATGGATGAAACAAGCAATTCAGCCTTAAGTGTGTTTTATTGCCAGAATCTTTCACGTGAATCTGAGCTGAGTAAATCTTCCTCAACAAATGTTGAACCCCCTGTGTGGTGGTGTGATTGTACTGGGCATCTCTGAGCTTTGAATATGAAACTCAGAGCTAACCCTAACCCTGCACCATTTTCTTTTATATTAACATTAGATCAAATGGCGATGTGTAATGAGTGCATCACTTGGATGGACCCTTAGAGAATTGTCAACCTGTTGTTCAGTTTCCTCAGCTCAGCTTTATTTATTTTTGAAAGCAAATTGTTCTGGTTTTCCAGCCAACATCCACTATTTTTTGGTTTAGTCTCTGTGCTCTGATCAACCTCCAGGAGTAGCTGTTTTCAGTGACAGTGCTAAGCATTCCCTGATGCACAATGGGCCCTTTGGCACCCGAAACCTTTCCTTTAGTGTCTCCAGTCGTCGAGTGGTTAAGTTTCAGAAATGACTGGTGATGCTTGGTTTCAAACGGGACGCATATTCCGGTCTCCTGGGTGAAAGTCATGTCTGTCACCCTCCAGTCCTCTTGGCAGTTTCTCACTTTGAAAAGTACGTCACGCTACGTCATCTGTTCAAGTCATCTGAAGCTGACCGGATGGCTTTACATTGCAAGTACATTAAACCCTTGTGCATCTCTGCCTGATGCCAAAGAGTATACCTTTCCGAGGTTTCTGCCTGTTAAAAGGCAGTTTTTCCTCGCCACTGTCGCCAAGTGCTTGCTCATGGGGGAAATGTTG
>JBBPCS010000097.1:26466-40071 GCA_037974645.1 Hollardia meadi | reverse complement strand
GCGAGGAGAGAGTGGACAGAAACAACCGGCTGCTCAGAGTCGCACTGAACTCAGACACACACGCCATCGGTGCTGCGAGAGGTGAGAGCAATGCCCCCTGATGACGTAGCCACTCCTACACTCGACTGACCAATCCCGCAACTTCACTTACTCACTTACTCACTTACTTACTCAGCCACAGAGCAACCCATAGGGCTGGCCCTCTGCAGTCCAGCCAAAAAGAATACACCACATGCTGTCACTGCTGGAGGAGAAGAGTATAGGCATGGAAATCAAAAAAAGCCTGGCTGAAGTCACATAACCACAGAGTCAGGTATGAAAATTCATGTAACTGAATCTTTTGCCCCTTCAGCTGGGAAAGATACTGCAGGTCAGGTGTTCTTTTTTCTTCATAAGATAATGCTGAAACCCATCTTAAACTGGCAATGAACCACTTTTTTTGCTTTAACTTCTCATTGTGAAGTAAATATACAGTATATTGCACAGTGTAATGACTAAAGAAAAGTGACACCATCTGCATTTAGATTGGTTCCCTGTAAGCCCCGCATGTTTTACGGCACAGAGGAAGCGCGTCAGCCATTGTGGAACCAAAACAGGAAGAGGCATTGTTCTCCTCAGTCACTATCCCCAGGTAACAGTGGAACAAATGGAATAATCTGTTCCCCTGTCAATATGTTTCCCCTTACCCCTGGGACTTGAGAGGGTTCAAAACCGACCTGCCTACTTATTAATACAACCGAGTGTTTACTCTGCCTTTATCACAGCACTGAGACCACAGTTTCTAGATCCAACTGGAATTCTTACGGTTGCTTTTGCTTTGGACAGTAGCCATGTTGCTAATGCTGTCTTTGCAACAGCGGTGCCAACAATAATACCACTTGGAAACACAGGGTAAGTTGTCCATTTCCACTATGAGTAAGAGATAGCCATCCTGACCACAGCGGTTAAGCTGTCTGGTCTAAGTGCCAGCAGCTAGCTAGGAAATGGCCCCATCTGGAGCTATGATTAATTGTTAATCGAACTGTTAAAAAAAGTCTCTAAAACTCTAGATAATATCCACATGAGATCAATATGTCCTTTTAATATCTGTCAATGTCTTTGAAATCTGGTAGCCATCGCTATATGACATGTAACAAGCTAAACGATTGCCTCACTACTCACAACAAGTAGTCATACACACTCATGTGTGTAACAGGTGCACTGCTAGCCCAGTTGACATGAATGCATGTATGCACAAATCTATAAAAATCAATGGCCGAGGCAGACAGAGGCACAGATAGCATGAATACTTCATCATTCAGTAAAGGTGGTTTTTAGGAGCAAGCTGTGGCAAAAACAGAATACTCAAAAAAAAGAGAGAAAATAAAATAGAAATTCTGACTACTAGAATAATCCTTAGACAAATTATGAATAACGAACATTTGAAAAAAAAAACCCAGATTATTATAACTATAAGGGTTAGGGTTAGTTGTTGAGGCACTGCCTAATCTGCCTGCTTTGACCGACTGGCAAGGAGAAATACTTTTGTTTTATTTTTATACTTTCTTTTATAAAATGAAAATTGAGTACTTAGCTTGAGAAGTATAGCCACCATGGCTAATAGACAGAAGGGTGCAAAGCCAGTTAGTGGTTGAATGCTAACTAAAACAATTGTTAAAATTGTTAATACATCTATAAGCATTAATATCCTCTTAATGCAACAAAGCATTTAAAAAATACTTTCAGCACATAATTTAGACAGAGAGAAATTACAAAGCAATCATGTGGTATAGGAATAATTGGGAAATATGAGTTCTCGACTGGGATAAATCATGGCGAAGGCCCCATAAGTCTCAACGACAACTTTGACATCATATACGCAGAAACATGGCAGACCAAAGTAAAATTTTGGTTGATGCAAAGAAACTTTTTTAAATTTTAATATACATTTACAATTTTTGCTCACATTGGATTAAGTTGTAACCGTTAGTTGCAGATTAGTTAGAAAAGTTCTTTGTAGCGTCCATGTTGTTTCCACTATAAATTAAAGCTCATGAATACACCAAAGTTGAAAAAGCGAAATAGGACCCTCCGAGGAGCGTGTGAAATGCACAATTACCTACTCTGAGCTGAACTATATGAAAATATAGTGATGTAGAAGAGAAAATAAGTTGGGTGATTTTCGCGCTGAATTCTAGGAGTCGTGATCGTTAAAGAAAGTGCAGCTTCTTATTGACATGTTTTCAGCCATGGCGGTAGTCATATGATGTCATTGAAAAGAAATAGTCAAAGAAACTATATGGCAAATATTGTTTTCTCAGTGTTTGCCAATTTTAGCCAATTGTTAGCATAGAATGTTAGGTGGTGGTGTTTATGTAATACTAAAAATTCTAAGTTAACACATTGGAATTAAAGTGGTGTGATATTTATGGTACATATGACCATGTTAATGTGTCAGTAGGGTATCAAAAGCATCTCATAAATCTTTGGACTGACACATCTTATGTTTCTTTCGTGGAATCCTGACTCACTGGATTTTTCCTCTTACAAAGGTTGAATCTCTGACTTTATAACGACTGTAGAGAGCAGAGTTAATTCTATAGTATAACACTTGTGTACTCTGAGGTCTTGTGTAGTTTGAATTCAAGCGTCAGTGGTTAGGCTCCAGGGATTTGCTTGTCTACCCTGGTCGAAGCCAGTTCCATGTGTTGAGAGCAGTTTTAATAGGGTGCTGGGGAGAAATAACACTGCTGAGAGGAGCGACCATAGGCTCTCTGCAGGAGGAGTGAGAGACAGTTGTGCCAGCCCTTGGTCAGAATCGCACACATACACATTCCAGTCTAACTGGATATTGCCCCAAAGTCCCCCTGAGGAGATTAACCACGACTGAGTGTTAACTCCTTCGGCTCTGTTCAGCTACCTGCCTTTCACCAGCAGATACCTGTTCCAACACCGCTCACAAGGCTGATTTTGCCCCCAACACCTTATTATTTGTGCTCAAATTGAAATGTTCCACTTCTACCAGTGACTGCACAATCCCAAAACTAAACTTCGCTACGGTTTTAGCCAGTTTTGAAGACTGATACCAAAAATTTTGGAACATTTTTTTTCGACAACTGGTCAGACTTCGATGGAATTTGATGTCAAGTCAAGTCAAATTTTATTTCTACGGCACCAATTCACAACAAAGATTACCTCATGACATTTTACATGTAGAGTAGGTCTAGACCACACTCTTTAATTTACCCAACAGGAGCAAACACTTGGTGACAGTGGGGAGGAAAAACTGCCTTTTAGAAGGCAGAAACCTCGGAGCAGACCCTGACTCTATAGTTAGACGGCCATCTGCCCTGACCAGTTGGGTTGAGAGAGAGAGAAAGACAGAGAAGGGGGGGTGCAGGGGGAGAGAGGGAGGGAGAGAGGCACACAAACATAGTTTCATAGCAACTACAATAAGAACAGCTAAAGAAATGTTACTACAGTTAATAATAGTAAAAGCTTATTATTATTTTGTAATGTAAAAAGAGATAATAATAATAATAATAATGCTGTGCTCTGGGGAACCCATAACTTTCCTGCAGCGCCCCCACCAGGCACATCTGAACACAAGCTGTGGAATAAATCCATGTTCCCCAGAGGATGAATGCTTTTAATTTTGGGTGCTCCTGATACTTACGTCAACTTTTGAAGGTTAAATTTGCACACAAGACATTGCTTGATGTTATAGGATAATCCAGATTGTACGTGGGTATAAACAAGCTGCTACTCTCACACATAAACTTGCAAAAATGTCACAATGTTGTTTTCGTGTGGGGGGTAAAAAACAAACAAACATACAATTGCTTAGAATTATTTCTGCCATATTGCAAACTTTTATTGTGACATTGTCCTAAAGGTAAATATTAATTCATTCTTAATTTTAGATGTACATATTCAGTCATACTGTATCTTCCACCATGTAAGGAAAGACTGACTCTACCCAGCCATGATCATTTTCAAAGGCCAATACTGGCCCCATATGTTAGTGCCAGCCTTAAATCAACCTTGATGTTGGCTTTGCTCGCTCTCTGTTCTCTACCGTATTATTCCCTTTGCTTCCTAAGCACTGTTGACACAGACGGTGATAGACTGGGTGTCATTTTCCTCTGACCATGCATATCCTACTGCTTTGGTCTGTCTGCCCGAGTCTGACATCTTCTTATCCTTCTCCCACAGCTAATCTCTGCCATAAATCTCTGTGTATTTCTATGTCCTTTATCCTGGATTCTATTCTGTCAATTCTGGGCACAGTGACAAAAGTGGAATGTATCTTTTTTGCATTGATGTGGTGATAATTTAAACATCCTCTTATGTATATAATGGATCTAAATTCATTGTATAATAGCAATATTTCAATAAGCTTGAATAGTGCAATAGTGCAGGTTCCGCAAACAGCAAGCAGCCAACATTGTGCAGAGAAGAGAAAAGCTAAGCTCTCAAAATTATAAAGATGATTTGCAAAACATACAGTTTTCACTGTTGCTAACCACATTGTATTTTTTGCATCCATGTAAAAGCCATATCAGCTTTTACATGGATGTCTCAGCTGTTGGCATACTGGCAACGTGTAGCCTACTACAAGTCCCCAAACGGGCAATATCTATTTAAAGTATAACACTTTCCATAGTTAACCTATACCAGGGCTTAGCTCCTGGCTATTTGAAGGCCAGAGCGAATAGTGATATTTTTGAAAAAGAGCTGATGATAGTTTTCAGCTTATAGCCAGTATGACAAGAAATCAAAGAAATCCCCCAGGAGTCACAGATTTTAGCTCAAAATTTCATTCTTGTCACTTAGGGAAGCGCAGTTTATTGACCAATACATATTTAGAGATTCACTAACTGGGCAATATCTGATAAGGGAGCAATAGTGGCCCACATTCAAAAGAATGGTCTGTCCCCGACCAATACTAGTCTTATTTCCTGTGCCTAAAATGTTCATCCAGGCAACCCCCCAAAGACTCATATGTATGCACTTAAACATACGTGTTCTATTGGCTTGAACCCTGGCTGTCTCAGAATTAACCACTTCCTCTGTGGTGGCAATAAAAAACACAGCCATAAGCAAAGCAACCCTGCCTCCCATCTGAGCATGCTGAAAGTTGTGCGTCCTTGAGATCCAACTTTTAAGCATCAAACACACAGAAAAGTCATACTAATTGATGGTGCATCTGATTAAAACGAGTGGCTAATGAGAACCGAGCCGGAAAGAATGCAAGAGAAATAGTGTTCAAGCTCAACTTTTAACCTTTCTGTCGGAGGGCGAACCACTTTGATGTTCCTTGGTCTTTTCATCAGGCCCGTTTTTGGTTATGAAAAAGGCATTTTCAAAGTACAAAGGCAAAGCTCACATTTGTAATTTGTCTCCTCTTCAGGAACAAATGGTCATCAGAAACACAGTTTTTTTTTTTGTCTCTGTATGAAGTATGCAGAGAGGGAACTATAAATATAGCTGGAAAACGAGAGGTGAGGGGGCTGAGGGCTGTGCTGTCAATCCACAGAGTAGATTGGGAGGTTCGGATCTGCAGCCATTCTACCTGGAGTCTTACAGTCAGAGCAACTATACTGTGATCACACCCTCTACAGACTTAGGGGTTCTTGCCTAGTTAGAAGCAGAGCGAGCGGGAATTGGCGAGGGGTGGTAGTGGCTGTACACGTGTGTGTGTGTGTGTGTGTGTGTGTGTGTGTGTGTGTGTGTGTGTGTGTGTGTGTGTGTGTGTGTGTCACGGGGTGCGAAGGGGAGTGCAGGTGGTACTTGGATGGAAATAAAGGTCGAAATCCTTGACTGTGAAAACTGTCATAGCAGGGGACATGTGCAGAGCCTGTTTGCCTAATAACCTGGGTCTTGTAAAAATATGAATGTGGAGTCCTCTGGAGCATATAATTTAACACCCCTATGTCAGGGGAGATGAGTGAGAATTGAAGCGAGTACACCTTGACAAAGGCTATTCTCTTGGTTTCACACCAGCGGAGCAGTACCATGCAGGGTGCTGCTGCTGAGGCTGGGGGTGGCGCAGCTACCAGATAGGAATCAAAGCTGCACAAATAAAGGTCACATTCAGGCAGAGTCACTCAACTTAAACACCTCTTGCAATCATCCTTAACACTCCTTAAAAATTGTATTCTTTGTCTAAGCTTGGACCAATAATTGTACACAGAACTTAGGTCCCGTTAGTTTCTTGGTCCTTGTTCTTACCTATGAGTTTTAATGCTAAAGGATGCTAAAGGATCCACAAGGCCTAACATTTATTATTAACACAATATAAATATTTCATTTTTAAACACGTATATTGTGACACTCCTAGCGCACTGAAGGAATGCAGGATGTGCAGGGTACAAATGGATAGTTAAAAGCATAGCATAGCATAACACTCTATAAGCATTAGTTTTTCCTTAATGGAAGAATCATTCTCTCTATCAATTACAAGACATCCAGTTAAAGAACTGAAATCATTTAATGAAACCTGCAGCACCGTATAATACGTAAGCAAAACACGTGAAAATGTAATAAAGTGACTTAACTTGATTTAAAATGCGATAAAACCCAATAATGTAATGTAACTGACTGATATTCTAATAACATTTTTTACTGCTAATATAATACCTAATTACATTATTGGGAATTTAATCAATAATTGTCATATTGCAATTCTGCAGCAGTGGTGGCATAATTAGATGAAACTTACAAACTTTTGGTTGGATAAAAATTGGATACACCCATCATAATCTATGGGGGTGCAATTGAGTAAAAGTAAAAAGTTTGTGCTTTTAATGTACTTTGGTATAAACTTTCTTTTTTTTAAATTTTACATTTGATTTGAAACCTTTTTTGAATACAGAAAGATCAGGCGAGGCAAAGATGACACTACATTCCATAAGAATCACTGTTGACTGAGAAGAAAACATTTACAGAGATTGAATCGGCTGTTTTGCCTTCATTGCGTTACCCATCTTCTGCATCTTCTGTTGGTGTCTAATTTAAGATCCATTGTGAGGACCATCCTTGCACAACAAATATCAGCATTTTAGTTTTTTAAAAAAACAACATACCAACAAATTCTACATAAATCCTAGAGTTTATATTTCCAAACATGAAGATAGTGTCAGATGTTTTTGATTTTTTTTTTTAAATTAACCATAGCATGACTCAGTTGTCTACACTGTAAGTCAAGTTATTATGTTACTGGGTTTCATTTCATTTTTTATTGGTGCAAATTTTATTACATTTTCAGAAAATTGGGACTTTTTTTATTCTACATCTACTCATAACACATAAAATATGCACCCTTTATACTGCAAGAAAGAAGTTGGAAAAGTTTTTTCATTGAATTCAATATAACTTTAGATTTTTGAGTTTATCTAGTGGCCAATAGTGGAACTACAGCACATCCAAACTGGCTTCAGCAACTTTAATATGACCAATTATTCCCCTTTTCTGGTTGAATCTCATTTCAATGGCTCCTCTGCCTGTTTGGAAATACTTCATTTTCATTTAAAGACATTTTGCTTGTTTCACAAACTTGAATTTCGTGTGGCTGCTTTCTTTAGTCAGTGACTGCATGTTGGCTGCAATAGTGTATGGTAGTGCTGTAGAGCAGCGTGACCCATTGTCATTCATAGGGTCCACTGGGCACACAGCTCTTGACTGGCTCAATCTCAAGTCATTCACTGAGTTCAGTCATGGGACTTTGGAGGACTTTTGCTCCTGAGATGGAATGAGAAACAAGAGTGCTGCTTTCTTTTGTCTCCTTTTTCTCATTCCTTGGACCAGCACCGGCTCTGTCCTGCATCTGCGAGGCGGATTAGGCCAACAAGACGGAGGTTGCATTATGTCCTAAGGGGGCTTTACTGTAAGGTTCGCCACCAGTTCTCTCTCCCTCTGTCTCTCCCTACTTAATGTACCGCTTCACTCAAAAGCGGTTAAATCTTTGTTAAAAGGGAAACTATGAACTCACAGGGAGTTAATCAGAGTCAGTGCAAGGCTGGCTATTTGCATGTGAATTGGCTGTGGCTGTATACCAGGCCTCTTTATGTCATTCAATGGCCAATGCTTCGGGCTTCTGTCTTCTGGGACATCACACTGCTGTAGGTGCTTGTTCGGAGAAATGTCTGTATGTCCTTGTAGGCTACTGCAAAGAAATCTGTCGTTAGCATGAGAACCCAGAGAAGGAACGTTAGTTCCAGTCTTGCCAACTAACCAAGGAAGTGCAAATTTTCCAAAGCTTTGAAATGTGCATTTTATTCAGTCTTGAACTTGTGATTCTGATCTTCAAAAATATATGATTTATCATGTGACACTATTTCTCTTTTTCCAGCTTGGCCTCTTTTTGAGCTGCTTGTTTGTCAGACACTTGCTGTACAATATCGCAGTAAGTGACTTCAATACTGCAAAAAAAAAAAAAATCCCTTTTTTTTAATCTGCTATGATGCAAAATAAAGTGTGAGCTGTGTTAACAAGCAATGTTCATCTCTTTCTTCCCTAAAGTGATACCTCCTTCCTTCTTCTTTTTCTATATGGTTTGATTTGGAAACGGTTATTGAGAGGGGGAGGAGAGAGGATGTTAGAGGAGAGAGTAAATCTGATGTGGAAACGTAGACTTAGCAGGATTTATCCATTTGAGAAAAGACCTTTTCACTTGTTTTGTTGGTTTATCCCCTAAACCCCATCTCACCCCCCTGCCTAAAAGCTTTTGACATCTTCATCTTGTTCACAGTGGGCAGGCTTTGTTTGCTCTGCTTGAAAAAGTGGTTGGGGCTCGGCCCTCCCCTCTCCGTGGCACAAGTGTAGGACTTTGCCATGGCAAAAGGGGGATTTCTCTTTCCTCCTGCCCCCTCCTTTTCCACATAACTACAATATGGTCATTGTCTGCCAGTGAATAATGTGGCCACTCGGGCAGCATGGACTGCTCCTCAGGCTTTGACTGTGAACCAGCTCTTTTCTTCAGCGTGAAAGGACTCTAATCCATGTAAATATAAGACTCTGAGTACAGCTTGGCCACGGTGGGGAGAGCGAGAGGGAGGAATGGAGGGGAGGGTCAGCAATTTAACCTTTGACCCAACAAATAAGAGGCATGTAAGTTTTAGAATTGCTTTCCAAAGAGGGGCTCCAGGGGCAGAATGAGCTTCTTTTGTAATCCTTGCAGTCTGGGGCTGATTGACAGGGGTTAGGGTGGGGCGGGCGGCCCTGCTCAAAACCAGGAGAAAAACACTACCTCAACTCTGCCATGAGAAAGAAGATAAACGGACGATGTTAATTATTGATTATCTCCATCTATGTACAGCTGTTGTCATGGAAAATCCTCGTAATCTTGTCAATTTTAAGGATTTAAAATGTTTTTTGTTCTTTTTCCCAGAAATAAAGACATTCAGAATGTATAACATCAATTTGTTGATCAGATGTACAGAGTTTATCTGAGGTGGGTCAGCTGGAGCTGAAGCTCCCCCACTGAGAGATGAGTGAAACCACCTCTGTGAACAGGCCTGTACACAGACACAGACTGGCTAACATGCTGATTACTCTGTCCATTACAAACTCCAACCTTGAGCCTTATTGTGTTTGAAGACATTTTTCCTGTACTTAACATGACATCATTTCCATGTTGTGTACAATTTATCCATGAAGTATAAGTATTGATATTTCTTGACTTGTTTCACAGGAACTTGTTTCAGAATATATGTATGAATATATGTAATGTTGAGAGGTTCCTTCGAAGACCATTAAGACATGTAACATCCTCGGTTTGAGTCTGGTCAAGGACCTTTGTTACATACCCATGCTCCCAGTCCACTATCAAAAAAAAAAGACCCCAAAAAATCCCCAAAGAAAAAGTAATAATTCATGTAATAGAACAGAAAATGAAATGTAAAATCAACATAAAAAAGAATATAATATGAACAATTAAATGTAAATGTATACACAAGCTGCAGGAAAATTTAATTTTGTCCATTGATTATTCAGTGATTTGTAAATTGAGTAGACATTTTCCATCATATTTTGGCAGGATATGGAGGATAGTATAGATAAAGACTTAAAAATTAAGTCATTTGCTTGCATTTTTCCCATTTTGTGTTCTCCATTTCAACATGTCACATCTCTGATCGTTGCTCAAACTATATTTCTACAATTAGCAACAGGGGGGGGGACAGAGAGAGAGAGAGAGAGGGGGGGGAGAGGGAGCGAAAGGGGGGAGACAGAGAGGGAGAGAGAGGGGGAGGGGAGAGAGAGGGGGGGAGAGAGAGCGAAAGGGGGGAGAGAGGGAGAGTGAGAGAGGGGGAGAGAGGGGGAAAGAGAGAGAGGGGAGAGAGATTTCTTTAGTCTTTTTTGAATGTGATCCTGACACTCCGCAGAGTAAACGTTTGCTATTAAACTGTGAAGTTTTTCACTCCAGATCCAGATGTTGCTTCAGTTTCCTGAAAGACTTTCCTGAAAAACAACAAAACTCTTTCCAGACTTGTTTACGCTGTATTCTTTGAATCCATCTAATGTTTATGATCTCTGTCATGTGACAACAGCGTCAGTGTGAAACTGCACTGCACTGCCCCGGGGCTTCTGGAATATGTTGTAAGGGAAACCTAAAGATGTTTGAGCTTCTACAGTCACGGCTACTTTCCTCCTGACTCTGGGTCATTATTCCCGCCAGGTCGTCCTTCACATCACTGTCTGCTGTGTATTTTTGGATCCTTTCAGTCATTGATGTTTTCCCACAGCACTTCCTAGAGATCACCTGTCAACCGAACAATGTGATACTGTGACAGATTTTTCCTTCCCGAAGTAGAGTTTGAGTTTTCGAGCTAACTACACTTCAGTTCTTCACTTCGTTCAGTTACATTTAAAAAAGCTCCCTCTTTCAGAATTTCCTAATCTAATCTCCATCTGTCTCTTGTGAACCAGAAACATATTTCAATGCTGCCATCTTACCAGCATCAGAACATTGTAGGAAATAAATGAAGTAGCTTGGAGGTCATTGAGGAAGCTTTGTTAGATGTCCAAAATGTATAAAACTCAAACCTCTCATTAAGTATACATAATATATAGATATAGTATAAATAGTACTAAAACAAATGTGGATAATGGCTGACTCATCATTGTAGAGTCATTCTGGCTTGTACTAGAAGGAAATGTGTGCTACAGTTGTTTTTTTTATTATTTCAATCATTTTAGAAGCCATAACAATAGAAAATTTCACAAGAAAAAAAGCTGATCACTCGTTTTCAAATATCAATGAATGAATGAATGAATATTAATCTCCAGATTATGTGATTTAGAATTGTTCAGATAAAGTGAAGGATTTATTGTTCCTTCAGAGGTTGAGAAAATTCTTTCACCAAACCCACTGGATTAAAAAAAGCATTGTCCCAAACCGATTAGAGGACAATGGAGATACATGTTTTTAATGCTTTTAAAAGAGAGTGAAGAGATGAGAAGGAATTGGAGAGGGAGGTAGGAAACGACGTGCACCAAATGTCCATGGCCAGACTTGAACTGGAAACATTGCAGTTTATAGGTCTCATAGAGATACATTCTTTTTACATCTAGTGACCCACTGGCATAGAGGTTTAAAAAGGTCTTTGTGTAGATGAGAATGAATCTGATGGTTCCATTAAATGTGATGTGTGCATATGGTTCAAAGAGCCCTGCTTACACAGGCTCAGGTGTGCTGTCTGAACTGCTCTGTGTTTCTGCTCGTGTGATTTTTTTTGTTTTTGTGCTTGCATTAAAAGTGTGTGTTTACATGCGGGAAACGACGTGGATGGTGCGCGTACAGTGATTAGATGATCTCTTTCATGTGTTTTTAGTCTCCTCTGCTTTGTTCCCTTTCTTAATTACAGCGAGCTCTCCTCGGAGAGTGTGTAACCCACTCCCCACTTCCACAGCAGCATCCCATTAAAGCCACGCACCCGATGCCTCCCCTCTACCTTTCTGCAGAATACAATTAAAAAGCGCAGAGATCAAAAAGATGCCAGGAGTCTGACGAGGGTGATGTTTTTCTGAGAGATGCAGATTTGTGTTATTGATGGCTGCCCTGTTTGGAAATCATTACGGGACAAGGAGTAATCAGTGGAGCTGCATCAGCATTTTAGTCGTCGACAAGCAGCAACACCACCCCTGACACACACACACACACACACACACACACACACACACACGAACACACACAGAGCATGTTATTTCCACAAAGTATTTAAGTTAGCTGCTCACACTGTTTATTAGTTCCAGAGTGGTTATTAGCATTAGTGCACTCTAAACTTGTTGTTGTTGCGTTTGCCAAAGTAAACATCAGCTTAACAATAACAGGAGCCTGACATCAGATCATATTTGTAACACTACTTCTATTAAATATCAGGATTTGTCGGTGCAAGCTGATCGACACATGGGTGTATTTCCTTTGTGCAGAGCCTGAGTCTCACACAACATAGTCATTAACTCATTAGGCATTTTTACTGTCATATATATATAATATTATATAATATAATGAAGTAAGAGTGGCTGCTGTAGACAAAGTGAGGACACTGAGGCGATGTTCTCAGTAGCTTTATTTGTGGGTTTTAATCAAACTGAAGGGAGTTCACATTCTACAATAAAATATGAACATGTTGTACATATTTGATCCTCTGATTTGTCATTTTAAATTAAGCATATTTAGATGTAACTGCTTTTAGACCTGCAAACAAAAATAAATTTAATTATATGTATAATTAATATATTATTAATATATAATATAATTATATATATATATATATATATCTTCATCAGAATTGTTTTCATGGTACTGTGGAGAGGCCTTTCATACAGCATTAAGTCCTTCATTTCAGTGAATAAAACTGACAGAAAATGTACGTAAGTAGTGAAGTAGTCAAACCTGTCTTGGTGGTGTCAAGACCTCAGTACCATGTACCAGTGCTCATGACATCAATCAACATTGTATTGTGATTCAGTCATTTTTTTTTAAAATTGAGAAACAGAAATGTAATCTATAAAATAACTGACAAATTGAAGATATGTCTTCACATTTGTTCAAAAAACAGCCCGTTGATTTGCAACTTGTACAGCCACAGATCATAAAGTGATAAAGTGAGTATAATCACACCAACTCTGGCAGCGGACAAATCACTTTACAGTCCAAACCAAATGCAAACCCCTCTACAAAATGAAATTCCAAATTCCTACCAAAACCAGACCTCATAGACAAATTTGACAGTTTTTGTTGTTAGAAAAAATTCCGGATCATTAGCCCATGCTAATTTCATCATTAGTGTTTGTTTGATCGAGCACTCTTTAGTGAAACCCGCCCTTAATCACTTGTTTCAGTCTGAAATCTGTTGAGATGTGGGTGCTTTTTAACCCTTTTTATTTCCACTAAATTACCTTTTGTAATGCTGAAAGTCTCAGTGAGGATATATGTCATAAAGAGTGGGAAGCGACTGATGGAAGTGTGTCTGAAGCCGAGGCTAAATAATGTTGCCTTCACAATAGACTGCTGACTGCTTTTGGTGATGGTTTGCCTTTTCATTCTCTTTCTTGCATCTTTTTTTTATCTCCCAGCATTGAAGATGTGAGTCTACTGCCCCCACGTTAAAAAAAGAAAAG
>JBBPCS010000096.1:290022-308738 GCA_037974645.1 Hollardia meadi | reverse complement strand
TCTCCCAATATCGGTTACGATTTGGAATTGCCAAGTCAGAGGTCGCTAACACCTGAATCAACATGTTCTGACTGGGACGGTAGTTATTTGTGTCTGGAAACCCTATTTAATGAGACCAGACCAGATTCTCCGCAGTCAGTTTTATCAGACTTTGAACTTGAACATTCAGACATTGAGTATTCCAGATATTTTCTTGATGAATTGTTTGACTATAACAGAACAGGTTCCCCAGATTCACTTACTTCACAGATTGAAATTAATCACACAAGCTCACCTGTCAGTGGTTCACCAGCACTTTCCCCTGTGAGACCTCTTACATATGCAGATGTTATGTCAACCAATATTCTTGAAAAACAAGTAACATTGTTGTTTGAAGACAATACAACCCCCTTTTCTTTGTCTGAAATGAGGCCATTGTCTTCTGAAGGCTTTGTTTCAGTGCATAAGTCAGAGAAAAAATGGATCCAGCTCAAGCCTGTCTTTTCTGAATCCATGTCATCAGGCTCCAAAACATGTAATAAGGATTACACGGTAAAACACAATCCTGTCGTTAACAATTTTATAGCACATTTGTATGATCCAATGTATAAGGGAAAATGGTGTGAGGCACCACAAAAAAATTATGATATAATAGCCACCAGTTCAGCAAAACATTTTTCAAGGTTTTCTTTTAGCTTTCATAGCACATCAGATGAAAAAAGATATAAAGAGTTTCCATATTCAAGTGGTGAGATCACTGGTTCTGTTTCACCAACATGTCAAAGTGATTCTGGTATATCAAGGTCTGGAACGGTTGAAACAAGGTCCACAGGCCCTCTCCAGCATGCAGCTGAAAGTCAACTTAATGAGAGTCCTTCACTTTCAGAGTATAGACTACAATCACCTAAAAGATTACATCAAAATGATGGAAATTCTTTATGTTCAACCTGCTCATTCACTGAGCAGAGGCTACCCTCTCCAGAATCGCTTGCCTCCTTTGACGAGTTCACTGCCCTATCTCCTGACTCTCAAATTCCCCTGTTTGACTGTCAACCTTACAATTACGTGCATTTGTCAGAACACAGATCGGTTTCACCAGACTCGATGATGCTGAAAAGAGATTGTACACATTTATGTCTTGATACTTTGTTTGATGAGATCAGACCAGATTCTCCTGAGTCTATTTTGTTTGACAGTGAATTTTCTGAGTCCTTCAGCAACATGCCGTCTGATGATGAGTATACACAGTCATTCCTTGACTATTGGCTATCTGAGTTAAGACCACCTACTCCTCAAATTCCTGAATCTATAGGAGAGCTGCTACATGGACACAGTCTCCCAGATGAGACTGTTAGGGCAGACAACAGACTAATGGCACACATATGTGACCCATTCTGTGAAGGAAATTATGTCTGTGATGAGTTTCATTTCTTTGAAGATGCGGTCAATAAACAGTCTGAGAGTGCTTGCAATCAAAACAAATTTGAAGATTTTACAGTCAGCAAGGAAGAGCCAGATAGCCCAGCAAAATCTTGTCATTCACAAAGCATCATACCAGACTCCAAACCATTACAAGATTCCTCACTTTGCCACTCTAGAGTACATGATCTTACAGAAACAGATTCACATCCTGAAATGCTTATGCCACCAGCTGAAACAGTTGAGACAGGGCCCGTAGCTCCCTCTTCAGACACAAACAACCAGTCTTTTTTTGTCAGGCGTCCTCCTTGGACAGCAAAGAACCTAGACTAGATCAGAATCAAGAGGCACAGAATTAGCCAGGTTTTTTTGTTTGTTTGTTTGTTTTTAGTTGAGTCACATGCCATCTGTAGAACAAAAATTTAAATGTCATCATGCTGTGTGGCTGGAGGAGGCTTTCCCTTAACAAACTCAAGCAAAGAGAGGATCAGTGAAACGAAGACCACTTGTACATGAACATAAATGGACTGACCCTGAGACACAATTAAAGATGACACATGCCCAAGATTCGTTTTCCAAGAACATGAAAAGAAAATCCATGAGTGAGGACAAGAGCAAAAGTTCCTTGGTGTCGGTAAGGCAGCACAAGCTCTTGCTCAGCAGTGAATGCAGTGTTGCTTTCATGGCACATAAAGTGTGAATGAAGATGAAGCTTTTACTAATAACACACAGAAGCTTCACCTGCCTGGGCATGTTAATATTAGAGCAGAAGAAATGGTCTTTCAGTGAAGCACAACTAATGGAAGTTACTTTCTTAGTGACATGAGCTTCTTTTGCTGGTATGGAATGTTTTCATTAAGATACAGTACATACATTAAGAGCTAACCAATGGACTTAGTGATACCATTAAACTGCCTGACTTCACTGCTTCAAGCCTAAGGAGATTCAATTACCATCATTATATCATACCTAAGTGCTATAAATTTTTTCATTTTTTTCCTAGCTTCTTAGATCTTTGCTTAACCCACAAAAGTCTAAACCAACCGATGTACTTGCCACACAGCTAGAGGCATGTACTGTCTGTTCTCTTTGTATTCCTGCTTGCAAGGCAAAAGCTCACACTCTTTAAGAAACATAAAAACAGATCACAGAGATATACCACTCATTCGGCATCCAAAGCCATATCCAAGTCTCTTTTAAAATTCATGTCACTTTTAAAATGCAATGTGATGACATATTTGCATGTTGGTAGCTATACATTGCCTCCTGATACCACCCTTCTCCCACATTGTGTCAACTCAAATGTTTAGGCAGGGAACAAAATACCACTGGATTGTTGTGCTATTATTTCCACCTGGTGTAGTTGTGTATCATTTTACTAAAAATATTACAATATGCTTGTGTTATGAAGCAGTATGCAAGACAGACCAGCAGCAGAACAGACAGTAGTAGTGTTTGACTGTGACAAATACTGTAAATTGGTGGGTTTAGCATTTTCATGGTATCGTCAGTGCTTCCTGCCTTATCTTATGACAGGGCAGTAAACAATTAGTTTAAAATGATGCATGTCCACCAAATCCTGATTTTCAATGAAGTTCATTTGTGCCCACCTTTTATTATTCTAAAATTATATTGTGTTGTCAGTGATTTCCCTAATATAATATCTCCAAATATCAAGAATATTTCGCAAATATCTTAATTTTGAAGCATTTATATCAGTTATTACATGTATATTATGTTGTGTCTTAATTGTGTGTGGTCTATTAAATAAGTGTTAATGTAAATGTTAATGTTAATTTATATATATATATATATACGGTAACACATTACAGCAATGATTTAAATTCAAGTGGGCTACAAGTGAATTTCCTTACTTGAAACACTGCTCTCATGTATAAAACAAGAACCTTTCCTTGACTGATGCATGCTTCATTTGACTTATTTTCATGACAAAAGAAATCACAAGTCATTTTTATTTATAAATTTTTTCCACTCCATTGTATCATTTCTTACAGGTATCATCAGCATCTTCCAAGTCGAATCTTTCAGAAACCTCAAACCAAAAAAACAATCATTTAGCACAGAGTCAAGTGTTTCCAACCAAGGCACATGATTCAGACACACATTCCACTGAACAACTAGAATTATCAATTACAGGTCCATTTGACCTAAGTACAACACAATCAGAAATCTCATTGATCAAGCAAAGCAGCTCACCACAAGAAAAACATGGAAAGTTGTCATTCCCCAAAAGTGAAAATTGTAGCTTAGCTAAACCAAGCTCAGTGACCCCAGACTCACTCTGTCAAACTGCTCAAGACAGTCCAGATGACCAAATCATCATGTCCTCAGAGTCCACTCCAGCACCACCAAGGTCTGGGTCCCCTCAGCTTGGCCAGCTGGTGTCAGATCTGGAAGGGATGAAACTTGACTTTAGACCAGAGGCAGTTGAACCACCTCAGAATCCAGAATTCAGTGATGAAAGCTCTGAAGATGATCAAATTAGCAAGTTTGAAGATACCCTACGAGTCAACATGTCATCTGTTATACAAATGGCGGAAGATACTAATCACACAAATGTAGCAGTCACAGAGCCTGCACATTTCCAGACATCCGTTCAAGATGAACTTAAAATAGTCACAGTCTCTCCTGATCTACCAAAAACCTCTGAGACAAGTATACCATCAAGCCTTGGCAGTCGTAAAGATAGTCCTGTATCCCCCACTGAGTCCCTTACAGTTCCTGAATCTCCCCATAGATTTTGTGAAGTTATGGAGCCCTCACTGAACTCAAGTTTTCCTTTGGACATATTTCAGTCTGGCAAATATGATATAAATGCTACTGAGCCATTTTCTCCGGTGTCTCTCCTCGAAGTAGATGCAAAGGCTCAGTCTGAAATACCTGAGGAACATCTGGCTAATCTTCATGAGGAAGATTCTACAACTGACATTCGTCAAAGTAAAGAAGAACTTGAATCAGCTGTATCATCTCGTTCCTCAAGGGATGTGACAGAAGAAATATCAACAAAGTATACCCAAGATCAACTTCTGCATTTTAGGGAGGCAACTTTGGTTGAAGCCACTCAGAGTGAAGATCTTTCTTCTCAGTCTCTTTCTGATTTGACTCCAGAGACAGTTACATCTGCAAGACATTTTAGCTTTGAGGAACTGATGCCATACCCCTCCCCAGGCAACTTGGAGTCATCCTCAGATGAGGATAGGCCAAAGTCCAGTGGACAGCATTCAGAAGATTCTCTGACAGTAGGCTCTGAGTGTTTTGCCTCTTTAATTAAGCCAAAACCAGAGATGACTTCATCAACCTCTGATGAGGAATACAGCATCCCACCTGGGTATGCAGAGACATGTTCTACCACAACCATCTATAACCACATGCCTCCAGAATACGCAAAGGTTGTGCATAGTGGTACGGAAAGCCCAGTGTTTCAATACTCTGACCCAGAGCCTTTCTTTGATTGCAAGCAGGCTGCATCAGATTTCTCAGAGACTGAGCCAGATGAACCTGATCCAAGTGTGAGGTCATGTGGAGATCAGCCCCATGATCATCTCAGCAATCCTCCGGTACTAGAAATGGTGAATCGAAGAGTCCTGTTGTCCTCTGGGAGTGAAGATTATGAGGATGCCCCTTATGTCCATGAGCCTCTTCATAATATACATGAGGAGAATGAAGAATTATTACACTATTCAGAAACATCGGATGATGAATTCACCTTGTGTGAGGCTTCAAGACCGCCTGCTGTCTGTTCGGCATATGATGATACTGATAAATATCTGACAAGGGTAAGATGAGCTTTAGTAAACCACCACAACCTGCAAGCTTTTCCCAAAGCTGAGCTTAACCAATCTGCTTCAGAAAGGAATGACTGCTAACCCTCTGGCCACATGGATGGAATCTAAAACTCCCTATAACCCTTATTTTGTTTTGATTTCAGATTTAACCAGTCCTGACTCAGCATGTCACTTTGCTTCCTGTAACCAGCTGTATCACTCACAGTAATAACATAAGCTACATGGGTTTTTTTCCATCAGTAATGAGCACATCAGTTATTTAACTAGGTAAAAGCATGTTATGTTTTGCAAACGTTTTTCCAAGTTACAGACTGCTATATTGTACTTTCCAATGTAAGATGTAAAAAAATCAATGTAAAATACTCAACATCAATGGAAAGTGCACCATATCACTCTGTTTGTTGCTTGCTTTGCTGCAAAGAAAGCACTCATATATTGTCATTCATTAAATCTTAATGGGTTTGTGTTGCTTGGTCAGGAGATCAACGCAGAGCTCGGATCAATGTCAGAAAGTTCAGATGATGAATTTTTGACCACCAGAATAGTGCGAAGGAGAGTTGTCATTCAGGTATCGGATTGAGCATGATTGATGGTGTTTAAAATGAGCATGGAGGGTGTGACTTCCAGAGTGTAACTTTAACCAGGCTAGATCTTCAATGTCATCTTTAATGTCTAACAACCTTTAGTCTCATCTAAATGGGTGAAAAAAAATGAAGTTTGAATAGTTTGAAGTGTTTGTAGATGAATTTAGGGTTTATAAGAAACTTGCCACTTGATTTGCATAGATGGCTGAACCTTGTGATGGTGTTTTATGCTGCTGTGGGCACTTCTTTGATGTTAGTCAACCTACTGTAACTTTTATTTTCCCTGAGAATGCAAGTTTGTTTCCTCTATCCCAAAGCCCCTATTCTCTCACAGAATGACTACCTAAAATGTAAATTTTGTATCCTTTTTTTCTCTAACATGCCTTTGAGGGTTTTTTTTGTTTGTTTGTTTTTGCAGTGGAGAATTAAACATGGAAGTCTTCCAATGACCAAAGTTAGCATTCCTGATTATTTTTTGTCTGGTTTCCTTTATAGGCTGATGAGATGCCTGACCTCCCTACACAGTCAGTGATGGAAGAAAAGTACAAGGATGAAAATGGACACATTGTTGTCAAAAAGGTGAAGCTAATTCTATATAAGCTCTCATGCATGTTTTACATGGCAGTATTTTAACTGGTTTTGACTTGCTTGGCTAAGCCAGTAAAGCTTAACAAAGCAAATTAATGGTTGTGCAACAATAACAAAGGCTCTTTGTTGCGCTGTTGCTCCAATTCATACAGAGACAGCAAACATTGCTTTCTGGAATGTTTGCAACAAATTATGTTATTGGATACTTTTTCCTTTTAACAAATGCTTCACCACCTAATGGTCTTTGCACGCATGTTCTACCTCAGGTCACCCGTAAAATTATCCGTAAGTGTGTTTCCGCGGATGGTGTGGAGCATGAACAGGTTTCATTGGAAGGAGATCCCCAGGGGTCCATCAGTATGGCACAGGGAGATGGATACTCTAAAGTGGTGAAGCGGACAGTATTGAAGAGTGAGGGCGACCACTCGGAGGTGTGTACTGTATATTATGCCTGTGTTCATTAGCAGTCTTCAAAATCTCTTTTTAACAGAAAATACCATACACCAACATTTATATTGGTAGTTGTATATAAAGTACAATAACATACTAATAACTTTTTATTCTGACCTAGGTAAAATTTGCTGAATGTGAGGGTTTCTTGGCATCAAGACAAGAGACAGCTGAAGGTTGTAAGGTCAGTCGCATAGAAAGGTCAACAGTGGTGGAGGGTAAAAGGACAATGACACACCGGGGTGATCCATCTTTGGCTTCTGACCTGCCCTCGGCCCAAGATGACTTCAAACAGGTTTGTTAGTAACTCATTCCCTCGCCCTGACTCAGCTGCTTGTACTGTACATGCCTACCTGTACTCTGTATGTTATAGGGCCTTTATTCTTTAGAAATTTGCAAAAAAATATATATACATTTGAGGGTAGCAGCATAATATTGTCAACATATTGTAGCTTCACCAGGTTCTTGTGTAGAAATTTATTTGCACATGGAGAGATACCAAGTCTTTTCATAATTCTATCATTCCTAAATTAAGTGAACATTGTTTTCTTCTTTTCATGCCACCAGGCTCTAGGTTATATAGGTGGTTTTAGCAGAACAGAGCTCCCTCATGTGGTAGAGAGAGAGACTGTAAAAGAAGATGGAACTGTGGTCAGGAGGTGTGTGAGTGCTGGGAAGCGCCTGTTTGAGTGTGTGACTTGTATTTTGTGAGTGTGATTTTGACAATGGCAGTTGTATAGGTTTGTTAGTTTTATTAATATTGACTAAGGTTTGTTATGGACCACTTAATACTCTAAAATGTTTGTATTCTTAATCAAAGTGACATAACATGCATATGTGTTTATAATTCTTTTCATTTGGAAGACAACATTTTCCAAATCTAATATCTGCTAGACTATTTTTTATTGTGAGGAATAAAACTGTTGTTCCATTTGTGCCATGCATGCAGTGCACACTATGTAGTTGAACCAGTTTGCAGATTGCAGTGTGTGATTCAGTTATTGTGTGATTCATTAAGTCACAGGTCTAATCTATTAATTCTATTCTGTTATTTCTATTTTCATTTTGGTGTTTACTTCGTAGCCAGATAGCCTCATGTATTCATCATAATTAAGGCACGAATCAAGAGGCAAAGCAAAGCGGTAACTTGCCATCAACAAGGTTTATAAAAGCTGATAATGACATATATACAAACAGATGTACACGAATCAATCGAAAACCCTGAATAAATAAGTGGAAGAAACATAAATGCAGATTTGTTCGTGTCTGTTTTTCTTTAAAATTGTCACCCATCTTTTGCTGTTGGCCAGTTTGTATGTAACTGCCAGAAATGTGCCACCACACCAAATGTGTGTGTTTTGTAACATAATCTTTAGATTTCTACAGCTATGAAGTTGCTGTGCATGTGATCACCATTGAATGCTGGAATTACAAAGCATGCTATAATTTGTGGGTGTTTTGTTTCTCTCCCATAATATCTCACTAATATAGCAACAACAGTTCCTTCAATTTCATTTCCACAGAGCCTTCCACAGAAGGGTTTTTTTTTTTTTTGAGGCACTGACCTGTCTTCCTCTTTTTGCTCCGACCCTGTCCTTGCTCCATCCCTAGGGCCCACATGCGTAGAGGTCGCACCCTCGGACGAACAGTGGTGAAGGGAGCTGGGCAGCGCAAACAGGTCTTTTTAGAGCTAGTGGACAACCCCAGAAAAGGGCCCAAACCATGTGATCTCCAGCAGCATCTCCACCAGCTCTTTCACCGCTACTACGAAGACGAAACGGAGGAGAATGATAAGGCACGAAGAAGAGGAGGAAGAAGAGTAGAAGAATGTGTAAGACTCTCCCCAACTCCCTAATGCTAAAGTCCCCCCTAATCCTATGCATTAGCCACATGCAATCCCAGTGTGCACCATGGCACCTCAAAGCTACCACAGTCTTCCCATTTAAGTCCTGGAAGATTACCTTTTTTTTTTTTAAATTTGGAGTTTTCTTCCCTGGCTTGTATGATGTATTCATGATTTTCTTTTCATGTTCTGATGCTATTTTGTGACCAAAGAAAGTTTTCTGTTGTTTTCCTGATTAATTTTACTTTCCATGTCAGAACTGTCTTTGATATTTTTGTCTTGAAACTGTGGTAGAGCAACAAAAAAAGAAAGAAACCAGAGGAACTCTATACACGCAAACATACTCACGAACCTTCTGAAGGTAAAGAACACTACCTGCAAAATACTGGTACTACTTTCTGAGTAAGTGCTTGGACTGAAAGACAATTTCTCACACTGCACTGCCGCTCACAACCAGAGTTTCTCAGATATTACTTGCTTAAAAACTCACTCACTGTACTAGCCTCTCATTTCTTTTGATTCAGGTGGTCGAGATGTCACAGAGAAAACCAGACTGTATCAACACTAAATTTAACTGCTGCTGCTGCTGTGTGTTGTGTAGGCTATGTGTAATCTGTCTCAAAGAATAATATATTATCTATAATCTAGACATTACTGACATCAGTAGCCTAGGAATTCATAATCACTCACGTGAAGTAGAGCAGGCATGACTAATCAACATCTGTCATTATGATCCTAGCTTTGACTGCTTTGTAGTTATAGGGATTGCCCTTCTGCCTCTCTTATCCCTTCTGTGTGTCCTTCTTTCTGTGTTATGTTTAATTCTATTCTCTTTTTTTTGTGTGGCATTTTTCTCTTACATTGTTGATCTTGCCTCATCCTGTATAAATGGTGAATGTGGGAGTGAGCTCGTACTGTAGGTACTGTTTGAGTGTGTCCATGCATGTGTTAGCCTAAATACTGTATTGTCAACTTGTTTGAAGAGAGTATCGTCAGAAATTTAAGTTAATTTTAAACTCGGTCGTTTGAAGCTGTCTTTTTAGAGTTTTTGGGGGTTTTTTTGAGTTTAGTTTACTATTAAGGATAGAGAACGTATTTAATCTTTGTTTGAATGTCAGCGAGAACTTTCTATTTATTAAGAGGTCCCTCAGCTCTTTGAGAGACACTTGTCTAATATGACATTTGTGGTTCGGTGATCAAGTGTTTCTGCTTTATTTAATGTTTTAAACTCTCTTAGTTTATCTTTTGAACGAGAAATGCTTGGACCAGGTCTTGGTGATTGTGTGGTGTGTGTGTGTAGATGAGCAAATGAGTCTGTGTTATAAAATAATGTGTGCTAGTTTTTGTCAGCAAAGAAAAGAAAGAAATTAATTTTACACAAACTGCATTTGCACTCCTGAATGTCAGGGGGAAAACACCTCCATGCTATTTGTGCACAGGATATGAGAGGTACAATATATCTTAGCCACAGACAGTCTCATTTTGGCAGGACAGATGCTAAATACAATATCTGGTTACACCAGACACGCGTAATGAGGCAGGTTGTGAGCTTAAATATACCATTATTCACAATTCTGAGCATCGCTACTGTATGTATCTACGACATGTAATGTATTTATTTCACTATCACCGTTTACTTTGTGATTTAGAAAATGTAAAATGCAAACTAGTGGAAGTTCACTGTGACAGGTATGCTTTTAATTTGAAAAATCAGCATCCCTTTTCTGTGATAATGACAGTTATATACATATACAATGCATATATAAATATCTATAAGGGCATGTATTACTGTATCAAAATTCAAAAAGACAAAAAATGGCTGCAGTGTGTCTATGGCTGATAGAGAATAAAAGTCTACAAATGTATAGTGTTGTATCTTGTGAATTTGTACAGTTGTTTTTCACTTAAGTAACTGAAAACATACAATATAATACCATCTGTGCTTTAGTACACAGTGTGTATTATAGCAAAGTTGTAATACAGTGCATGTTTTATTTTTTAATCTTTAATCACCTAACTGCTGCTCTGACAGCTGGACATAAGAGAAGCAGAGCAGGTCTGTTCTGTCTTGAGTACTGCACAAACCTGGTGCTTCCCTCAGCTGGGCCTTAGAGGTACTGCAATAATCGAGGACGCTGCAGACAACACCATTCTGAAATTTGATATAGAAATATGACATGTAATAATAGAATTCAATACTTGCAGTTACAATTCCTAAGCATAAAAATGCGTAATTTATTATAATCCAGCAGCATCAGGCTGTGGTGAAATCCAGCATTTTGGAGTTGTAATTACACAATCATTTTTGGTTTTGTACCCTTTAACTACAACTCTAACGCAAGTTAAAACTCATTCAACATCACACCTTTTAGCAGATTTATTTATTTCTTCAACATGTTAAGCCGTCCATTGCCGTGCTGGCAACAGGTACACACCATATAAGGAGTGGTGCATTGCATTGACATCATATGTTTCATTAAAAGAAATGTTTATCATATTTCCCTTTAAAAAAGAAGAGACCAACCAATTGAAAAGAGCAAACAGTAAGGATGGCGAAGACACTGGCATTATCCTGCAGTGGTAAGGAGACCACTGGCTGGTAGAAGCACTGATCATCATGGAAGACATCCCAACATTTATTTCAGTCCAACTCTCACTTGACTCCTTGACTCACCATCCTCTTCAATACTTTTACGACGCTTCCAGACTTATAAACGCAACTGTCAGGTTAACACTTAGCCAGACTGAAGGTAAAGACTATCGTGCCTTTGCTTCATCTTCATCATCTCCACCTTCTCTGTGCAATTGGCACAGTAAGACAGTAACACACTGGTAATGACAAGAATAAAATGACAACAGAAACCCTACATACAGTCATACAAGTACAAACATTATGAAAAAATGAACTTGTGTTCTTCTCATTTTTATACAAAATTTAAGGGGTGCTTCAGCAACCAGGAGTACTTTTCCTCCTCTAGGTATGAGGTTTTTATATTTACGCTGGATGTTAACCATGTCTGTATTATTGTTTTTACAACAGGTCCGTGATACTAGAGGACATTAGAAACATTTGGGACAGGACTGATGCACAACATTAACAAATGCAAACAAACAAGTCAGTGATTCACAAATCAATCAGAAGATATAGTTTCATATGATCTTACTTACAATACCCCCCCATGCACTACACAATAGTCTTGAATTTTCATATATTACATATATGCTACATTCTCTTATTTCTTATTTCACTGATATAAAGGCAAACATCTCAATGCAAAGTGTAAGCTGCTCTGCTTTTCTTTACATTTAAATTAGTATTATAGATTGAAATCAGACAATTCAAACAGTATGACTTAGCTCATAGCAAACATAAATGCAGCTCATAAACTGAATTTTTACGTAAACTCTTAATCCCTCTGATAGCAAGAATATCAATTTCAATGTTTGTTTCTGTTTTTTATCAACAATCACAATGTATATACATCACCAGAACTAAAGCAAGCTCAAATTTTAACATTCTGATCTTCCAAATGTTTTTGTTTTGCACACACATAAACACACATAAAAATACAGAACTAATTTTTGGGATAGGTTATAGTAATAGATTTTTAAACATCTCTATTTCATATTTAAAATGCATACCAAAACATCTTAAAAAACAAACAAAAAATGTTGTCAATATGCTCGTTTCATAATGTCCACATACTGTGCGCGGCCACCTGGTTGTGGTTTCAAATGACGTCCATTAATAAAATGCTTTAACAGTAAAATGTATTGATACTTGTGTCCTGTGCGATGTCATTTCCATATAGAAGGGTCAAAGGTTGGAGCAGTCATGGGTTGGCTAGATGACTGTCCTACTAGACTTGTTGATGGGATATTTTTATTTTTTTTTTTTGGACCACATGTTGATATTCCATTAACTGCAAAAGAAGAGAGAGAACGTAAATGTGAATATTTACTGACACACAGAAATAATCATAACAGTAGATATTCTTCACAACAGATATTACGATATGTAAGAGCAGGAAAAAGCACAGGTGTGATTAATTACAGTGATTAATAACAGGACCTGGCCCTATCCCATTGTGCATGCTGGCACACTGCCATTACTTACTGGGAATAGAACTTACACACCTTTGGTCCACCCATACAGGTGTTTACAATTTTTTTTTTTTTTTTTTACAATTGGACCTCCTCTCAGGAATGTGTGGGTGTGTACGGACTGTGCTTGATTGATATCTTGTATACTCTAATTAAGGTAGAACCACTTTGGCAACACCTACGTGATTCACAACCTATAGATGGAAAGGATTTGTCATTAATATGTGTCTGTACAGTGTCTGTCATGAAAAATACTCTCAACTATCTAAAATGCTCCACCTTT
This sequence comes from Hollardia meadi, assembly GCA_037974645.1. Taxonomy (NCBI): domain Eukaryota; kingdom Metazoa; phylum Chordata; class Actinopteri; order Tetraodontiformes; family Triacanthodidae; genus Hollardia; species Hollardia meadi. The sequence continues at coordinate 295,682 of JBBPCS010000096.1, read as the reverse complement.
GCAGCTGATTGTTGCCACTACACAGCAGTTGTCCAATCATAGCGTCGCAACTGGAACTAGGTACAGCAGGTCTGTCAAGCTTTAGATTTCTCCACATGTTGAAGCAATGTGCTTGCTCTGTATCTTAAGAGTTTTGGAGGGTGCTGTCTATTTTTCTTTCTCACACAAAAGCATTAGCTTAAGCTAGCTAGCTACAGCTGATAAGATCTGGTCGAGTTGTCAGATAGAAATGAGAAGCCTTCGGAAATTACGATGAATTTCGAATGATAAATCTCCTGCCTTTAAAATAAACTACATTATGTGCCATGCTAGAATAGAAAGTTTATCGACCGGGAAATTTCTCTCCTGGTTAGCCTACTTTAAACACCCGGCTGAAAATCAGTATTTCACTCTACTTTCTCTGGTTAAAGGTTTCAAGTCTGTTGCACCTATGACCACTCATAATTGGATGTGGTTGAGTGTGGTCAGGAGTTGCCCCTCTAACCACAACCAACAGTGATGTCACAGTGTACTGACCACATGCTGGATCACACCTGCAACAAGGTAGGAATTAAAACCACTGGAGGTCAGCAAATACAAGATCTTCAACTCCAGTTTCAGTTTAGTAGCTGTGTCTGTCTTACTGTCTCTTACTGGGAGGGGATGCTGGGCGAGCCAGAGCGGTGGAAGTGGATGTTCTGCCACTTGCCGTCGCGGCGGTGCCACACACGGGTCTCCTCAGACTGCATGGTGCGGGGCATGCCACCAGCATCCATGTACTGGGTGAGTCGAATATAGGCAATACACGCTGCATTTTCCCCAATTAGGTGCACGTGTGGGTTCAAGAGGATGGTGTGCACAGGCTTGTTCCCTTTGGACAGCGCTGGAATGGAGATAAAAATGGCTGATTACATGGCGTGAATGTCACTTAGTATCACATATTAAATGAATATAATGGAAAATCATTCATTATCACTGCCCACACTGGGTGAGAATGGTTCGGGAAATTCTAATACAGTTGCATGATTATTCAAAAACAAAACACTAACCCTATCTTAACTAGAACGCAAACTGATATGTAAAAAAAGAGGAACTAAAAGTCTCCATATGTTGACATTGGATAGTGGACAAGCACAGGCTGATTGAGGTTTCTAGGACATATCTGGTTTATCTGGACTATTTTTACCCAGACTGAGGACATTCTGCCATTTTTAGCGATCACTATTCATTAGTGATTTTCTGCTCCAAGGCAAGTCCATAATCACAGCCATGACCTTGTCGTGTACGAGCATAGACGGTAAACTGATAGGACTAAATATTGATATAGAACAAACAAATGATATCATCCATTTAGCCCATACACACTAATGCATTATTTACACTCTCTTCCATACAATCAACATGCTCTATAATATCCTTTTTGCTGTGTTGGGGACCTTCCTCATTTTCTAAAATCTTGTTATGAATACAATTGTTTGCATTCTATATTGTTTCGATGCTACCAATTAATTTGAAACAATAAGCCTTTTTCACAGCAGCCATTTTGACATGAAAATTTAGGGTAAACATGGGTGTTACCAATGATAATAATTAGGGTTTCATTCAATTTAGGTCAAACAAAGTCAGGGTGCTGCTATTGTGCATGTTGCATGCTCACTGGAGAGGCTCTGCTACACTAAATGGAACAGAACCTTAATTAATGACATTTATTACACCAGTGCTTGCCTGCTATTTCATGTCAATATGGCTGCTGTGAAAAGGGTCTATTAAATACATTTTTGTAAAAGTTTATGTATTTTGTCTACCTCACTTGCCCACTACATTATTGAGTGAGTGAGTTTCCTGCACACTTGCTTCTCATCAATTGATTATACTTGACACCTGCCTCTACAGCTGTTGCTTATTGGCTCATTATGCTTCATGCATGACTCTTGCAAGAGGGAAATTGATGTAGTGTGTGAGCTATTCTAGTTACATTGTGTAATACTGCTTGTGTTGTTGATGTTCTACATGCACATTACATTGTGGGACAAAACCTCTCTTCTGAAAGTATACTTAATTTTGTAAATTTTTTCAGTGACCATGCTGCGAGCACCTCCTCAAAGTTAGAATTAAAGTATAGTGGGTATTTTGATTCGTTAGTTGCAATGTAACTGTTTCCAGGACATTAAACTGAACAAACAAGCTCTCCTTAGTGAAAATAAAAAAAAAAAAAATTTCCCACCACACTTCAGAGAAACCAACTCACACATTAAATAGACATCATCAGAACGTCATTGCAATGTAAGCAAGCATCATCCGAGCACCTGCAAAAATGTAAACAAATTGATCTTACTGAATAACACAACCCTCAATCCTTCCAAGGACCAAATTCTCTTTTTCAGAGTCTAGTTTGGGTGCCAAGCCAGCTGGCTATTTGCACGGCTTCTACATAGTTGAACTGCTCTGGACAACAGTAGCACAAGCAGGAATTGCACATTGTGACAAATTCCCTCTCCAATGTACAATTCTGTTGGTACTCTAATTAGCTATTTTATTTATCTTTATTGTAAAACGTGACTGTTTCAGGCCACATACAGTATAACTGGCCTGATGATGCTAAAGTTTGGGTGTTTCTCTGTGTCAAGGAAGGATCCACAAACGGCTGAATTTGAAGAGTCCTACGCCATCAAATACGGTCAAAGGACAGTCCCAATGTCCAGGATCATCCAAATTCTACAAAGGACAGAGTCCTTCGCACGGCGTATTTTCAAGGATGCTCGTGTGTATCCTTGGCACGCCTGAAGTAGCCACAGTTCAGTTCAGAAGGTGGGGGGGATGCACCTAAAAGCTGTCCAAAAGCCAACCACCATAAGATATCAGAAGAAGAAGAAGATGACGAAGAATGACGCACACTTGCTAGCTTGTTCCATTGTGTTTTCTCGGATTGCGAGGAAGGAGTCTCACCTAGCCTCTGGAGGAGCTGACTTCCAAGGACCTGTCCTACCAAGGAAGAATCCTTAACTATGAGAAACACCCTTTCTTTTTTTTGACACCTCCATGATTAATATTTTTGAACTTACCATTCTCAAAGTAAAAGCGATGGAAGTCATGTCCTTCCACCAGGTTGCCCAGGGCCTCAGGCTCAAAGGAAGTTAGACCAGGATCACAAATCTTCCTGTTACACCAAAATAAAAATACACAATCAGCAAAGGAATTAAGCACATTATTATACCTATAGTTAGATGTCACTGTACAAAGGTAGAGAGGAAGAAACTCACGCATAGGCCTCAAAGTCTCCATTGTTGATAGACTCAATCAACTGCTCCGTAACTTTGATAATTTCCTGTTTGCGGGCTACAACACAAGATCACAGATCATCAACCACGCGAACTGAAGTGAAAATTGCTAGTTGTTACTGTATTTCAGGCAAATGTAGGTCTGAGTGCAGATAAAGGAAATCTAATATCAAATCAGCTTCAAAATGGGTTCTAGTCTACGAATTAGCAGGATTTCAAAGCTATTAGAAATGGAAGGCGCTTAAAAAAGGTTTTTCATAAAATTGTTGATATTTCATATCTGAGTGACAAAACAAAAAGAAAACCTCCCATGACTAATAGTGATATCAGGCAGAAAAATGCAGGATGATACGATTCCTTTCACCCCACAAAGCTCAAAATGAACAAAGACAGACCAAGGCTCAGATGCAAGTATTTGCTACAAAAGCAGTTTTAACTAAGTAATGTTGACAGTTACCTTTATTGTTATTGGTGCAGGCTGGGGGATATTAAAAAAATTACTTAATTTGTGCAACAAAAAAGACATGTTAAATAAAGAATCATATAAATCAGTACTTCAGCTCCATTGCCTTCACAATCATAAGCTACAACACTACGTGTGTACATGAGCGTCTCAGTGACTCAGCGTTTTAATGTGTGAGTCAATGTTTGGGTAAGTCATAACATAAGGCAAAAAAAAAGTGACAACAGCATTGGTATCTACAATACATGACTATACAGAAGGAGAGCATCTTCCTCAACTCAAAAACAAGAAAAAATCAGACAGAAGGAGCAGATATTCAGGGGTCAAAAACAGAGGTTTTATTTCACTGGAGAGGACATAGTCAGTGCAAGGACCAATAATGTCAAACTATAGACGATCAAACACCCACATATCTAAGTCATGGAAATGATTTGAACATCAGGAGCACAGGATTTGAGACACAGATCACTTTCCTCCAGTAATGACTGGGTAACAGGAGGGGATCAAAACAGGGCAATTCTCCCCCACTGTGACGGGACTTACTCTGAACTGAGGAGGTGGGGGTCTGCCTTGAGTCAGACATCTGTGAAGAACGGCTCTTAGAGCTCAAGATACCGCTCACTAAGCTGCCCAGACGAAGGGCTGTCAGAGATCACATGGATGGGTGTGTGATTGGGTTTCAAGTGTGTGTTGGGTGGGGGGATGTAACAAAGATGAGGGTTTTTAAGGCATACAGTACATGTGTATGTATTCATGTATGGGCAAAGGCAGAGTAGCAATTATCGCGGGGGTTAGGGTTGGGGGGGAGGGGTGATATTTTGAACGAAACAAAAGAAAAAAATAGAAATTAGACAAATTTAATATCGGAGACATAAAAAGGTATTCAGAAAAGAACTGAAAAAAGCAAGCAGCGTTAACCAATTTCAAACTCATAAGATGAGAGGAACTTGAGGAAGAGAGTGAGGGTATGACAGAAACAGAACAGGGTGGAGTTAACAGCCAAGGGGGGGGGGATTGCAGTAGGAGTAGTTGTAGTTGCTGTGCATTTTAACTGTGTTGCAAAACAGAATGAAGAAAAACAGACAAAGGAGTGATCAGTCTGACTGGAAATGGTGAGGACTGACTGTTGTAGCCTCACAGTGTAGGTGAAGACTGTACGTATATACATCAGACAAAAAAGAAAAAAAAATCCCTACCTTTTACATCCTCATCCTCTATGGTGGTGTTGGCACTTTCAACGGACTCCTGACAAAGAATGACACCCCACAGATGTTGTATATGTAATACATGTATCCATAATGATATTGTACAGTTTAATTTGAAATAAAAAGTTTCAAATAGTCAAAGCAAACAAAAATATTTTGCTATAATAAGTATTTTCTATATTGCAATAATATAATGGAAATGATAGGAACGAGAGGAAGAGGAATGATATGCAACGATGTTTCTTCAGCTAAACCAGGGATGCTCTGATTACATGGTTAGGGTCTTAAACCCCTCGATTATCAGGATGCCCAGATGAACATAATTTGTTGACAGTTGATTATATAACACAGTATAATAAGTACACAGTAAAGGATAAGGGCTTTTAACAGGAAAGGAGAGACTATTTTTAATTGTAATTGTTTAAAGGAAAAGGTCTAAACTACAGGAGTAAACAGCTTTGATATCAATAAATGCAACAAACAATGAAAATGGTGGTTTTGTTCTAATACCTTATTTCCATCCACAGGGTTGTGGATCACAGTTGTCTGTGGTTCCTAAAGAGAACAAATGGCAGAGAATTTGTGGGATGAAATAACTAGATAAGGACAAAAAAGCCATGATGGCACAGAAACTGTTGAATGAAATGTGTTATCTATGATCTCTCTCTCTCTCTCTCTCTCTCTCTCTCTCTCTATCTATCTATCTATCTATCTATCTATCTATCTATCTATCTA
>JBBPCS010000096.1:270255-281204 GCA_037974645.1 Hollardia meadi | reverse complement strand
ACCAAGGACTGAACCTTGGGGAACACCACAATACAGAGTTTCAGAGGAGGAGGCGAAGCTGCCAACAGAAACTGTGAGACCACTGCAGGGCCGACCCCATAATCTCTTTGGCTGTCTCTCACTCTAGCATGCAAACGCTGTCTTTTTGCTAAGTTATAAGATTTATATCATTAACCCCATCTCCCTGTTTTCTTAATCCAGCACTTCATTTTTATGTCACTTTAGGAATTTGGTTTTTGGTTATATCATTCTTTTAATCTACCAGTGTCAAATTGCATGCTGCAATGGTGCTACAATAGCTGTGCTGTGTAGCTGTGTAAGTGGCTGCTTATTTTTACATTTTACGTGTAATGTTGACAAATTTCTCATTCCACGGCCAAAAAGTAGGTATTATTTAAAAAAAAAAAAATAAATAAAAAATAAGCATAAGTTTTTGTGGTAGAGATTTCACACTCAACTACACACATTTTTTGGGTGTGCTTTAATACTCAAGAAACATTACAGTAGCTACAGTACAGACTGAAAAAGTAAAATCAAGACAGTACAGGACGGCATAAAGCAGAATGCAATTAAAAGAATTCAATTTAGAGCATATCCTGGAAAGTAGTAACTTGGTTCATTTACTCTATAAAATAATATGAATATCATCAGCCATTTTCTGTGCCTAAATCCCTTTAATACCATTTATTAGTCACTGACAATTATAAAACATTAATAAATTGTGCCAATTTGCACATTTAAATCAAGAAAATAAAATGGACATGTTGCTGCTTTGATATGCAGCAGAACATATTGAGTTTAAATAACATTTTTGTATGCTGATAAGTAGTCATTGTTGCTGTTTTAGGCCTACAGGAGGAAAACAAAATAATACAAATATGATTTTATCCATGATAAAATTGTTTCTCTTTGAAGCAGTTAAAACACCATATCAAACACTACTTTAAAGGTACATACGTACAAAGGTGGTCATATACTTTGGTTTTATTTTACACTGTACTGTATCTCACTGTGCACTGTAAAGGTTGGTCACATGACAGCCTCACTCCCTCTCTCATTTTCCACCTCCACTTTTCTTTCACTCTCTCTCTGTCTCTACTCTCTTCCTCCTCCACAGGTAGTCCACCTCCCAGCTGGCTGGACATCTGTTGTCTAGCAACTCCTGCACCAATCAGAGCGTCAGGCCTTTCCTCTCCTCTGCAGTGGAACCAGCCTTGCATGCAAATGGCCGACATCAAGAGTTCACACACAACTATCAAACTCTACAGAACTACATGCAGGCAAGCACAAGTAACTGATCCTATAGGAGCATACACACTTAAGAAAAGGTAATTTGAACACATCTCTTCTGGAACATCTAACTATTTAACCCAGAACTAGCAGAGCACATACTGCAAACATTCATTAGGATAGAAAGTAGAAAAGGAACTTTACAGATCTGTAATTGTCAAGATGCGTATGTACTTCAGAAGCCTAAAAGAAGAAGCCATACTGAATGTTTGTCTGCATTACATGCTTTTGTTTAGACAGTTGCCGATGTAATTAAAATAGTAACTTTTCAATGTAGCCCTCTGCAGCTGCAAGATGTATTTGACATAATGTTTGAGCAGCAAATATGATACAGTTGTTGTGGAAAACAGGAGGCTGGGGCTGAGAATGTGGAAACATGATACAACTGGGTTTATGATGTTAATTTTAATGAGCAAAAATACAACTATGATGTGAAACATTAATTTTAGTGTTCTAGCTGTGTTATGGAGACCTGCTCTCAACCAAAACATAATACTACAGGTATTAGCTTCATTGAAAAAAAAGTAAAATAGTTGAAAACATGTCAGTAAATTTGTGAATGTTTTAACACAGTTTGGTTGAAGTCTGCTCAGGTTTTAGCACTTATAACAAGATGGGTGCTGGGTTTGTCCTGGTTTTTTGTTTGTATGTTCTCCCAGTGCTCATGTGGTTTTCCTTTGAGAGTTCCTTTTTATTTAACTTCAAAGATATGCAAGTCAAATGGATTGGAGCACAAGTAGATGTTTGATTGTCTGTATATTAGCCTATTTTTGGATTGGATGGATTAGAAAATCACATCACATTTTTCCCCTGAACCAACTTGCTGCAGTGCAATGCTGCAGTCGACTCTAAAATGTGCCTGAGTCTGTCTCAAACTGACAACAATGAGTTCTGACCAGCTGACAAATATGCTTAACAATACTTTAGTCTCTGTGTTTGTGTGTGTGTGCGTGTGTGTACTTGAGCCCTACTGCCACAGCAACATTAGTCAGCTGTTATCATTCAGGACTGCACATTTTTGACCTGATCTGTGTATGAATGTCTTTATGTATGCACGTTACTCTGTCTAGCAGTCAGTGACTAAAACCATAATGGTTGGTGATTAAAACTTAATCTACAATCTACTGAGCTGCTTCATCACCAACCATGGTGACTTGACATGGAGACTTTAGACATTCTTTTTTTTTCTCCAGTCAAAGTTTTGGACACTTTTTTGATCAAGTTAAACATATCTGTTTTTTTATTGTTAATCTCCTGTTAAGAAAAAGGCTTGAACTTATTTTAGTGATGGTGTTGTTGATGACAGATGCAGCACATTTAAAAGGTCAAATATAATATTTTAAAACAGGTACACACATCTCTCATTTGAGTTTTCTTAAACGTAGACTGAACAGAGTGGTGCAGGGACACTGCTGTGCTGTATCTCTGTCAGCTGCTTTGCTGTCTGCTGGACTAAACCATCTTGTCTAAAACAATCTATTTCTTGGCATCGGCATTGCAAGCATGTAAACTCTGTACTGCCCAGCTTAGGATTTCACACTTTGTACCATATTTAGGATAGTCCAGTTGTCATTTATGTCTATGCCAGTTAGTGGACAGCAAGTAGAGATTCCTGTATGTTCCTTGGACAATAGAGATCTTGTCGTGATTTCAGTTTAAGTGTGTTAATTCCTGTTTGGTTTTGCATTTCTAGGTTGTTTCCCCCGTGTTTGTTACTTATGTTATCGTTTCTAGTTTGTTTTATTTTGTATTCCTTCCCTTGTGTATCTTGCCCACTTCCTGCCTTTGTTCTTTTCCCTCCTCCTGTGATTACCCTCATGTGTTTCACCTGTGTCTTGTTAACCTTCCCTTGTGCATTTGAGTCCATACGTGCTGCCTTCTTACTTGGCCAGTTTGTCACGTTACCTTCTGTGTGTTCCCTGTGTGCCTTAGTTCTTGCCTGTTCCCTTCCATTTTCTCTGTATTGCCTTGTACTTTTGGACTATCTTGGTTTATGGATTTTGCTTATTTGGACTGATACTTTGGTTTTCACCCTCGCCTGCCTCGTAAGCCTTTTTTTGTCCTTCGTATTTAATAAATATATTTGAAGAAGAACCTGCTCTGCCTGTTGTGTCTGCGCCTGGGTTTGTGGCACAAGCTGTGACAGATCTACAATTTTGCAATAACCAAATTACACAATAGTGACAGCAATATTCATATTAGAACTTCCTACAAGAGTTACTCCTACTCTTTGCAGACAATTCACATTTTCTTTTAATTTGCTTTGTCTTGAATCATCCTTCTATCCTGGCTTTTCCTGCTGCAACCCATTCTTTCCACATGTCCATGTAACCTAAATAAAAGTAAGATAGTGTAGTATTACCCAATCTGTAACTTATCTGGGTCTTTTTTATGCACTTTGCAGGCAAGAAGACGGCTTCCCTTAACTCTGAAAAATAAAAATTATCCACATTCATGCACCTGTTTGCTTACAGAGTTTTTGCAGATACCAACTCCAAAATTTTCAAACCCCACTAAATCCTCACCTCTATTTCCCTCTCTGTCTCTCTCCACTGCTTCTTGCTGCTCTTTCAGTCAGTTTGTGTCACGTCTGCAATGCACTGCAGCACAGTATACTGCTCTGCGTGTGTCTTCTATGTCCTTTGTTGTTTGACATCCCTTTAAGTCTAACACTACCAGATTTAGGGACAGACAGAAAAGACATAGGCAGACATAGAAAGTGAGAGGAAAAACAAGCAAGAGACAGAAATAGAGGCGGAACAAAGACCAGACAAAGAAAGGCAGTAAACACCACAAAAATAAGAGAGAATGAGGCCAGGACATCTTTACTAGACATATTACACTTCCTGATTTCTAGTATCTTGTAGACCCACATATTATTGTCAAGCACTCATTTCACTGAAATCCAATATTCACGCTAGGGAAAAATATGCTAGGATGCTAGGAAAAATATTTTTTTGGTCCCTTTCTTAATATCAACTACTCTATTGCTGATAACTTATATGGCTACTGTACGTATATGTAATATGTCATATAAGGAAATTAATATTATTGGAATTACACACCTCGACCTGGTGTTATTTTTTCCAGGCATGACGTGTAGACCTGCAGTAAATGTCTGTACTTTCATCTCAAATGGTAGGTTATTTAACTGGTTAGTAATGGCAGTGTGGCCTGTATACTACAGAGTAACTTTGCACAGAGTGGAACACTTAGCTACATTTAATGTGAAGATCTTGACATTTGTTACTGCACGATAAAATTAACAGGGAGGTTAGACTTGTTGTACTTTTGCTGCATCAATGTAACAAGGTATTGTACTAGAGATGTAAACCCAGGTTACTTTATGTTACAAATACATGTATGTATTTGTGTCTGTATCATATGCAAACTAGAAAGACGGAATATAACTTAAAGAGAACCACTTTTACTTCTCAAAACTAGCTGCCTTTTATGCATCTCCTTGAATTTAAACTGAATCCTGTGGCCACTCCTTGACAGTGAAAAAGAAGTTTGCCCAAAAAACAGTGTCTAAAAATTTGGATGTAATAATATGCAACACTAAACACGTTTTAAAGGAAATAATGCTGACCGGATTCCATTTTCTGTCAACACGAGAGAAAAAGTTGTAAATTAACGCATCTGGAAAGATGCCAAAATGCAGAAAAAAGTAAGTACAAAATGCAATGCTTTTTTTTTTTTGTTAAACGGAAACCCCCTAAAACATAAACATAGACGGGACTGAATGCAAATCCAGATCTCTAGTCATCCACTCCCAACCACTAGCTTCTGGGTGGTACATAGCCTACAGTCCTTGTAGCATATAGATAATGGTGCATCTGTAAAGTATAGCCTGCATAGCAGCCAGTAATGATCTTGACAACTGATAATCAATTAATAATTGGAGAAAAAAATATAGTCACACTCTCAAAGCCACAATGTAAAAGTAATCTTGACAAATTGTTAAATTACCAATGTTTCGGCATGACGGTCTTCAGGGTGATGAAGGACAAAGACAAACCACCAGACTTTAAATATGGGATAGAAAACAGGTGTGTCCTATCCTGTGGTTGAGTGTCAAGTACAAAAACATGTCTTGTAGTACTCCTCAAACCTCCTCAAAAATCATATGGAAAATAAGGAAATATATATATATTATTTTTCCATACAGGGACTGCTATCGTGGTCGGCACCTCTCCAATATTGGTGTGCGTTCCTCCATTCTCCTTTATCTCATAAAAATACCAATGTTTTATAGGTTACAGCTTCTCAATTTACACTGTTTTATATATCATTGTGAATTTAATACATTTGGATGTCTTGACTGTTGGTCAGTCAAAATTATCAGTCTGAGAATCAATTTAAAAAATAATTTAATCGCTAATGAAAATAAACCTTAACTGAAGTCCTAACCCTAATACACACGCAAATCGACCCAACACACACACACTACAACAGGGTGCTGGAACTGCTCTACACCAATTTAATTAAGAGTTTTAATTAAAAAGATGTAGTGGGGTGAATGTAACATCCTCTGTGGCCAGCGGCTAAGTAGTCCTCCTCATCCCCTCGGCAGAACCCAGGGGTCTAATGAAACCATCCAGGACGCTGAGACACCGTCACCCTCTGCTGGTCCCCAACAGAGAAAGAGTTATGAGACTGATAACTCCCTTGCTTTCTCTTCTGAGGAGCAACAAAAGGTGGCTGGTGTCAGAGATAAAGCTGTCCCCAAGTATTGTTGGAAGGCCCATAACACAGGTAATGTCTGCCTTTATCTTATCCAGTGTAATGCAGCCACACGCACAAGTTATCTGAAGGTGGTGGTCTGGAGACATTCACATTTATAATCACATATATTGACACGAAAAGCTACAGATTTAAATGTATCAATGAAGCCCTACTGTACAGTGAAATAGTATATCATGATACGTTTCTGGATTTTATTGATATATGGCTTGCGCTCCGCATGGTAGAGTTTTAACTTGCATTTGTAGATGCAGTGACGAACTGTGTCTACTGACAATGGTTTTCCAAAGTGTTCCCGAGCCCATGTAGTAATATCCTTCATAGAATCATGTCAGTTTTTATTTCAATGTTGGTTTTTCATCCTTGCCCCTTACGTGCAGAGTTTTCTCCAGATTCTCTCAATCTTTTGATGATATTATGGGATGTAGATGGTGAAATCCCCAAAATCATAGCAATTGTGCATTGAGAAACGTTGCTCTTAAACTGTTGGACTATTTGCCCACGCAGTTTTTCACAGAGTGGTGAACCTCTCCACATCCTTGCTTGTGAAGGACTGAACCTTTTGAGGATACCCCTTTCATACTCAATCATGATACTATCACCTGTTGCCAATGTTTTTTAGCATTACAACAACCTGTCCCAACCTGCTCGTGTTTCCCCTTGTTTGACACGTGTTGCTGCCATAAAATTCAGAATAAGCATATATTTACAAATATCAATTAAGTTGATGAGATACAACATTAAATATATTGTCTTTGTACTGTTTTCATTTAAATTGAATGTCAAAAAGGATTAGGAAATGATCACATTCTGTTTTATTAACGTTTTACAGAGCGTCCCAACTTTTTTGGAAATGGGTTGTATATTAATATAACTAACTATTTAACTACATGCACATGGAGTAATTGAAAGTGTGCACATTTTGACACTCAAGAACACACCAGCTTTTAATACTTAATTCCACATTTTCTGCATCTACTAGGGCTAAATTCTTGCTGCGTTTACCCAAGATGCCTTCCAACAAGCCCCAGGAGTACATGCCTGAACTTACCATCCAGTTTCGACCGTACACGTACGTACACGAAGACGTACGTACACGTTTCGTACACGCACACGCGCACACACACACACACACACACACACACACACAAATACACACTTACGCTTCTTTTCTCTGACAGCACAAACAACAGTTTGCCCCGCCCCTCCTCTTTCTGTTCTTCTCTCTGTGTCTGCTCTCTTGACATTTTCATCAGCAGCAGGTTTGATAAAGTTGCCCAGAAAACACAACACACATCTTGGATTTTTTCACCCGCGTTTCCGTGTTCACAAGGAGGAGGAAGCCTGTTGTAATTGTCAGACCTATAAACGATCAAAACCAACATGGTAATGAATGACATCGCACTAACCAGGTAAACTTACAAGCTTAAAACATGGGCACAAGTAGGCCTACATTAAATATGAGAGGCCGCACCACAGACAGAGCTTTTACAGGAAGGACGTAATACCGGAGAACGTCTCTCTCTCTCTCTCTCTCTGTTTCTCTGCAGAACATGTGCGATTGTCAGCAGAGGGGTAACATTAGAGCAAGGGTTGATTGGCCACTAGTTAATCGATCACGAATGTATATAAAATGTTAAAATGGGTCACTAAATATACTTCGGCATATGTTAATATAACTGGGCGGCCCACCAAAGTAACTTCTATGTGTGGGAAATAAAGAGAGAGAGAGAGAGAGAGAGGCATGCAGCTCCAAAAATAGAAAATTAATATGTGGTGGGCAGTGCTGATATTGTGGCGGCCGCCACAAATACATTAACGTATGGGAAACCCACATTATTATCTGAGGCTCTTGACCATTGATATTTTTACTGTCACTCTTTTTCACAGCTCTTTCTTGCCTCATTGTTGAACAAAATAGATAAACTTAGACTCTGATAGACTACCATGAATTGCAAGCACTTGAGGAGGGAGACCAGAATAAAGATTTCCATGAAACACAAAGACTGAGACTGTAAGAGCAACACACTGTCAGTGAACGTGTGAGGGAGGGAGAAGAGGAGGGTGGACAGAGAGAAGAGTTGTTCGGGAGAAAGGGTAAATCTAACAGATAAAAAAAACAGAGGTTGAAAAGGACAGAGGGAGAAAGGAAAAGACAGAAGGAGATGCAGTGCTCTGTAATTAATAATGCCCTCCCTTTCTACAGTCCAATACCCTTATTAGTCTTACTGTAGTTTCTTTCTGGGCTTGAACAGTGAATCGTTTTTATATCGACTTAAAATCAGACAAACAAAGAGCTTGGTAGTCACAGAGCTGGGCGGCCCTATACGCTCACTATGAATGTTGCATAGGGCCCCGCAAATTAAGCAAGGCCTCACCTCCCCCTCGTGTCAAAGGGAGTGTAATGTTGACAACTTAGATGACAGGATGAAGTGGAATTATCCCTCTGGGCACGAGAAAAGAAAAGAAAAACGCCATGAGAGTGAATTGCGGGAGCAGCAGTCAGGGAAACTTGTTCTCTCCTCTCCAAGTTTGATGTCAACAAATAACAGTAGTGTTAAGTTGATGTGCTATCTCTCTCTAGTCTGACTGTCTTGCTAGACTAGCTGGGCAGTGCAGTGAATCTGAGGGAGCTGATATAATTAATAACAGTATTGTTAAAATGTGTAGGAGCTATGCTTAGGTTTGTCAGTAGAGGAGAAGCTGGATCAACAGCCAACATATTCTGTTCAATAGATATTGTTTATTTATACCTCATTCTGTTCTGTGTAGGTCTACTTATTCTTAGACTGACAGATGTAGCAAATGGAGGGAGGATTGTAGTGGGTGCACTGAGGTGTCAGGTGTGACTGTGAGACAATGGTTTACATGGCTCAGGGGTCAGGTAGAGGGGCCCTTTAACAGAATTTTGCTTAGGGCCCCAGAGAGGTCAGGACCAGCTCTGGGTAGTCATTTAATGCAGATGACAAAACAAAGAAGATTGTCAATTGCAACCTGTATGTTAAAATTATTTACTAACTAAGTAATGCCATTGTTTTAGCAGTGAAAGAGTTTGTCCTGTCAGTCAAGTTAACGTTATCTCAAACATACACAGTATGGCTATTTTCAGGTATGTCAGGTGTTATTCAGCTAATTAACAATTAGCCTGTTTCCTTCTTCTTATGAACCTTAAAAATGGTAGGTTGGCAAAAATTCTTAACTCAGGGTTCATCGACTATAGATTTCTTGTAATGGAGATAGTTTGCACTGGGCAACTAAGTGCTTGACAATTGAGCAAAATCTGCTCATGACGGCCATGAGATGTAACTAAAAGCTCAAGAAGAAATCTACTAAGACCATGATTAAAGAAGTTTTTTGTCAATCTTTAACAATGGCAGATGAAAACTAATTTTACTAAATGTGTTATCGAGTCTCAGTAGGTAACGGAGCACATTCAAACCCATGCAGCGAACATGGCTGAACACTACACCGGGATCGGACACTGCATTCCAGACCAGCGGAGGCAATTTAGAAGTTAGATGGCAGGGGATATAGTATGGAGGCTATTTACAGTGGCTCCGATGAGGGCTATGACTTCAGGGATGACAGGATACTGCACAGGAGAGAGGTCAAGC
Organism: Hollardia meadi; assembly: GCA_037974645.1. Lineage (NCBI taxonomy): Eukaryota > Metazoa > Chordata > Actinopteri > Tetraodontiformes > Triacanthodidae > Hollardia > Hollardia meadi. Next base: position 271,554 of record JBBPCS010000096.1, on the reverse strand, counting down.
AGCAGAACAGCAAGAAAGAGTCAGGCCTTTAGCAGTGGCCCAAAAACGACGTGTAGAGCAGAAATATTTTCACATCTTACTCTGTGAATTGTGGATTTATTTCAACCAAAGCAGAGGTGATTGTGGAAAAACAAACCAAGACAGTTTTGGTGAGTTGTATTTTTCTCTTTAGTGAGGAAAATAGGTGTAAGAATATTTCCATTCTTGACATTTTGTGAGTTTGTTTTGTTTATTTATTAGACTAAACGTTAAGAGAGCTCTGAAACTGCGGGCAAAATTAAGTAGATATCTGCAACACAATACATAGATATCTTTGACATAATGTCAACACTGCTGTTATCTTGCCATAATGCAAATATTTAAGCCAACAGTGTGCATTTAACTAGTCATTGTGTAGCATGATGAAGAGTCCAAATTATGCACATAATAAAAGAGACAAAATACCTGTCTAAATTTTGTTACCTAAACCTAACCATGTAGTTTTGTTGCCGAAACCGAACCATGTAGCTTTATTGCCTAAACCTAACAAAACTACAAACAACAAAACCACATGGTCACACAAACCTCGGTCCCCCAAATGACAGTCCGGAACAAGCACCACTCGGCCAACACCTTACTTCTAAGTGGAGATTGTCCTTATTTATATCATTCCACCAGACTTTCTAAGGGTTTTCCGGCAGAAAATTCCTCATATCCTCATGAGGTTCCTTCGTCACATTTACATATTTTCTGTACTAATGGTAAGGAGGGACTTTTTAAAGTAGCCATAGCGTTAGGGCTGAATGTGCGTTATGCCCCCCGTCATGCAGCTGGATGTCAAACTAGCTGACTCTGCTCAACTGGGAGCTCCCAGTGAACACATCAACTCCTGGCAACCTGGGGCTGAATTAGCTAATGGGACCTCTACCGAGCTAGCGGTAACTGTCTAACAGTAGCTACAACAAGTCATGTTATCTGCTCATCAGGTAACTCCATAAATGACCTCAGTAGTGGATTTCCTGTCGTCAAACTGGGCTCAGTTCGTCTTGGGGGCTGTGTGATTTGAACTAAAATTCTGGCCATCTTATACATGGCACCTTTTAAACGGATTTTTCTCTGGCAGGTTTGAAAAGGAAAAGAGGTAATAGTCAATTAGCAACTGCATCATTTCATCTGATTTTTTTTTTTTCATAAAGAAACAGGTAAAGTTTTTAATTCGGCTTGGGTAGACGATTCACTTTGTATAACGTTAGTTAGCAATTAGCTGGTACAATAAAGGTCAGAAGAATCACGGTTAAACAGATTCTTAGATCCCCCCCC
>JBBPCS010000096.1:231392-259030 GCA_037974645.1 Hollardia meadi | reverse complement strand
AATAATAATAATAATAATAATAATAATAATAATAATAATAATAATAATAATAATAATAATAATAATAATAATAAAACTATGGGTTAGAGGCAAAATAATATAACCAAAGTCAGCCTATGTCTTCAAAAACATACATGCACATTTTCATCTAAAATATTAAGACAAATATTGTGAATAAATTGTGACAATTCTTGCAAACAGGAAATCTGTTAATGTATCTCAATCTAGATAATCCAGAGGTCAGGCATGATCTCTGATCTTGTAGGGCATGCAAGATAACTCACTTCTGCTATTTTTAGAAAACATATGTCTGGAACAAAAGGTCTGTCTGGAAGAGCACAGTCCCATTACACACCTCTCTGTCCCTTCACATCACAGAGACATAAACTTTGTGTGTCTGTCCACTCCGCTCTCGCTAAACATCCTCATTTTTTTCAGGAGGTCTTTTTGCATGTTTGATGATGGAGCGAGCGCAGCAAAATGTCCTGAAAATACAATTAGGAAAACAACGTTTCAAACTGGGATTACTTGAGTTGTGTCATGTAGGGCAGCATACATGCAGCCGAGGGTCAGATTCAATTCTCAGTGGAAGGACATCGCCACCTCTTGGACAAAGGTGCACATAATCAGGACTACAGTCAGTTTTTCATGGCTGGAAAGTGCACACCTTCATTGGCAGTTGACATTAGTGACATTTGATCACTTCTAGCGCAAGAGTAGACCGATTTACCGGTCTTCCATTGTAGCATTTTCAAGGGAAAAGATAAGAGCCAACAACGTCATATCACTGTCTGGGCCCAGCTGTTAGCAATCAAATAACAAATGTCATCATATAAGTACTGTTGCCTCTGACAAAAACTATTCAGTACATGTAGAGGTCACCTGTTTTTGCTGTTATCTTCTAACTGAACTCAATTGGATTTTTCCATTGCTATTATGTATTTACATTCAATACTATTGACAGGAATGGATGGAATAATACCATTAATGCTCTGCTCTAAGCTTGAAAGTGCTCATTTCTCTACAGCAAAGCTTGCTAATTAAAAACTGGTCCACACTTGCCTTAACTTCTTTAACTATGTCACACCACCAATGTGTCCACCCACAGAGCTGTGTTGTTATTATTATTAATTCAAGTGGAAATGCAAGAATTTCTGAAGATACCAAATAATCAGGCAGGCCAATTAGGTCATCACCACCTTCTCCTACAGCCATAATACCTCCAGCAGGTTCATCCACCTGTAAAGGAGAAAACAGTAAGAAAGCTGGTTGGGATTGATGAAACCAGAGGACTCAGAGAGCAACAGATTCACAGAACTCCTAACTTCTTTCCTGCAGTAAAGGAAACTTGGAAAACTGCTGATGATCCATTTCGGTTATTTACTGGAAGTTGTTGTTTGTACATGTTACGTGCATTACTCACCAGAGCACTGTCAACATTTTCCCTGCAGAAAAATAAAGTCTCTGCGTTTCTCATCAACATTTACTTAAGGTGACAAGGACAAACAAGTCCTGTCATAGAATGGGAGATAGAATAAAAAGAGAAATTAAGAGTGCCTTTCAAATTCTAGTTGGTGTTAAAGGAGGAAATACAAAAAAAAAAAAAAAAAAGTCTGGAAAGCCAGGAGTCAAAGCACCTGGTGAAATACATGTCACAATATCAGCCAGATCTTAATCCCATGTCTGCTTCTCTCCCTTGTCTGGCACCAACTCTCCGGCCGCTCCCACCTGTCCTGCACTAACCCCACTGTTCCCACCATACAAATTCACACGTGCACCTGCACACCTATTCCCTGTCATCAGAGTAGTAGGCTAGTATTTATACCAGACCACCTCCTCATTTCTCATGGCTTTCCTACCAGCCTTTTTTTGTGTTTATGTATAATTTAAAAAAAAAAAAAAGAAGCAATAACCCAGAATGGGTCTGAGACATAGCCTAGCCTATATTTAAAAAAAAATGTAACTCTTATTGTTATAATGCAATGAAAGCACTTTTACCAATACTGTAAAATGATGTAGTAAATTATACCACAATGTTGGAATATTGTGAAAGGCACTGTAGTAATAATTCACCAGGCTGGATGCAGACATGTGAGAGGTTAGATGGGTTATAAATAAAGCGACCTCCCACTTCATGTAAATAGCATGTTTAACTACATACGTAGCGGCTACATAGGATCTAACTGGTTGAGATCAACGTTAACGGCGCTCTACTTCCATAATGTTAACGCCCACTGATGGGAAGCGGAAGACGGACTAGCTCTGTTTGTTTCGGGGTCTCTCTTGCCGTAAACTGGAAGCAATTGAACTCCATTTCGATCGCACATCTGCATTCATCATGGATTGTTATGAACGCTGGATGCAGTGAGGGAAAAGTCGCTATCGCAGACATGTAACACTGGATAGAAAGCTCAGCTGTTTTGAACATCGAACAGACGTGTTGGATCATCCAACGATGACACACTAGTGAAAGGTAAGGCGCTTATACGATGCTTTCTTGTGTTTGCGGATGTAACTAACGTTAGTTACGCGATGTTTGCCAATAATAGCGCTAAATTACATCGCTAGCTAACCGTCATTAATCGTGTGAAATCAATAACTTATTGCTGGCCCAAGTGGAGATTTGTTAACCAGCTAAATTGAACTTGTCACAGAATTAACGGTGTCATATTTGTTATTGTGTAATGGTTGGCACGAGCGAGTGTCGTGTTGCCTCAACTGCGCGTGCGTGTGACTGTTTCCAGGTGCTCCCCAGCCGGTGTCTCTGCTGCCATGGAGGTGGGCAGCCTCCCTGTGGAGCTGTGGCGGGTTATCTTGGCCTACCTTCCTCTCCCTGACCTGGGCCGCTGCTGCCAGGTGTGCCGCGCCTGGCGGGAACTCATCCTGTCTCTAGACAACACCCGCTGGAGACAACTGTGCTTAGGCTGCCCCGAGTGCCGACATCCCAACTGGCCCAGTCAGCCCCATCTAGAGCCCCCGTCCTGGAGAGAAGCCCTAAAGCAGCACGCCCTGGTCACACGCACCTGGACCCAAAATGGGCCAGAGCTCCAGTCCTCTGCCTGCCTCCTCTTTTTCCGTCGTCGAAAAGACCGCAGGGTTTGGCATGTGGGGCCTGGGTGCGAGTTTGAGACCCTTCGCAGTGCCCTCGGGGTGGTAGGGCCATATGATCGTGTGGTTCTCCATCCAGGGGTGTATGAGGAGCAGGCTGAAGTTGCGCTGAAGGTGCCTGTGGAGCTGGTTGGGCTGGGACGATTGGGTGAGGTGGCCCTCCTGGTTTGTATAGAGCAGCAGTGCCCTACTGCCAGGCTGTGTAATCTGGTTTTCATGCCACCCTGGTTCTCCACTGTGGTCTACAAGGTAAAAACAAAAAACAGCTTGCCATGATGGTTTCTTAATAGATCAATGCCTTATCAACCTAGTCTGCTCACTCCTGTATCCTCAAATATTTTTAACAAAATCCAGTGTAATTATACTCGCTGTATACTTACTAAATCTGTCTGACTCAAATCTCCTTTCTCCCCGTGCTTGGCTTTAGACGTCGTGGGGTCACGTTCAGCTAGACAACTGCAACTTTGAGGGGGCTCAGTTACAAGTCCGCGGCCCAGGAACCTGCCAGGCTCGCTTCTGCTCCTTCTCACAAGGCAGCTCTGCCCACCTGCTGGGTGTTGTTCTCAGTTTATTGGACAGCTGTGACTTCTCAGGAAGTGACACAGCTTCTGTGACAGTCGAAGGTCCTCCAGTTTCAGAAAGGAACTGGGCTTGTAAACACTTGACTGCCCTGGCCAGGGCATTTCCCTCATGTGGGAATAATGGCAGCCCTCCCAGAGGCCACGTGGCTGGCTTCACTGGCGGACATCAACCTCCAGGTGCCAATGTTAAAAATGAGCATGTAAACATCGAAGTCTGGCAGAGGAGGACTGGTGTCGATGCAGTGTGTCAGGGCACAGTGATTGAAGACTGCTGGAGTGACGGTGACCGCAGTGAGGGAGAGGAGGAGAACCCAGATGGGGGAGAATGTAACAACACCAAAAACCCATTTAAATTGGATTACAAAATCCCATGTGACAATCATGGCCTTTCCCATTTGCTTAAGCCCCAGAAGGATGGCTCTCTGCCTCCGGCCTCCTCCCCGGACCCCCCATCTGTGACCCCTGAACTCCTCACCCTTCAGCAGGAACTACACAGGGACCCAGAAGCTCAGATGTTGGCAGCATCCACCCTTGGCTGCATCATCAAACGCTGCCTCTTCAGGGAAGGGAAGGGTGGAGTGCATTTGTCTAATTATGGACAAGCTCGTCTGGAGGGCAATGTTTTCCGTGGCCTGAACTATGCTGTTCGCTGCATCCAGAACTCCACAGTAAATAAGATTTATAATTATGTTTTTCAGAATAATGGAGCGTCACTTGAATGTATCTTAACACATTTAAATTGAAGTTCAATGACTTTTATAGGGAGCATATCTTTGGAGTCATGTATCAAGTAAAGGAAGTAGCTCAGATCCTGAGTAATTAAGCAGCAGTCAAGTGTTACTTGATCTCCCTCCTCCTTCTGTCTCACCTCCAGATGGTGATGCTGCGAAACGAGGTGTGTGAGTGCCGTGCATCAGGTGTGTTCCTGCGCCTCTCTGCTCAGGGCCTCATTGCAGAAAACAACATCCACTCGAATGGGGAGGCGGGCCTGGACATCCGAAAAGGAGCCAACCCCATCATTGTGGTAAGTGCTGCTCCACTGTCTGTTGTTAAAGTTAAATCTTGAAAAGAAGCAAAATCTTAACACAGGCTCCACTCACTAGCTTTTTTCCAGAGCTTTCAACAGCATTTCACGTTTATGAAACATGATAAAGTGTTTTATAGAAGCTCACATTTGATTAAATTAATCGTAATATCAGTAGGTACAATTCCAAACGCAACTGCTCGATCTTGGTTCTCTCCACTCCGTCTTTCATTCCACAGTGCAACAAAATACACAGTGGTTTGCGTTCAGGGGTTGTTGTCCTTGGCAATGGAAAAGGTTCAGTTCGGAGCAACCAGATCTATAATAACAAGGAAGCGGGTGTGTATATTCTCTTCAGCGGGAATCCTGTCGTCAGGTAGGTGGGACTCCACAAACAGCTAATTTGCCCAGGAATGTGTAGTCCCTGCTTGCATTTTATCCACTGTGCTCATAGAGCATGCACAATAGAGTTTTTAATTTTATTTTAGAGATTTTAGACCTTATCTCATTGTTTTTCTAAACCACCCCTACAACAGGCCTTTTCCACAGCAGACATTTTGACCCATCATGAAATCCCAGATGTTTCCTAGTAAGTCATGACAGTGAGGCAGTGAGCTATGAAAACCAGGACTGAATCTGGAATCAGGCCATCATTCATTTTATTATTTACTCCAGTGCTTTTCCTACTGTGACATGTCAACAGGACCCAGTCTACCACTCTTCTAATCACGCGCAAGTGTTTCTATACTGTAGTTCTTTATTGGCAATGTCCAATTTATCAATTGAGGTATTGGCAATGAGCCCTAGATTCGATGAAGTTATATTTTTCTCTTTCTTCAAATTAAAAATGTCTGTTGTTGTATGGCTTGATAATTTCACTGCAGCAACTTCACAATGACCTGGACCACTGCAGTGCAGTGGTATTATTTGTGTTGCTACACATAACCGAGCATTTTACAGTAAAAGTGTGGTGTAAGCAGTGTTGCATGATTTTGTTAAGATGGGATGCTAGCGGTGCAATTTGACTTGACACGACTACTAGGAGATAAGTCTGAACTTCTCTCCTCACTTTCTCTCTCAGTGGGAATCACATCTTCCAGGGCCAGGCAGCAGGGATTGCTATAAACGAGAATGGCAGAGGGATGATCACAGGTGTGTAAGTGAATCTGTCCCACCTCATTTCCCCCCATTGATGTGCCACTTAGAAGAATTAAAGCACCATCTGATTTTATTTTTTTAAATATAAATACATTTTAATTCCAGATAATGTGATCAAAGAGAACCAGTGGGGGGGTGTGGACATCCGCAGAGGAGGTGACCCCATCTTGAGGAACAACTTCATCTGTTATGGCTACTCAGACGGTGTTGTGGTGGGAGAGAGAGGTCGCGGACTTATCGAGGGAAACCATGTCTACTGTATGTAATTTCAGCCTGATAAAGGCAGCGTCATAAATTTATCTTGAAATAACAGCTCGTCTTGACCAACCATGACACACATGTTTCATTTCTCCTCTTCCTCTTGTTTCTTAAGGTAACAAAGGCTGTGGCGTGTGGGTTATGTCATCCAGCCTCCCGCAGCTCCTGGGAAACTACATCACCCATAACTGCATGTATGGGCTGGCAGTGTTCTGCAGGAAGGACCCCGAGAACATTGAGGCCAGGGAGGGCAACTGGCCAGGACAGGAAGGGATTGGTGGAGAAGGAGGCAGTGGGGAAAGGAGGGGGGTAGAAGGAGATGGGAGAGAAGGGCAGGAGAACTTGAACGAAGAGGGGGAGCTGTTTGCGTGGGAGAGCGATCTGGACAGTGAGGATGAGCGCCACTCTGCTCGTCGGTCCATCAGCGTGGCCCTCGTGGAAAGCAACTGTATGAACTACAATGGAGGTAATAAATAACCCTGTCGAGAAGTGTGCACAAAGTCATTCCCTTCATGTCTCCAATGTTCTCTTCATCTCTCCCTTTCTGCAGCGGTTGGCCTGTACGTGAAGAGCAGTGAGCCCCTGAATGTATTCGCCAACCTCATAAATAGTAACCGTGGCACCGGCATTACCGTGCTGCAGAGCAGTCAGCTGACCCGACTGGTCACAAACTGCATTCTTAACAACGGTCGCGGTGGTGTTACAGTGGAGAAAGACTGCCGTGTGGAGCTTCGTGGTAACGGCATCTATAAAAACAGTGGCCATGGTGTCAGTTTCTGTGGTAACGGGCAGATAGTGGAGAATGATGTGGTTGGAAACCGTGGATATGGGATCCAGATCTCCGGCAGCGCTGACATCAAGGTGAGATGGATTGAGGCATGAACACAACACAGACTACTTTTTACAACAATGTACATATCTCCTCAATTTTTTTATATATATATATTTATTTAATAATTTTTCTCTTTAGGTATTGCGCAACCGTGTCCAACCAGCACAGGGCTGTGGAATTGCTGTGCTAGGGCCAGTAAAAGGTGTCGTCCATGACAATCTCCTGTTCCAGGGCCACCCTGGAAACAAAAAGACACTGCTACATATGGATCCGGGCAATGACAGCTGTGTGTTGCGCAACAACAGTGTTCTAAGGCATAATAACAGGTAACTAAGCAACCAGCACAAATTGCCAGAGATTAGACAGAGACCACCAGTGGATTTACTGTCTGATATTCTCCCCTTCCTTCTGCTGTACACACACACTAAAAGCAGCTGTCATCTATATAACAATGTATCAAATATGACCGTGTGAAAGTGGTTACTGCAAGGAATTATCACCCAAATCATCAGCACGCCTCAGCTTTATAGAGCTTTATAGAGAGTTTCTGCTTATTGTTTATCTGTCCAGTCCACAGCTTGGCAGTTCCGATTCAATCTCACCGCTCTGTGTTGGTCTGGCCACAGCAGGCAATTGTTTTCATTGAAAAAGGTGTCTAATAAAGAACTCTTTGTTAACACCATATCATCTTAAAGGTGCAGTTCACCCCAAAATCCAAAATAATTATTTTTCCTCTGACCTTTAGTGCTATCATACATTGTTTTGATGCGAGTTGCCTGCTTGTTTTTGAGATATCAGCTGTAGAGATGTTTGTCTCCTCCACAGACCTTGTCTGAAGCAGTTTCATGTAGGAACTATTTTCTTTCAGTATCACCGAACAGATGAAACATGCATCTACTCACTAATGAGAGGCTAGCTCATGTTACAGCTCAACTCAGGACGCCATTGTTTACATCCTGCCCTGTCACAAGCACGAGTCTCTCATGAATAGATGCAGGTCTCCTTCTGCACAGTGATACAGTAGAAAGAAAATAGTTCTTACATGAAACTGCTCACAACAGGGTCTGTGATTTGATAAAGAAAGTCATGATTTCTGGAAAGAGACATTGCTGTTGAGTTTTGTCAAATGTCTTTTTTTTTTTGGCGTTTGGGCACCACAAGCAGAGTGCTATCTAGATCCATTATATTCCAGAGAACGCAGACAGCTCTACAGCCTAATATCTTCAAAACTCTGCAACTCAAACCAAAACAATCTAGATGGATAAATAGCACTACAGGTAAAAGGAACAATATGCGTTTTTGATTTTGTTATGAACGGTCCCTTTTAAAAAGGCGATAAAATGTCAATGTGTTCACAACTTGTTTACAGTGCCTTCAAGTATTCACCCTGCCAGCAGATTGCAGATGCACTTCTAACAATTTTTGTATGAAAAATTCTCAATTTATTATTTTTTACCTCTTTGCATTTTGTAGCTATACATCTGCTCCTCCCTGGGTTTTGGAAAACCCTCCACCTCGTCCACTGGCCAGCTCCCCCTCTGGCCTCTCCTCGTCTCAGTATCCTTCCCGACTTGGAATTTCCATGACGACCAGGATAAATGCCACTGTAGAGAGCGGTTGCCACAGTGGCAGCATGTTCTGTTCCATCCTTTGAATACTGGCGAGCACTTAGAAAACCAATATGAATGACTTTCCCTAAGAGGTCAGCATCTGGTCACTTTTGAACTGGTGTGCACATACAGTATATTGTATATGTGGATCAATGTGACCTTCCTCAGACAAGACCTTCCAAAATGATGCCCTCCTGTTGAAGAAGCTGCTCCAGTAGAACCACTAAAGGTCAATCTGAAACCAGACTTTTGTCAATTTTATGATAAAATTCCAGTGCACTCGTCAGAGGTGGACTAATGAAGTGAAGTTCGAGCACAACACATTAAAGTCAACCATTTCCATACTGAAGCTTTAACTTAATCGTGTTCTCTTACATGCAGATTTCACATACATGTACAGAACTGCTGTAGACTTCGTTGCGTTTTGTCAGTCGGCTTCTGAGACTCGCTGGTCAGGAAGTGCACATTTCTAAATCCTAGCAGGAGCCAGAGGCTTCAGAGATGCCAGCTCCAACCATGTTACAAAGTAAAGTTGTGCCTTGTTTAACTTTTTAAATCAAAGATTGTAGCTAGGGGGAAGAGTTGTCCTAGTGTGACACGTACGTATATGCAAAAAAAGAAAAAGAAGAAAAGAAAAAGCAAAGCCAAACTTAAGCTTCTGCCTCTTGCACAGAGCTGCTGTTTCCTGGTGAGTCTGAGGTTTTTTTGTATCATCCTCTCCATGTTTTTTAAAATGTGAGGGAGGACAAGTCATCATTCCAGATACAGTCAACACACAACCACACAGACTCACCTGGTAATAGCCAGTTATAGTAAGAAAATGTTCATTGTCCAATATGTGCCGTCTACAAATGTGCCTATATGTTCTGACCTTCTAAGCTACATGTTTTCCATCATCTAGAATCTGTTTACAGTTTATTACTCAGCTTTTCTTTTTTTTTTTACATCTTGCACAGTAAGAATTAAGGAACAATATCATGTACAACTCAAAGTTTACCACTTTATTCATCTACAAAATGCATCAATAAACTGTTCTTGTTTGTGACGACCCTCGTCTTTTAAAAAAAAAATCTCGATCTTCAGTGCATTTTCTTGCGTTTCCGCCTCTCTATGAACTGATCATATTTGACCAGCGGCAGAACAAGAGAGGCCTCCCTGTGTTTGTCTTGCAGTCCAGCCTCAGCATCCTTCCCCCGGGGTGGTCTAATTAGAGTCAGTCCCATTGACTTTGCTACTTCAATCATTCTATAGGAAAAGACACACACACAAAAAAATTCTCATAATGCACCTCACACTTGTTTTATGTGATGTGATAATCATTTGTAGACAACAAGAACCACAAAATTGACATGTAATGAAATGTAATGGTTAACAAGAGGCAGAAAAACCTCAACAATGGTCTCTTGGTGTCATTTAAACAGTAACATTAAGTGTTCTTAATATTTCCTTTAATGTTAAATGCATTTGTACAACATACTGCAACACAATGTCTTACACGACATACCAAAAAAGAAAGAAAGCCTTTTTTTTTTTTTCTTACCTGGCCTCGGTGATTCCCAGGTCACGGTGCAGTAATGTGAGGTCAGCAGTCATGTGACCCATATGCAGCAGCAGGGCCAGGGAGTACGCTGCTAATTTTGCACGCATTGATGAAGACACCATGTTCTGGACCCTAAAAGGTGAGGTGAAAAAGTCACACTTATGTGTGTTTGTATACGAGACTGCATGGTCAAACCAATGGAATTTTGAAATACATGCTAAAGCAAAGCAAATGCAGTCCCTGCAGACATTTTACTAGATGACAAACGTGCAGAAGTTCCATCCCCATCATACCTGCCATTGTTGAAAGTCTCCACAGTGAATGTTCTGAACAGTTTGCTCTGAATGATGCGAGGACAGCCTTCCTCCTGCCCAACTGTATATGCAAACATAAACCACAATTGGTATGTGCTCCACAGACGTGTGTAGAACCACTTCTGACACGAATGATGAAAGACAAACGTTACACTCACACTTGCGGGTGATGCTTTTCAGCCGTGCCAGTTTGAGGAGCAGAGAAAGGTAAAAGGCACAACGTGACGTTTTATCTCTCATCTCTTCACCCACAGTTGGCATATTCTCTAGAAGCTTCACGACACATAGGCACCTTGAACAAAAAACAAAGTACAAACAAAAGTTGGAATATAAGGAAACAAAATGCAGCTCGATAAAATGTCTCATCAGCAAGTGTGAGGCCGTCTGTCACCCTACCCTCCATCATCTCTCATCTTCTGCAGCTCCTCAGAGGTGAGTGCTGTCATCTTGGAACCAGCCTGCTCCAGAGCCCCAAACTCTACTGGACTCAGGACTGTGTATCAATTAAGGACAGAGACCTGAGCAAACAAACTCAGCTTCAGATTTCAACTCCAACTATATTATCTGTTCCACCTATCGACTGTATATAAAGATGGACGACATGAGAGCTCCTAAAAAAGTGAAGCCAAAACATCTTGATTGCCCCCTGGTGGCAGGCTGCAGTATAGGTAATAAACCCCTCCCCCTCAATGGTATCAGACAGGACATGGGCCAAAATAAAAACCCAAAAGTACGCATCAAAATTTTCCCAAAGATGTTTTCTGTCACTTTAGGTAGTTCTTAGGATGATGCGTTTGATCAGTTTGATTTTAATTGGTTACTCAACGCTATAAAATCGGGGTGAAACGTCATGATTGACAGCTGGGCCCTGCTCGCGATTGAGTCGGGTGTGTGGGCGGGAACTCAATACCACGGCTCCACTGCCCGGTCGCTACTCTCGAGACTCTGGCTCCAAATGACATCACGAGCGCAAGATGGCAGCGCTTGTATCCGGGATATTTTGGCTTCATTTTTGTACCGTGGGAGGAAGTGGACGTGACAAAGATATGTTGTCCATCTTTATTTATGTCAATGGCTCCACCATCTACTGTTCTTGCATTCCCTTGTTGACGCACAAATAAATATACGCAAAGAGAAAAGAAGGATACAATCGTCAAACAGGTAGACATTCTCAGGTCTGTCAGCATCTGCATTGCAGGGAGGCAGGTGGAGAGCCAGGTCTCCCTGCGACTCCGTCTCAGCCACTTCCTGTTGTAGCGCTGAGGGGAGAGCGAGGAAAAACAGACGAGAAAATTGACACAAGAACAAGAGATGATGACTCAAGCAGCCAGATATTTTAAGTATCCTTCACCTTTTTTATTGAACCTCCTTTGAGATGACTAGTTGACAACTTTTTAGGCTACTGACTTCCGTATCCGTGACTTGGACAACGCGACAATGTGGCTTACCTTCCAGGCCCTTCTGGTCAATCACGGTGTTGGCAGCCTTGGCCACTGCTTGATGCAGGGTATCACTGCCCACCTGATTCAGCCTGCGGGAGCTCAGAGCTCTCTTCTGTTTGTTGGTGCCAAATGCCTCAATCAAAGAGTCAACCTAAAGAGGAGACGTTACATAGGATTTAGACATTAACACCAAGCTTGCTCGTATTTGAGCTCAGGCTACTCTTACTCTAAGAAAATCAGGACAAATCATCGTACCTTGTCTCTGTATGTCAGAGTAGTGTCCTGGGGCTTTGCAGTCGCTGTTGTCTCTCCTGATGAAAAAAAAACACATCAACAGAGCAAATCTGAAGCCAAATTTTCCTTTGAAAAGATGATGATCTAGTAGTTAAGGATAGTAATCAGTAACTTGTGGTATGTAGACCCCTTATAAGCAGTGCATGCTGGTGATTTTTTTCTTTTTACCTGGTATAACAGGTTGCATGTTGAAGAGCTGCGCACTGTGCACCTCCATTTGCATGGTCTGCTTGTTCAACACTCCTACATAATATCTAAACAGACACCAAGCATCATGCTTATTAATTCTCTTCATAGCCATAGCTTGCCACAGACACAACACCTCAAAACATGCTACATTAACCTACTTGCAAAGGTTGTTGCATTTCAAGGACCCTGCTCCAAAATTACTTCCAACATAGGACAGTCTGTTTGATTCAGCAACCTAGACGGAGGAAAACATGAGCAACACGGTCATGAAACCACATATGGAGCAACACAACCTAACCAAAGTCAGCTTATAGATGTGAGGTACAGTGCAAACATATAGCGCTGAGGATGAAAGCAGCACTTAATCTTCCTCACCAATATCCGCTGGCTCTTTTTCCTGGGGTTACTCTCATCTGCGTTCTTGTACATTGCGAAATCAAGTTTGTCGGCATTTTTGACGGAGCCATTTGAAAATCGGACTGTGAGAAGGAGAAAATAATGAGGATCATGACAGTAATGGAAAGTGTCATTTGTTGAATTATTGTACCTAAGTACAACTTTAAGGTATTTTTATACTTTCAGTATTTCCATTTTCTGCCAAATGGTTAATGACTGCATTTATGGATTTTAGCACAATCTGTACACTTTGCTACTTTATATTTCTACCCTACTCAGAGGCAAATATTCTACTTATTACTCCATTACATTGTATGAAAACTTCAATTACTAGTTGATTTGCAGATTTAGTTTAAAACTTCAAAATAGAATCAACAAATATGTTTTGATGTATTGTGATACAAGCTATCAAGCAGTATATATAATAATCCCTGCCTTTAACAACTGCAATATATAAAGTGATACACATATTAACCAATTGATTATAATTCTTATAATTCAATGATATAATATACATTGTTCTGAACTGGGCCATTCAGCATAATACTTTTCTTTTACTTATATTTGACTTGTAACAATGTATTTTTACATTGTCATATTGTTGCTTATACTTCTAACAAGTTAAAACACATTTATTAACGTTTTTTGTCTCACTGTGCTTACTACTGTGAAAATTGAAGTGATTCACATGAGAGTACTCTCAAACTTCACTCAGGCTAGAAGAAAACTAGCCTAAACAACTGGCCCTGTTACCAGCACCCACGTGTGCAATACGAATGGCTGTTTAAAATAGAGAAGATAAGCACGACAAACATTCACAGGCACGATTACAATAACAATATTCTTCTAAAAAAAAAGTTTCGACAACCAACAAATGTAAAATAGTCACCAATGACAGCTTTATCGGAATCTCTCTCCTCTCCACAGCACACCAGCGAGCAGGAGGCAGCCATAGTTGTTGTCATGAATTTCCAGGTGAGCCAAGAGAATTCCTCCCTTTGTACTTCCGGGTTCGTAAAAATCTAGTACAGGCCGGAGAGCAAACTCGCAGATTCGGAAGGACCAATATTGTGAGTAAAGTTCAATAAAAGGTTTTAAGTCTGGTTAATATATTTTCTTAATGTGACTTTGTAACTCTTTTTAGCTAACTATCTGCCATTTAATAGACATCTGTTCACTGTTGTTGCGTTATAATTTGTTTCAGTAGCTGCAGTACTTATAGCATAAAGCTTTTATATTGCTTTTGAAGTGTTATTCATATTGTGAACGCTAGTATTCTTTTTTTTTTAAAGCCATTGTTTATTTAAATGTATCAAAAAAAATCACATGAACATATTACAGCAGTGAAATCAAAGTGGATTACATATTAACTTTATTCGAAACTATGTAAAATGTAAAAAACAAAATCCTGTCCAAAAACGTTTCTGATAACAGGCAATAATAAAATAAATACTTAACATGTATGAAAAGACAGTAGCAAGACTGTGTTGCTACATGGTGAAATCAATCAAAGGGTACTATCTTGACATGCTCTATAATCTTTGGAAACACAAACTGGGGTTGCAGCAGCGACATCTTGTGGTGAAACTTGCAAGCGTCGAGGTCATGGAAGTGAAGCACAGCGCCACCCTGTGAGTCTGGTTGGGAAGAACTGTCTGAGGGTGATACATTACTAGAAATTATAACACATTCATGTCAGACCCGGATAGATATCATTACTGCCAGAATCAGTCTTATTACCGGTTGTTATATCTTGACTGTACCCTGGGGGTGACGGGGAGAGACGTGTCCAGCTGCTCGACACAGTCACCTGAGCGTACATCACTGGCAGCCCTCGCCCCCCACAGCCAAACCATTCAGTGTGAGTAAACTGGTAGCTAGTGGACCGCAGCACAGCAGGGTATGTGCGGCATAGCATCAGAAATGTTGGCTAGTTGTAGCTACGTTTGATGGATACAGTTGCTTCGATACACAACAGCGTTTCAACTAGCATAGGTGACCGAATGCTTCTGCATCTGTTGTAGCTAACAGGCAATTTGCTGCTGCAGCTAACTTTAGCTTTGTCAGTTTCTGGTCAGGGGCCTGTCTCTGCCTCTTGTTACCCACGTTTTTGGTAAATTCAAGGTAATGCTAGTTATTCCTGGTTCTCTAATCTCAACGTCATAACAATAGGATACTGTCTTTGCTAATTTGGCTTGTTGCATTAGCTAACTGGTCCTTTTGTTTGCCAATTCAGACTTGCTAGCTAAGTATCTTAATACCCATCTAACGTTTTTACAATAGTGCAGAGTAACGTTTCAGTCTGTGTTATCAATGCCGTTTAACTAACATACCTTAAGCGTCAATTAACGGATTAATGGACTAGCTAAAGTGAAAATTTGAATTCAGCCCACTGGAAAACAATGCTGTTTGTGCACGTGAATAATCTCACTGGAAGTTTTGCAAGCCCTCTTAATCTGCAGGACCACAGAATAATGGCCACTACAATTTTTTTGGTTATTTTTGTCACTGCGTCCAAATAACATCATCAACACCTCAAACAAAACATTAAAAAAACCCCGTCTTCCCCTGTATAAAACCTCATTGTAATGCCACCTTTGCATCCATCTATTCTGCCCCTACTCTCATTTTCATTCATTCTCCATCATCACACTCTCTATAAGGCTGCAACTAGATCTTCATTACCATTTAATCTGTGGGTTAGTTATCCAATTAATCAGTCGATGACTTTTCTATAAAAGTTCAGAAAATGCTTAACACTTTTTTCATTGTTTACCAACAAATCGCAACTCAAAAGATGTTAAGTTTAATACAACATTTGACAGAGAAAAGCATCAATTAATAAAAATGGAAGCAGCAAATGTTTGGCATTTTTGGTCGACAAATGATTAAAACGATGAAATTATCAAAACTGTTGTCAACAAATGTTAAACCTTTTAACCTCTGCTTGCATCTGTCCCTTAGGGCCATGGATTTCCCAGGCCACTTTGAGCAGATTTTTCAGCAGCTCAACTATCAGCGTGTGCACGGTCAGCTGTGGGACTGTGTCATCGTGGTGGGCAGCAGACACTTCAAGGCCCACCGCTCAGTGCTGGCAGCCTGCAGCACCCACTTCAGAGCCCTGTTTACTGTTGCGGAGGGAGATGCCAGCATGAACATGATCCAGCTGGACAGCGAGGTTAGGATTTTAAAATGCTGTGTAAAAGAGGACAAGTATGATGATAATACATTCGTGTTGATAGGGATGAGAATTAGTGTGGTGATGATAATAGGAGGTGGTAGCTGAGGAGAGAGTGACTTTGGGCCAGAATTTCTGAACAAACATTTTCAACAAAATGGGAAGAAATAACAGTGCTAATGTTGTGTCAAAGACATCCCTGTATTGTGTTGCAGATATCTGCTGAAGTTAGCATGCTACGCAGCTAGCCCTGGCCCATCCTGTCTCGTGATACCATTTTTCACCTCTAGAGGCTAGAGCCCCCCCAGATTGGAGATGTATGCGAGCAGCAAGTTTACTACATTTTACAAGCCCTCTTAGCTTTTTTAGTCTAAAAAGTAAACAAAATAACTCACCAAATATCAAGAAAGGAAGTCCATTTTAGATCCATTTTTACCTATTAAACTGAAAGTACAAGCTTACACCTTCTGAATTCAAGTTTCCCTCTTTAACCAAACTACGACAAGCTTAATTGCCTTGATAATTATAAAACAAACTTGATTCAAACGAGACCCAAACAAAGTAAAACTATCCAATCTTGTCTTGTTTTGTCGTTCCACAATCACTTCTGGTTTGGTAGAAATAAATCCTAAATTCTAAACAAGTAAGATGCGAAAATATTCCAGCTCTACACGCTCCCTTCCCTCACTGCCCAACTCCCTCTCTCGCTCCTCTTCCACTTCACACCTCTCCTGTCCCCCACCTGTCGTCTTCGTCATCCACGCAGTCGAGTCAGAGGCGCTGTAAATCACCAACGCACTCTATCCCTTGGTTCCGTTGCTCGCGGTGTCCCGGTGCCAGCTCTCGGCAGACTCTTGTCAGCTATAGGTCCACTGCATGGCTAACTTAACTAACTAGTTATTGGCAGCTAGTTGCTGCAGCCAAAGAGAGCTACAGCAAAGACTATAGTGAGCAGCAGTTGGTGGTTACTCTGGTGATATTGTTTGAAGCAACCTTCGACAGGTGGCCAGCTTTAAACTCTCTCTTGCTAGTGTTTCACATAGTGCCAAATGGATCAGTGAACTTCTTGTGTGCTCACAGGTTGTGACTGCTGAAGCTTTTGCTGCCCTGGTGGACATGATGTACACCTCCACACTGATGCTGGGGGAGAGCAACGTCATGGATATCCTCCTCGCAGCCTCACATCTGCACCTCAACAATGTAGTCAAAGCCTGCAAACACTACCTGACCACACGCACACTGCCCATGTCCCCATCATCCGACAGGCCCACCCATCACCACCCTCAGCAGGAGCAGCAGAGGCACAGGCAGCAGCAAGTAGCAGATTTAGCAGTGAACCCTACTCTAGCAGCTAATGCTAACCTGGCAGCAAACGCTGCCACGTCAAAGCTGCAGCGCTCCTTCCTCCTGCAGCAGCTGGGGCTTAGCTTGGTGAGCTCTGCTTTGGGTGGGATGGAGGAGGACGGAGTTGGAAATGTAGTCGGCAGAGGAGTGATTGAACAGAGGGCCTCCTTCCCAATCAGACGCTTCCACAAACGCAAGCCCTCTATGGCCCTGGGCTTGTCAGAGGAGAGACCCAGGCAGAGGCAGCGTCCCTCCACCCCTAACCTGGGGATATTAGGAGAAGGAGGGGTGAACGCAGAGCGAGAGGAAGGAGCTCTACTCTCCCCAGACTCCCACAAGATAGGGGATGGATCCAAATTAGATGGTGCACTCACTGGCCAAGTAGGGCTTTCCCAAGATGATCCTCAGATGCCCAGTCAGTCGGACAGTGGACATTGTGACAGGGAGGACTTGGGGAGAATGCAGGGTGGGGTGAGCAAGGAGGAGGACATGGAAGAGCAGGACCACCGGGACAACAGAGCAGGGGTGAAGATCAAATCAGGGACAGAGGAGGAAGACGCCGAAGAACAGAAGGTAAAGTTGATTTGTTGTTTGTGAGAAAGTCAATTACTCTCATTAAGACTCATGCAGTAACAATTTCATATTTATATCCTCTCTAATGCTATGGATGATTTTCTTCTCAAAGCTGATAGTTTTGCCTTGACTTTTCACATTCAGTCAGGCTTCATTGGAAGCCTACATGTCACGCAAGAGTATAAAGAAGAATTTCACAGGACATAGCTACAACTCCTGCTGTTGAAAATCAGCAGACGATAACAGAACAAATTTAGAAGTGTCTGTAGATATATTAGGGGACCCGAAACAAGTAGAATAATAAAACATAGTTGGCAGCTGTATTATAATACTAATACAGCTGTCAATAATGGGTCGTCAGAGCAGCACCACTGTGACAGAAATGGTTTTACATAAAGTTAGATACTAAAACACATCTTGGAAGGCAAGGCTTTTTAAGGGACATGCCAGTATGCAGGTGGTCAATAGAATACTGCCATGTATGTGATGTAACACTATCATGTGCAACAGAAAATTATCCCAAATGACTCAAAGAGCCAGAGGCAGTTGTGTTTTTCCCACTGCGGACAACAACTATACATCTGCGCTATTTTTTTTACAGTTAACAATTGCAGTGATTATGGCACTTGCAAATAACAAGGTAATACAAAATGTAATCTATATTTTGCTGTTAAATTTTACCTCTTCACTTAAGTAATTGTTTAATATTTAACTGAACTCAACCACTAATTAAAAGTCTTGGGTAGATAATAGAGAGAATAAGTATGAAACAAGATTGGAATCATACTGTAAGCACAATCCAAATTTTTCGGAACAGAAAGTGAAATCAGGGTTGGATTTAAATCAAACACTTTTTGGAAGCTTGTTTCCTAAATATTTAGTCAACAGTGATTTTTTTTCTTAAATTACTCATATGTGCCATTAAAGAATGAATCTGTTTCTACAAGTAGTTCTTGAGTGAGGCTCATTGACTATCACAAAAGCATTTAACAAGTTATGCTGCTCTGGTCTAGCTGCTGTCTTTGCATGCTCCTCGACAATCTGCTTTGGCCTTAGATGAAACTCCTCCTTTGCTTTACATAGGTGGTGGTTAAACGAGAGCCGCTAAGTTCACCGGAGCCAACTGATGAAATCAGCGACGTGACATCGCAGGCTGAAGCCAGCGACCCGGCTGAGCCTGGAGGCCAGGAGGAGGAGGAGAAGGCAGAGCTAAGTCCAGAGAGCAGTGACCGCAGCTTCACCTCTGAACCCCAACCCAGCTCTGACTCTCTGCTGCAGCCCAGAGAGCAGCTTCTCCTCAAGAGCAGCATGGGAGGAGGTGCTGGAGTGGGAGGAGGATTTGGGTGTAGTAACGGACTGGGTGGCAAACCTGGTTTTAATATTTCTACCTTCCTTGGCCCTAAGGATTTTGGAAGCAGCAGTACAGGGTTGGTTGCTGGAGAGCATGACCTCCCGAACACAACAACTGGCGATACAGTAGCACATCACTTCCTGATTAGACAGGAAGCTGGTGGGTCATCTAGCTCTGCCTCTTCCTCTCTTCTGCAGTCGGGTCCACTCGATGGTGAGAGTCGCAACGGTTATGGAGCAAACCTACAAGCTGATTCTCTATTCCTCCGACCCCTTCATGATAGTTTAGGGGATGCTAGAGGAAGCACGGGAAGTGGAAGTGGAGGGCGTGGAGGAGTATATCCCTTTGCTTTGGACTTCCAGCGCTCTAATCTGGGGCTTCACTCCATGGGTCGACCGTCACGAGGTGCGGGAGAAGCGACTGCCTCTGCTCTGGGTTATCCAGGGTACAGACGTATTGCTCCAAAGATGGCCTCCGACATGGGAGGTGAAGAAGGAGTAAGCGGTGTTCTCCAGGACGCTGCCTCGTCCTCCTCAAGTCTGGCAAATCCTCTGCTTCTAAACAAGTGTGGTGGATATGAGATGAACAGTGGCAGGCCCACCTCCCTCCCCCCTCAGCTGACCCGAGCTTCAGCTGACGTCCTGTCCAAGTGCAAGAAGGCTCTGTCGGAGCATAATGTCTTGGTGGTCGAGGGAGCTCGGAAGTATGCCTGTAAAATCTGCTGCAAAACCTTCCTCACCCTGACTGACTGCAAGAAACACATCCGAGTCCACACAGGAGAGAAGCCCTACGCGTGTCTCAAGTGTGGGAAGCGCTTCAGCCAGTCCTCCCACCTTTACAAGCATTCCAAGACCACCTGCCTGCGCTGGCAGAACAGTAACATGCCCAACACCCTGCTGTAGTGCTGAGGTTGCTGCATCGAGTAGAGTGGGTCGAACGAGTAGAATAGGTCAACAGGATGAATACATTAGGAATCGGTGATGGATGGAATTTCAAATCCCAACAATGTTTAGATTTTTTTTGTTAAAGCTGTGACAGATGTGCTGTCCAGATTAACCAGACCAGGTCACAAACCAAAGAGAGGGATTATAATGTAACCGTGCATTTTCTTGTCCAGGAAAAACCCACACCATCAAGTCGGTAAAAGCTTCCAAAAAAGGTTGTAGTGATGCAGGAAAGGCAAAAGCTCCATGTTTATTTCTATGAATGAATTAAAGAATGCTATAGATATGCACTGTATACTCCCCTTTAGAAATATCAGAAGATTATTATGAGCATCGACAATAGATGCAGCCTGTGGACTTCGCATAATATGATCCAGGCCAGTCTAAGCTTGGCTTTCAAAGCAGTTGGCTTTGTTAAGTAAAATTTAGATTAGGTGATCCCTTAATCCTGAAAATCTGCAGTTTGTGTTACTCTGTAATTCTAACACTCCATCAGAGTGTGTGCAGACCAGAGGCAGCTGTGTGGCACCAACATGAAGAACAAATGTTATGTAGAATAGTGTTCTTATGTGTAGATTTTTCATTGCACATTTGTGAAACATGTAGCAGCATCCCACATCAGACTCTCAAGTCATCGTAAACTTTGCATATTGACTGTGCCTCGTTCTGTGCAGGGGAATTCAATATAGGCTGTGTTCTGACTGATCCAGGTTCAGTTTGGGTGCCAGATATAATGCCTGTAAGAACTGTTAATACTTCTACCTTACAAGAAGGTGGGTGGAGTCAGGCCTAGACCAACTACCCTGTAGTTGATATGCTGTGAAAATGTCGTCAACTGGACAAGTTGACTGGACAACTTGATTCTATAATTTACTGAAGTGATCAAATTTGAGGTGAAGGACATTGTCGACCAGGACAGTTTGATTTAACTGATGTGAGATGTTTTTGACCTCTGTAGTTGCCTTTTCCAAGCACCTTTGAATTACAATCATTGGAAGTGTTGCCAAGCTCTGGTAAAGGTGGTTGAAAATACTATATGTCTGGTTGCTGGCAAGATAATTCATTTTGCACTGATTCACACCGATTCACTACATGTCGAGTCGAGTGTCGAGTTTGTCAAAAACATTTAAGAGAAATAGGAAACTTTGCGAATTGTGCTAATAAACCTCTTGCTCTATTTTGTGCCTGCCAGGCAGAGCTGCTAACCTTAAAATTAGGTTCTGTTGTTTCGGGGAGCAAAAAAAAATCAGAGCAATGAGGGAGAGAAAAGTGTCAACTTGCACCATCTTTGTATTAAAAGCAGGAAAAAAAATCTGCATTCACTGGGCCTTGTATTCTGTTTTGAGAAAACTAATATTGGTAAAATGTTGCATTTTAATGCAATTTTAATACCTAGATAACAAATACACATGAAAATGTGCTTTAAATGCACCTTATTTTGTGTCATGATGTAGAAAATGCACAGTTTGTTGGGATTTTCACTTGTATAAGTTACAACACCATGTAACTTTCCCTCCTTGTTGATTACAGACTGTAAATGACCACAAAAAGTTCAGCCGACAAGTTTACTGTCCGTCCACACATCAGTCAAGTTTCCCCGGTAGCTGGTGTTCTTGTGTGTACAGTATGCGTGTTTATTAAAAGGGTAATGAAGTTGTGCAAAGTCGTACATATTGCACATTTGTGGTTGGTTGCATCATTTTTCTCTTGGAGGACAGTCAAAAGAACTCATGAAAAACAAAACATTTGTATAAGTTTACTACTGTACTTAATATCAGTGCTTTATACATGTCTCTTTATACATCTGTTGCATCTGTTACAAGAGCAGTTAGACAAATCATTGTTTTTTGTAACTATGTTTACTGGAATGTTGAAGTATGTGAAAACTTCTCGAGTTACACTACCATCGTTTGCAAGCTAAGGGTTGTAGCATGTTCGCTGGCATCTATAATGCATTCATCATTTCCATAGTTTGCGAAATGCAAATACACATTGGGGAAATTAAAAAAAAAAAGATATAGGGTTTTCTGGCATTTTTTCAATGTTGATTTCAGGAGTTTTAGCTCCTTTTTTATGTGTTTAACTGTATTTTAATGTCTGCAACTTTGTTAAATGATGTCATATGCTCTAAGTTTGACAGCTGTCTGTGAATTGACAATTTGCTTAATGTTAAAAATTACAATCCAAATCACAAACATGCTGAGAAGAAACCTAAATTTGCAGCTCAGAAAATAACATATAAAGGATTTTTACATCATCCCAGTTTTTGATGTCCTGACCTCCTGCGGGTTGTAAATAAGAGCAGTTTCACTGGTAGAGTTGATCAGTGTTCATGCAGTGTGGTGGAGTTCTGTTTTAGTGAACCAAAATGAAAAAAATAACACTTTAAAATACGTGTTTGCCTTTTTATATACTTTATCGCTTGCTGTATTGTGTCGGTACTGTCAATGAGAAACACATGGCCATTGCGTCCATTTCTATTTGGCACCTTATTGTACTGTAGAGTCATCACACTGTTAGTCTGTACACAATTTTATTTGAAACATGTTAATTGATAATCTTGGACTTTTTACTTCAAAAGAATTATTGCCTTGTAGGATGTTCTCCCTGTAAAAATAAGCTAAGCTACCGTTTGCCGGGTAATTCATGACCCTATGGAATCGATAGGGGAGTCGTTAAAATGATCACTGACGTCTCTTCCTGTGTGCTCCCTACTTATATTCAGCCTCTTGACTTGGCTATGCTCTTGAGAAATACAGGGTTGAGGAGGTGATGAGGCGAAGGAGAGATGCAATCCTCCAAAATGGCTTCCATGTCTCACACAGTGGCCTGTTAAGGATCATTATGGTGCTGTCTTCTAAAGCTGTGGCATGAATGGCTTAATTTGAATCTCTGAAATGCACTGACTGTATGAATATGCCAAAATGTTAAAATATAGTAAAACGCCTAAATTGATTATGAAAGTCATTGCCTTATGCTCTCTAGCTTGAAAAGCTGGGCTTTTGTTGATATGCCAAATCTGAAGTATCTGGGGGGTTTTTCTGTATCCCTAACATAGTGTAACTGTGAGAGGACTAAGTGTTTGTCTCTTTCCTGTTGAAGGCTATGAAGATTGTATAGTATGTTCAGTTGTTGTATGGACTGAATTAAAAAAAAAAGACAATGAAAATCAGTTTTGTTGCTGGTGACATTTTTATGAAATATGAGCCAGAAGGCACAGAGATTGTACAAGTACATATATAATAAACACTTTGGGTTGGTAGGTCCAGGAATAAGACTCAAAATCTTACAAACTGCTCCTTTAAAGTCAGTGGCCGTATTCATAAAGCTTCCTCGTACAAAGACTTCCTCCTAGTGCTGTAATTCTAAGAACATTCTTAGAATTATGAGTTTTTTTTAGAAGTTCCCCATAAAGACTAGATCCTGGTAAAGATGAAAGGTATTCATAAAGCATCTTAGTCCTTAAGAGCTCCTAAGGTGGAAATCTGTTAGGAGTATATAGGACTTTTAGGAGAAATATTCTCCAAAAACTGAATGACAGTGAGGTAATGAAACGCTACACATTAGATCACACAGGTAATAATGTTTGTGGTCGACCTCATTAGAGATGTGCTCACATCTCCCACCACGCAATATCGCAATGACGTCAAATGAAAGAGGAAATGAAAATGATCACACCACACAGATAAATTTGGCAACTGCAAAAACGCAACAGCAGTGAAGACTTGCGTCTGTCACACAAACAATTACGGTGCTTTCACAGTCTCACTGTTTTTAACCCCTCACTGCTGCGCACAACCAGAGGGAAATATGGCATACAATTAATTCAACACAGACATTCATTACATAAAATAGTATTCATATTGATTTCACTGTCCATTCTGTGCCCATTATCATTTACTTTTTTTTTTTTTTGATCAACCAATCATAGCATTTAAAAGAATGTGTCATACCTAACAACGGGGTCACCCACACCTCCTAACTGGCATAAACGTTTCTGTCCCTTCAGTGCTCTGAGTTGCTTTGAGAAGCTTCCTAAATCACTTCTAAGCTAGGACTCCTTGCGAGACATTTTTAGGCTTAGTTAGGAGCTCTCTGAGAGTATGTCTCAGAATGTTTGTGAATACAGCCCGAGGTTTTATTTTAGCACTCTAAAGAATAATTGGGTAGATGATTTAAACTGATGGTCCAGTATTCAGCCGGGTGTCAGAGTGGAACCGGTTTCTTCTTTACAGTTTGAGTTCTTTGATCATCGGCTCACCCCGGAGGCCGAGGAGGAGGTTGTTTGCTGCCAGGGCAGACATGGCATTACGGGTGGTATAGGTGGCACTAGCAATATGTGGGAGAATCACTGTGGGAGGAGAGAATTAAAAGAGACAAATGGTGGTCAGTGTGAATTGAACATGGTGATAAGTCCTTCATAAGTTTCTGGAACAATCAACCAATTTTAAGGCAGGTTCAGCACGAATGAGACTGCAAGACTCACCGCAGTTTTTGAGGGTAAAGAGTGGGTGGTTTAGGGGTAGGGGCTCAGGAACAGTGACATCTAAACCAGCTGCGGCAATCTGCCCAGTGGACAGAGCCTCATACAGGTCTTCCTGGTTCACCACGCCACCTCTGACACAACAGAAAGACCAGAATTATCAAACAGACACAGGAAAAGCACAGATACTGCAATGATTAGCTGATTTAGCAATTGTATAGTAAAGAGCAACATTTATGATGAATTGTTTGTCGTTTTTTGGGGCAAAAAAATGCCAGAGATGAGTTCCTCTATTTCAAATGTGAATATTTGCTGGGAAACTTTTTTAAGTTTTAGAATGTTGATTGGGAAAAAACCCAAGACATTTAATTATGTTAATTTAAGCTTTGTTTTGGCATTTGTTTTTACAACTTTCTTCTTTCTTTTTTTTTTTTTTTACACAATATGATTAATCAATAAAGACAATACTCTGCAGACGAATCAATAATTAACATAAGGTTGAGTTGCTTTATGCAAGTACTTTATACTCCACTACATTTCAGAGGGAAATATTTAATATTCATATTTAAATATACTTTTTATTTCACTACATTTATTTAACTGCTTTAGCTAGCCTACTATTTACTTTGATTTAAGATACAAAACATTTTAACAATTTATTAAATATTATGCAAAAATGTTTTTGTTTTTTTTTATCTTGCTGCAAATGATAATTCTGTGTGTGTACAAATCATTGTTATATACGTATATATACACAATACAGTGATAAAATAGTGTGTGTTTGTGTTTAAAGTTAGGGTACCGGCTTGTGTTGATAAAGATGGAGGTATTTTTCATCTTGGAGAAGAGGTCCTTGTTGCAGATCTCCTTTGTTTCCGGTGTTAAAGCACAGCACACAGCCAGGAAATCTGACTGCTTTGCCAGCTCATCGAAGGAGACTAGACCAAGAGACAGTGCCACTGTTGTTATCACATCAAAATAAGAGGCTGACTGTGTATCCATTCTACGCTGATTATAACAACATTAATTGCTGGCATGGGACATCTTAGCCACCATGAATCGACAGTCCTTACCATACTCTGCATTGATGGCACTGGCTAGCTCAGGCCTTGGGGCCACGTCTGTGTAGATGAACTTTTTTACTTTGAAAGGTGCCAGACGCTCAGCAATAGCCACACCTGAGAGCACAAAGGCACCATGTAAGAAGTATCAGATTTACAGAAAAGACAGCTTGATGATAAGCTGATGTGCATGTTGTGTGTAGTGTTTCAGATATGCTCACCAATCCTACCCAGGCCCAGGATACCCACAGTGCTGTTGGCCAGCTCATATCCACACAGCCACAGAGTTCTCCATGTGCCCCAGCCACCACTGACACAAGACAAAGAGAGACAGAGAGAGATGTATTTAACCTTTGGCCGAAAAAGATTCAAGTGTGTTTGTGTGCGTGTGTGTGTGTGTGTGAGAGAGAGAGAGAGAGAGAGTGTGTGTGTGTTGTGTTGTTGAATGTTAACATTACGTCTTGGCTTCATGTGTGGCCTCTATGAGCCGCCTGGAGGTAGTAAGCAGCAGAGCTACAGTCAGCTCAGCCACAGAATCTGTCAGAACATCAGGGGTATAACCCACACGGATCCCTCTGGGGGAAAACACACACATTACACACAATGGGTGGGGGTCAATCTCTTGGGGAACAATGGGTTACTATACACACAAATCAAAGTGCTTTAAAGAAATAGAGGGATAGGAATCACCTTTTCTTCAGCTCCTCCAAAGTGAGATGGTCAAAACCCACAGACATAGTACTGAGGACCTTCAGGTTTGGACCTGCAGGAGGACACCGAACATAAACACACACACATCCGTTTGAGAGGGGGTTTCATCACATTCGTCATTCAACTAAATCAAAGAGTGTCCTCAGACCTGCAGCATCCAGCAACTCTGCATCAATCTTCTCTGTCAGCACGCAGAGTAGACCATCAACACCTTTGACCTTCTGAAGCAGCTCCTTCCTGGGCACGGGGGCATCGTCTGAGTCCCACAGCTCAAACTGCACCCTGGGAAAAACCGAAACTGTGACTGAAGATCCAAATCAAATCATTTTTTTTCTAAAATTATCCACAGAAGTTAATTCATTGGCTGTGAAAGCTTTAGTTAAAGCTCTCACTAAGATATACAGTGTATCAAGCTATAGCACATATAATGCAGGCCTTGGGGCTTTAAGGTGCAGGGAGCCATTTTTTCAACTTTGCTGTGGGGGAATAGCCTTTAGGCTACCAGTCTTATCAGACTAACCTAGGGGCAAAGATTAGCGGTCCTGTTTACTCAAAGTAAATGATGAACTTTACAAAGTAGGCATTAGAAATTCATAAATGCATCACAGTCAAATCAGCTGCATGATGCTATTAATGGGTCATACAAGATGCTCTATACATAAATCATTTACTTTTAGGACACTATGACTCACTGTCCAGATTCACGGAGGATCTTCAGGCCCTCAGGTGGGATCTGTCGGGTGACATACACCCGTGGCAAGGTTGACATCTCCCTCTGCACGTTGCTTGTTACACCCCCAGTGATATTCAATGGAGTAACAGCGATCTGCTGGAGCCGACGCAGTGCCGTACGACTGCACCACATTGCCACAGGAGAGTAAATCTGTGGGCAGGTGTCCGAGAGGTGAGAGTGGTACTTTGGAGTCTGTTGTGTGCATGTGCAAGATTTTGGCTCAAGTTCAGGGACGCCACAGGAATCAGGGGGAGGTTCCTGTGTGTGTCTTTGTCCAATAAGATCAGAGGGAGGGTGTTTCCAAAGTCTGAAGTTGACTGATATTGTCCCTGACAACTAAACACAAAATCACAGAGTCAAATCTTTGTCCGGCTTCAGGATTAAGAGGAATTTGAAAAAATTCTAACTGGAATTTAAAACACAGATACACGGACATAACAACCTCTCTCTCTCTCTCTCTCTCTCTCTCTCTCTCTCTCTCTCTCTCTCTCTCTCTCTCTCTCTCTCTCTCTCT
>JBBPCS010000096.1:190399-223674 GCA_037974645.1 Hollardia meadi | reverse complement strand
GTAATAAATATGTACAAATGTCATAGATGGTTATCTGCATGAGAAATAAAGCGAAATAAAAAAAAATCGGTTATAGTGATCAGTTTGACCCCGGACAGACGTGATCACTATAAGCGGTTTCCACTGTATTTGCCATTGCACTGTCTGAATCTTAAACTTTGTCTTTGGCTCCGTCTAGTTTGAAAATGCGTTTGTCCACAAGCCCTCCATGTACAATTCATTCTGGCAGACCCACCCCTCGCCTGAAGTGGTGCTACAAGTAAGACACAAATGTTGTTCTGCGTTATTACAAGTTGCCTTTGTGTTTATGTCTATGCTGACATGTAATACTTCATAAAATATCTGTGTGCGTCTGTGTGCATAGAGGATGCAGGGCGGAGAAAGTCTGGAGGGGTCATTCCAGGTCATTAAGCTGCTGAGCAGACGCCCAAGCCAGTGGGAACAGTGCATCACTATTGGCCGTCAAAAATTTGAAAAGTATTTCAAGAGAAAGGTAATTGGTGTCCTACTAAAAATACACATTCATCAAATAGATTATATGTGTATGTGTGTTGGTGCAAGCTCCACATTAAGATATGCAGTGTTTACATCTCGCTGATGTTTCCATGTAGGCACTACAACTCTTGCACTCTTTCCCCCTGGACACAAGGTTAAAAGATGGAAGTAAGTTTTTTCCAAAAACACATGTATACCTGTAAAGTTACCTGATTATTTCACAATAATGTAATGTGCACACATACAGTATAAATTGTACTTAAAGCAAAGAATATTGTGAATTCTTCTTCTCTTATTTAGGTTTGTTTTGGCAGTCCCCCAAAAGACCTCCAGCACCATTTGAATTTGACTTGAAAGACCCCTTGTGAGTATGCTCTTATATTAAAGTTTAAACCTTTCTTGTATTGTATGTTTCATATCTGAGCTAAGCCAAACCTCCTCTTTCCCCATCAGGCACTTCACTTTCATCGTCAGCACTGCCCGGCTCTTCGCAGCGATTTATAACATCCCTTACTCAGAAAAGGTAGGTCACACACACACACACACACACTCACGCATACAAATGCTCAAACACATGAACTTACTCACTGACCAACTTGAGTTTTCCCTCTTTCTCAGGATGTCTCTGAAGAGGCGGTGACCAGGATTCTCTCAGATGTTAAGATTCCTGAGTACAGGCCCTCAGAGAAAGTAAGCTTCTCCTTTGATCTGGTCTATGATTTTTGTCTGTGTTTAAAAGAAAAAAAAAAAAATCCTAATCTTGTTGATTGTCGTGTGTCTGTCTCTTGCAGTGCATAGAGACAGATGAGACGGCAAAGAAGCCTGATATGATAAAGATGCCTCTAAGCAGTGAAGAAGAGAGGGAGGCCATCACACAGCTGGAGCAGGCCATTGCTACCAACGGTGTCACAGCAGGTTCACAAAAAAATAAAAGCTCAACAAAATCACAACAAATGCTCAACAAGCAGATTTGTAAATGGACACTCAAGATGACTGCTAAATTTTGAATCTGAAACCTGGAGTGGGAACATGCACGCTCTCTATTTAGTGGGCATACCTATACTGGACATTGTAAACACTGTAAAAGTACTTTTAATAATTAGTGATAATGTCTGTGCTTTCGTTTGTAGAGAGGTTACAGATGAGCCCACTGCAATTTGAAAAGGACGATGACGGCAACGGTCACATGGACTTTGTCGCATCTGCGTCTGCTCTCAGAGCCAGGATGTACTCCATCGAGCCAGCGGACAGACTCAAGACCAAACGCATCGCCGGCAAGATCATCCCCGCTATTGCCACGGCAACAGCCGCTGTGGCTGGATTGGTGAGAACAGTTCCAAATTTTGCGATATATTGATGGTTTAACATGGTGTCGTTGTTTTCAAGCACCTACAGACATTGGGAAATTTAAATCTAGAAACAGCAGAATTTGTAAAGCATTATTGCTTCATAATATGATTATCAGTATTTATGTGGGGCTTTATTATTGAGCATCTGTGTTAGTCATGAATTGGCTTGTTTTATTGAAGGGGACCAGAGTGTGTGTTTGAATTATCGGGGTATCACAATGCCTCCCTGGGAAGCTCATGCCAGGTTGCAGGAAAGGAGGCTCTGACTGATGGTTGAACCACAGATCCAGGAGGAGCAATGCGGATTCCGAGTGTACGTTACACAGTCAATATGTGCAGGTGGTGAAGATGTGACTGGTGTGTGTAGAGGCCACTGCGCTGTCTCCAGTGCACTCCATATGGTGCTTATGGAAGAGTTATGGCTTACAAAGCGCAAACACAGTAACACTGCTGGTTTGAATGTTTATAACAAATGGGGATCTATAATTAATTTTTGATACTAAGTGAAATTAAACGTACGAGAGGCATCATTATACAATTTGGCTTCAATTCACCACATTACCTTCTGCGTTGCCAATTTCACCTGTCTCAAAAATGTTCGTACGTATGGGCCAGAGTGACGTACGCCTCTCTCGGGCCCTGTTTTGTGCGTACACAGTGGTTATAAATGAGCTCTTTACCCTTGCAGGGTTATAGGAGTTTACATAAAAACAGAATCCTAAGCACCTTCCTTTGGAGGTTTTCCAGGCAACTGGTAGGAGACCCCAAGTAGTCCCAGAACACACTGGACAGATTATAAATGTCATCTGGCTTGGGAATACCTCGGGATCGCCCAGGAGGAGCTGTAAAATGTTGCTGGGGAGAGGGACTACCTTGGTTGAATTACTGAAATTAGTTTCATTGTTCAATATCAATACTATGTATCAATACTTAAAGAGTTGTTGTTTTCATGTTCTCAGGTGGCTCTCGAGTTAATCAAGGTGGTTGGAGCCTACGAGTTTGAATCTTTCAAAAACTGCTTCTTTAACTTGGCCATCCCTGTAGTGGTGCTCACGGAGCCTGCCATAGTCAAAAGGACACTGATCAGGTAGGAGCACAGGAGTGCGGTTTCTTACTCTCACTGCCTTTCACACTACTCAAAGGTGATTAAACCCCTTGGTTGACCGGTGAAAGATCAGTGCGCATCAAGATGGCGAGTGTTAGAGGAAACATGGGAGAAATTCAGCCATAATGTTACATGTTTGAGCCTTAGTCAGACCCAGACTCAGATGAGGAGTCTTTTTGCACCAAAATTGGCGACTAGCAGACGTATCAGAATGGTAAGTGTAGATAGCATCTTTTAGATAGCATCTTTTGTTTATGATGTTTGTTAGCTTGTAACTGGCAGTGGCTGACACAGCCAAGTTTGCCTGGGAGTAGTAGTATTTGTAGTATTTCCTAATAAGACAGCGATTGGCTTTCGTATTTGTGACATCCCAAATCTAGCTCGCCTGGTGTACGTTTGAATCTCATATTTTTAGTGCACAGACATCTCCCCCTTCATTAGAGGAATGCGAACACTTCTAACACTTCTCTAGTGACAAACTTTGGACAGATACAAGTCAGTATAGTCCAGGTCAGACATTTTAGGGGATGTAAACATAAGAAAAACACATTTTCGAGTGGAAGGGGTCTTTAAAGTCTAATACACTATTATCGCACCATTACAGCTGAAAAGTGGAAATTTCAGCGACAAGATGGCACCAAATGCAGGATCTTTAGTCATATGTAATTATTATTACAATGTAATGTAGTGGCAGCTCTATGATATCTTTCTCAGAGATGACATCTACTTCTCCATCTGGGACTGTTGGACTATCTTTGGCCATGAGGACTTCACTCTTTCCGACTTCATGAATGCAGTGAGGGTGAGAACCTTTTACTCGTATTGTACTTTTTGATGCAGTTACCACATTATCATGTTTCCTCTTAGGTTTCTAATTGCTTCTTTGTAGTTCATATTTTGTAGTAATGTAGTTCATTCTTTGTCAATGTTTTTTTTTTTGGATAGTGATGGGTTGTTTTATTTCAGGAGAAGTATGGAATTGAGCCGACTATGGTTGTCTATGGTGTGAAGATGCTCTACGTGCCTGTGATGCCTGGACACTCAAAGAGACTCAAACTAACGTAACT
Organism: Hollardia meadi; assembly: GCA_037974645.1. NCBI lineage: Eukaryota > Metazoa > Chordata > Actinopteri > Tetraodontiformes > Triacanthodidae > Hollardia > Hollardia meadi. Next base: position 219,658 of record JBBPCS010000096.1, on the reverse strand, counting down.
TCTCCCATTTTTTTACAAGTTACAAAACAGAACCTCTAAAACTTGTAGAAAGTCAGTCGCTTGCTCAAAAACACTTCAGCAGGGTGGATGTTTTGTCATATAGAGCATTAAAAGGTGCTCTTTATCATTATTTCACCTCTGTGGACCTTTTCTTGAGTGTATTTTGTATTGGAGCTTGCCTGGACAAAGCCTAATGACTAAATACTCTGGTAAAAATCTGTGCATGTTCCTCCATTGAAATGATTCATACTTAGTCTAAACTGATCAGATCCACCTAATCTTGCCTCTAACTCTGCAGGATGCAGAAGCTGATCAAGCCATCATTGGACCGCCGCTACGTTGACCTCACCGTGTCATTTGCTCCGGAGGCAGACAGAGACGATGACCTCCCTGGTCCCCCGGTCAGGTACTACTTCAGCCGCAATGGAGAGACACCCTGACACTTTCCTTGATGTCGTCCTCAAACCTCGTGTGTCCTTACTTCCCTTCTTTCATGTAAATTGTTGTGCCCCGATAACCTGGGCCAGGGCCGAGAGCTTTCCCTTAGGATGTTATCTGACGATGGTAAAGCTCCTGGCCCTAGTTTAAACCCCCCTGTACTTCATGAAGCAAGAAAAGGCCAGCTTTGGTTCCAGTTTTTCTAGTCTCATATCTAGCCGTGGAACACGACGCTGCTTGAGTAGCACTTAACTGTACCTGTGTACATATTTTTTCTCTTTTCTGATTTCTACTCTGGTCAAATGCACAGCTCCGCCTGTGTTGATGCCTTAATTGATTAATAACCTTTTTTTTTTTTGTGGCAGTGAGTCTGGATAAAAATGATGTTTACAGAAACCTCTATACTCCCAACACACAGCCCAATTGGTCTTATTTCTGTTCTGTTCAGACTACTAAAGGGGGAGGTGGTAGGATTGTTGGGGTGGCAAAGTCAGTCAGAAATAATTGCCAACCACAGAATTACCCAGTTGATGGCCATCTCCCACTGTAGAAAGATGAAAAGCCAATATTTGTTTGTATAATTAAGAGGCGCAAAAGTCAGTGGACAACGGCGAGAGCCACCAAAGTTAGATTGTCATTGTGTCTGCAGATGATTGTTCTCTTTTGTGATCACTTGAAACTGCCTCATAAAAACATCTATATAATGAGGGATGGATATTACCCAAACATTTAAGAACAACACACACCGGAAGCATCTTGATGTCCCTGATCACAGGTTGATGACACAAAAGCAGCAATTTTATCACATTGCTCCCCCAGTGAGTTGACTTGCATCAAAAAATGCAGATGTGTGATTGGCATTTATCGCTGTGAGTAAAACCACCTACTCATTGTAGCTGCTAGTCGTACCGCTCTTGTTGAATACTTGGGTAATCACACCACATTAACACCTTTGGGTAAACAATGTTCTTCATTAGATTATGTAATAGCTTGAGTTCAACAGTGTCTTTTTTTTTTTAATGAAACGATCTGTACCAACATCTGGGATCACACTCCTACTATTTTAAAAACAAACTGATTTATTTGTTGTATTTGTTTATTGATGTGTGTCCACGACATGTATTTATTTACTTGTAACTCATTTGTGTCAAACAGCCTGTCTTGATGGGGTCTCTTGAGTCATGGTGCACTGGGTTCTTGTGAATCAACAATGAACAAAAAGTCTTTCGAAAGGGGTTTATAAGTAAATTGCCCATCTGTTTAGTTCAAGTTGAAGGTTGCGAAAATGGTCTTTGAAGTAGTCTGCATTGGCTTACATTGGCAATAATGGAATCATTAAAAAAAAATCTAACTTTGTATTGAGGTTATCATCTGAGTCTTCAAATAATTAAGAGTAAGGTCACACAAAATAATTCCTGGAACACGTTTATTTTTCTCCCCAGGTGAGTTTCACTTTGCACAGAAAATGTCAATCATACTGACAACAATTGTGCAGTCAGTCAGAAGTGTAAAATCCAAACAGTGTTAACGAGTGACAATGATGTATGTTGTTGTGACAGACAACCAATCAATGGTCCAATAATAAAATGTAAGATTTCAGGATGTCCTCAGAACTGAAGCTGCTCTGTGTCTTTGTTTTAAATGCATCACAGTAGATCGAAGACAATTAGTCGATTGACCGATAATCAGGAACCATTTTGATAAATTGATTCCTTTGTCAGTTTTGTCAAGCAAAACTTTGAAGAAAATGCCAAATATTCTTAAGTTGCAGCTTCTCAAGAGAGGATTTGCTGCTTTTCCTTGTCATACCACTGTATACTGAGTATCTTTGGATTTTCACAGTTTAATGTTTCCTAGTCTAAACAATTAATTGGAAAAAAACAATTGGCACATTAATCAATGATGAAAACAAGTTTTCAAAATGGCGGAAAAAAAACTTTTCAAGTTATTACATAACGTAGAATATCACCTTGCTTAAAATCTTATGACAAATGTATAATTTGTGACACTGTACACCAGAAAATAAATAAATACATTCAATAGTTCATTTCGAGAATCTGGGTTATCTTGCATTTCATTATTGTTAATGTGATTTTAAAAATATTGATTTTTTTTTATACAAATGATGGTATAATCATATTGTAGAGCCTTAAACAATAAGTACATGGCACAAATATATTTCATCCAAACATTCACATTATATATCTAGGTCCTGCAAGTTACCCCAGCTCGGCCCCATCTTGACTTTGGCCTTAAGCTTTACATACAGTTTAACTGCTGACTCCATCTCCCTCTTGACGATCTGAGCAACCTGACAGAAAAGGGGGGTTGGTAGAAGGAGAACTTCATTCAAAATGGTACAAAGACACTAACTTAATGTTCTACTCATTACTTATCACTCACTACTTATTATCATAAATTTTCGTAAACATATGCTTGTTTTGAATTCGATGCAAGTAACACATTTCAAACAAGTTGGGACAGGGGCGACAAAAGACTGGGAAAGTTGTGGAATGCTCAAAAACCCCTGATTGGTACATTCCACATGTAAACAGGTTAATTGGTAACAGGTGATTGTATCATCAGTAAGAAAAGGGCATCTTCAAAAGGCTCAGTCACAAGCAAGGAGGGGAGGTTATCCACTTTGTGAAACACATCTTTGTATAAAGGATATTCCCACATGGGATCAGAAAAACTGTTGTCAGTACACTGTTTGTTTGCTCTGGTTGGTTGTAACAAATAACTTGAAAATTGAAACTGAAAATTTCACTGTTACACCTTGCAGATCTACTCAGCATCCTGCTTTCTGAAAACAAACAATTTTACCTAATACTACTACCACTACATACTACTGATGAACTGACAATCCAAAAAATAATTGTCATACCTGTATGAGGTCTTCCTCTGTGGTTTCATAGATGAGCTCATCATGCAGCTGCAGGACAAAGTAGGCCCCTCTGAGTTGAGATGTCCCAGCCCTGCGGTGATTGCTGGCTGTTTAACAGACACCGTATAACATCATCAGACATGATTAATTTACAGACTTTGAAATGATAACAGTGGTTATCTCCACATGTTCATACAGACTGGGAAAAGAAGATGCAGTCACCTGGGTGTGTGTGCTGGTGAGACAGTGGAGCTGCAGGATATGTTAGTCTGAGGCGTTTCTGGATGTTCACAGTGGCAAGTTTGACAATGTCTGCCGCTGAACCTTGTACAGTTGTGTTCACTGCCTGACGTTCTGCCTGAATGAGAGAGAAAGACAAAATCAGAGAAGTTATGGAACACATGAATTGTACAGTGCACCGCTCACAAATAAAGTCTGTCAAGTTCTGATGGACAAACACGCTTACGTGTCCTTTGACGTGCGTATTGCTGTTAGTGATCCCAGGGAGGTATCTCCTACGGCCCATCAGAGTCTGAACATAGCCGTTCTTTATGCAGTTCTTCACAGTTTCTTTAAGAAAAGCATTGATCCCTAAAACACAAGACAGGACATGGATGCTTCTGTAAGAAAGTTAAATAAGCTTTTCTTGTGTGTGCTGGGCACGAATAAAAAACTGGTCTTCCCAGGACCCTATTTTAGAAATTTACATGTACATCTACATTCGTAACTTTGATAAAGATGTCAATAACACTGAAATAAAATAGGACATACAATCACATTATGAACTACTTGTGTATGTAGGATGAAAATAATGCCACAAACTTTTTAAGTGGGTAAAAGAAATAGAAGATTTAAATAGCAGTGTATACCTTTGTATCTGGCCTTGAAACTCTCTATGTAGCAGGCCGCGTCATTCTCCTCCACTCCCATTTGCTCCCCCAAAGACTTGGCTCCCATTCCGTAGATAATGCCATAGCAAATCTACAAAGACCAATACATGCACACACCTGTGAGATTACCACTGGGAATGCACGTGTGTCCATGTCATCTTCTCTTTTCTGCCTGGTTGTACCTGTTTTGCCTGTTGTCTGAGGTTGTCGTTCACAGACTCTGGGTCGACACTTTTCCACTCAGCAGCGATGCAGCGAAACACATCTGCTCCTCCATTCAACACCTGGAGACACATTTCATAATTCCTTTACTTTTTTAAATTGATATTTGCAATATGATGTTTCCTTGCTATTCACTGTAATTCACTAAGCTACTGACCTGCAGAAGACGTTGATCCTTGGAGAGGTGAGCCAACACTCTCAACTCCAGCTGAGAATAATCAGCAGCCAATATCATCCCACCTACAATACAGTGCAGAAAGACACAGCTAATGCAAGAGTCTAAGACAACGTTACAGATGATGTGATCAAGCCCACATAAAATAGATATACAGTGTTTCCCACAGACGGCGGGGATGAATACATTGATTACCCTATTTCTATAGGTTATTTTTCATTTTAACATTTCAATTGTACTTATTTCTCCACCTTATTTACTCACAAACTACTTTTATGTGAACACTTTGCTTTTCCCTTCAGTCCTGTTTTACACACACACACACACACACACACACACACACCTCTGGTCTCTGACTGTGCACACACCGGCTTGCCCCACCCCTCCTCTTTCTGTTTATCAATCCCTGTGTCTGCTCTGTTGACTTTTTCATTAGCAGCATGTTTTATAAATCGCCAAAACAACATGCATCTTGGACTTTTAGGTATGTGAAATGCTGAACTATCATCATAGTAACCTGAAAAAGGTACGAAGGCATGTCTCATGCTAACAGAGAAGGCCGGGCCTTGTTCTGCACTGCCAGCTGCAACTGAAGGCACCGCAGAACGTCTCTTCTTTCTGTAACAAACAGCAAGAGGACAAACCGTCTCACTCTATCATTCTGAGTGACTTTTAGTTTAACACTTACCCTCATCATCTTTGGAGACACCTCATGGACTTAAGTGCATTCCCACACACACATACTGTAGCATGTAACGGTATGAATTGACTTAAGTTTCACTTACAGTACCAACTGACTTAAGTTTCACTTACAGTACCAACTGACTCAACATCTGGCTTTATGAATTGGCCTTAACTTCATAACGACATTAACCTTTTGCATAATTAAAACGTTTGCTTAAGCAAATTTTTGTAATCAAGACATGCCAGCACAAAACCATAATATTTAATATGCAAGATAATACTGAAGTATCTAAATAGCTATATAAAGCAGCTGTTTATGATGTAAAATGTCACAAAATCACAAAGAGCTGGTGTGCTTTAATGAGCCTGAATGCACTTCATTTGTTTTTCAAGAAGGCAAGTTTATACAATAGACTGAAAGTTATAAATAAGGAAGTTATGATGAGAACAATAGTTATTTCACATGACATTAAACCATGTCACATTTTACTGAGAACACACTCGAAGCCTCTCAAGTACTCCCTCAGTGGTCTCAAACCCTATATTTGAGAGCCACGTTCTCATAGATCAGGTCCAGTGAACGTTGACCCAAAGGAGTGTTGACCTACCCTGGTTTGGTGGTCACGTGGCGGCTGTCTTGAGAGGGTGGGCTCTCACCCACCACTGTGGGCATGTGAATGTCAAAGTCTTTGGGGACATTCTGTATGTTGGGCTCAGTGAAGCTCACTCTACCTGACAACAGAATGAGAGTCACTGCATGCTTTATATTTCCTTCAAATTGTGCCAACATAAAACACGGTAAAGACTGAGGCATTTAATGTTTGTGTACCTGTGTACATATGTGTTTTACCTGTGGCTGTGTGTGTCTGTGCAATGGGGTATATTCTGTCCATGGTTAGTGTAGGGTGGTACTGCTTCTCCCTCTGCAGGGGGAACACCACTTTAGTCAAGGCATTAGTGATCCGCCTCCACTCCAGAATCAAACCTGGCAGCGGGTGCAGCGGGCGAAGCTTCTCCAGAACATCCTGCCAACATCATTACAATTTAGTTTAAACATAGTAAGAGCAGGAATCTGATGTAATGCAAAGTAGTATCACCTTGGTGGTGCTAAACTGCTTCCCAAGTCGTACTCTGCCTCCACCTCTCCTGGTGTAACCAAGAGTCTTCTTACTTTTTGATCCACCCACATCACCATTCGGAGGCAGATGGAGCTCTAAAAATAACACCTACAGGACAGTGTGTACACATAAGTTTGAAAATTGTAAGGTTCACCAGGTTTTGTTGTACTTCACAAAGTAATTTGGAATTCGATTGAAAAACACGGATGTGATGAAGACTTGGCGTCAGACCTGTGCTATGTCGTCGATGCTGGTGAGGGAGAAGCTGTGTCCTGCCAGGTTGTAAGCCTGAGATTCCAGCGCTGTGAGTTTAGCTTGCATCACATGTTTTTGTCTTTCACACTCTTCAACACTGAAGCCCACTCCATTCAATTCCAACAGAGCCAAACACACCTGGGAAGGCATCTCAACGCTCCTGAAAAAGTCTGACACACAAAAACATGACAACAACGGTAAAACCACTAAATGTTTACAACAGTGGAAATGCTGCGTGAATGCCTGGTAGTGTTTGCTCTATACCGAGCACGCCGTCTTTCTCGAGCAGGCCAGTGAGATGGTTCATGACAGAGTGTACAAGCACGCTCTTGGTTGCTGCCCTAACACGAGGACAGTGTGTGTGCGGACTCCCAAGTCCATCCAGCAGCGATAATTCTTCAGGACAGTAGACGGTCACCATGTTTGGTAGAGTCCTCTCCTCACTGCCAGGGTCCATCAGCCAGCACGCAACCTATGGTAGGTCGTTTGTTCCTGACATTTTATGAAATGTTCTTCATAAAACAATACATTTTTTGTCCATTCATAATCAATGTTGTCTTTAAAGCCCCAATGTGTTCAAGTTGTATGTGATTATAGCAACATTCATATTCTGATCATGAAACTTTTCATAGAAAAATGAGAAAATCCCAGTGAACATTGGTGCAGACAACGCTGCCTCCCACGGTGTCATTTTCAATACTAAAAAATGTCCGTCATGGACTTTAAATTAAATTTCCGTGTAACAGCCTGGAAAGTACCTGGATGTGAGTCTCTATTCATGTACTGTATACGTATGTATGTGTATGGAAATGATTTCCCTCACCTTGGGATCTTCACAGTTTCCCTCTAAGCTGATGCCACAGCTCAGGACTAGCACCTTGTACACCTGGATGATGTCGTAAGTGACAACCACACTTTGTTTATGACTGGCCAATGGCTGACTCAGACAGGTCTTCACCTGCACCAGCCTTTCATTTACTGGCAAATCATCATCCAGAGGAGGAGGGGCCAGACTGGAGCTCAAACCTGAGGGGTGACAGACAGACTGAACTAAAGAAACACTGTTGGAGTGAGCTTGTGCATACAGCACATGCATGCATGTGTGCATCTTTACCTTTGCTCTGCTGCTGCTGCAGAGACATGTAGTACGCATCTCTTGCTCCCCAGCAGACAGCCAGTCCAATCAACACCAGTCCATCACTGTCTCTTACTGGAAAACCGTCGACCCCGTGGGGCTTCTGGTGAGCTGCTGACGCTGCACAGAAAACATTTTACTGCTGTAGATTTTTTTTATGGTTGCACTAATTTTAACTACACCGTTGGGCTGTTTAATATACAGCAATGCAACATATTCTATAAGACGATCATATGTTTGGAGCTTCACCGTCGAGAAACACATCAACACATCTCGCAAAAGTCCATTTTTCATGTGCTCAGAAAAACGGCCCCGTTTTCAGCTTTGTGATAATACATTTTCCAGCTAATCCAAGAGGGTTTCATTTTTAACAGTTTAACTGAAGAATTTTCTTCAGTTTGTCAGAAAAATTCAAATTCAAAATCACCAAATTATGGTGATACATGCTTTTCACTGACTGAAATGTTACTAGTAAAAACTACAAAGCTGTCAGACAAATGTAATGGTAGTAGTAGCACATTGAATTTGTACTTTAGTACAGTACTTGAGTATATGTACTTGTAAGAAATCAAACTTCTCTGCAGCAAACATTTGATATGTTGTCAATTTCTGGGTTAGAACTTGGCAACAACTCATATCACATCTTAACTGCACATTAATGTCACTTCAGCACATGTTTATCAGTTACCTCTCTTATGTTTCCCTCCTATTTCCCCCTCAGGCTGCTGTCTGTGCTCCCTCTTCTCGCAGGCCAAAGCCAGAGAGTAGCGCGCCTTTGTTTTCCATTCGTTAATGAAAGTCTCAAAGAGGCGCCTGTCACTTGCCACATCTATGATGGAGAAGGTCCCCGAGTTGCTGGAACAAAGTGATGCATCCTGGGACAGCTGAAGAGTAAATCCTTCGTCAATCACAGGTGATTCAACATCAGAGGGAACTTCCGGCCTGGGGGAAGATGGAGAAGCACAGTCTTGGGGAGGGCTGAGATTCTGGTCGGTATGCAGCTGGGGTTTTGTCTTTGAATTTGAGTGTGCAACAGGGAGAGACTTTGGTTTCTGCCCCAGCTGGTGTTTATGGCTGCAATCAGGTGTAGAATTAGGCTTTTTAGGGTTAGTGACAACATCACTGCGTCCTGGGTGAGATTTAGAACATTTTGTGACTGTTGGTTTCCGTAGATGGAGGGTCGAGGGAGTCGACTGGTTAAGTGGCTGAGCAGTGAGAGGCGACTGGACAGATGAGGTGGTTAGTTTTACTCTTGGTGTGACAGGTGGCGTTTCTTGAGTTGGGGGAATAAGATCACCAGCAGAGCCCGGTCTTTCCGTTACATCCTCACCGTCATGTCTCGATGGTTGTTCCCCTCGAGAATCACTTTCAGAAGCAGCAATCTGCACATTTCCCCTTTTTCTGGCCACCTCTATTGAGGGCTGAGGTAGATCTGGAAATTCTGCTGTATTTGAAACATGGCTTGTGGTGGCATTTTGCCAGGGCTGGTCAGACATACTAGGCCAGCGGTCAAAGATCTCTTGTAAACCAGGGCTGCAATAAAAAGTGCTTTCAGGTGCATTTTGGATGTGTGGATGTTTAAAAACTGCATCATCTGGCAATAAAGCACTCATTTCCTCCCCTTTCTTTATTTTCTTCTCCTGTCTCCCACCTGGTTTGTTGTCATTTTGTGCATTATTATGCCGTTTAATTTTGTGCGTTTTGCTTTGATTATTACTGGATTTATCCCTGTCATACTCGGTTTGAGTCGTGGTAGTAGTTGCAGTGGTGGGTTGTGGCTGTGTCTGACTGGGTTTAGGTTGTGATTCTGACGTCTGGTCTGCGTTGGGTTGCTGATCTTTATGACTGGCTCCTTGCTCTTGTTGAGTTCTCTCTGTGTGTTTGAGCAAGCTCTGCCTCTCCAGAAAGTGTTCACCCACCAACAGTGAGTCGCCCCACTCTGACAGATTGAAGGACGACTCGCCCCATTGGATTGCCTCCTGCTGTTCTGCCTCCTGATTTGTGAGAAGCTCACTGCGCCTTCGCTCCTGGTTCGACCGAAGAGGGCATTCCTGACCCACAGATTCCTCTTCGTCCAACTGGTCAAGGATCTGGCATGGGCTCAGACCAGCCAGCAGAGAGCTGTCATACAGGCTGTCGAACAGGAAGCTACTGCTTCTGTTGACACTCTCAGAGGCAGCCTGATCAACACCAAGGGCCTCATCCTCATCACCGCCTTCATCTTTATCTTCAGCAACATTATTATTATCACCACCTGGACCAGGAGAAATCTGTAAAAACAACAGCTTTTGATTTTTAAGAGGCAAACTATTTGAATATATTAGATGTTTATAATCAGTACATCATGGTTCCGGTCACTCACCTGCTGGCTGATGTCAAGGATGAGCTCCATCTGGCTATCTGTGAGAGAAATATTGAATCTAGGACATGCATCAGGGGCTTTAAACCTGTTACTTCCCTCATTTGTGTCCTTCTCCAGCACTACAGCCGCAACTACCATATCCTCCTCTCTTATCTTTTCTGTTTCTACCGACTGATTCATACCCCCATCATTCCCATCTCTTTGTTGCGATGTCTGTTGAACAATGATTCTTTCTGTTTGAGTGTCCAATTCAAAGCTGTCACCAAAACTCTCGCCTCCTTTTTTCACAGCTCCCTCAACGTCTTCATCTCTCTCACTTCCCGCGTACAGCTCGGGAGATGAAAACCTATCTACCTCTCTGCAGTCTATCCTTCTTCGCTTAGCCTCAGGAGAGAATAAGGGGACAGAGGTGGGAGAGACAGACAGGGGGGAGTCTTGCATATCTGCATTTGTAGGTGCAGAAACTCTGGCAGGCGATTCATGCACAGGGCCAGGAGCATGAACAGTTGTAGGCACATGGCCTGCAGGTGCTGGCTCTTGGACCACAGAAACTCCTGTAGTTTTTGAGTGTAACATCTGTGCAATCTGTATATTATCTTGGAGGCTTTTGTCAGTCTGTATAGAGTGGAGAACCTTACTTAAGGCTCTCGAGTGCTTCAGTCTACCTGGCTGCACAGGTGAGGCAACAAGGCCGGTGGTACCATCTCCCTTCGATGTCCTTGTAGGAACACCGTGTTGTTCTTCTGCTCGGGATATTGGAGCTCTAAATCGAGGGGGAGGCATTGGGGAAGAAGAGGGCTGAGGAAGTGGCATCGGTTGAGGCACGGGGCTGGATACAATTTCAGCCAGTTCCTGCGTCAGGCTCCTTTCAGGAACAGGACGATTTGCTTGATGACTCTCTGGTCTGATTGAGACGATCCCTTTACTTTTCTCCCCTTCCTGCTTTGACCTTGTTTGTTTTTCTCTCTCTCTTTTTTCATCTAGATCTTCTTTGTCCTTTGCTATTGATAATTTTTTATTTTTCTCATCTTTTTTTGTTTCTTTGCATCTTTCCACATTCACTTCATTACCTGTTTGTTTGATCGCTGGCTCTGTCCTGTCTTCCTTTCTGTACTCGTTCGATTTTCTGTTTTCTACACTGTCTTCAGGCTTGGACATCCCTTGCTCTCTCTTGCCTTCTCTTTCCATTTTCTCATGCTTATATTCTGCCTTATTCTCCTTTCCACATCTGTCAGTATATCTGCTCTCACTGGTCTTGACCCTGTCTCCTTCTTGGTGATCTTTAATGTTGTCCACCTGCTCTTCATGGAGGCTGAGACATGAGGCAGATGAGGTGTCAGAGTCCCTGCTGTGTTCGTCAGGCGTCTTTAGAGCAGGAGCCCCAGGAGGAAGTGTTGCTGGGTCCCACTGAACACCTAACTGGGCCAGGTCTTCCTGAAAGAGGAGCCTTGCCTCGGACACAATCTCGACAGCGGCCTCCTGGTCCGTCAGGGCCCGACCACCGGTGACCCAGACGCAGCGGAGCCTCCGTCTCTCAGCTGCCTCCATCTCACTCTCATCCACTGCACGCTTCGAGCTGAAGAAGACAGAAAGTTCAACATTGGCTTTACATCTGGGGTCATATAACTTGGTGTGCTGATGCTACAGTTGCATATTCTACAGTATATGCAGGCACAGGGTTTAAGAGGGATTTACAGGAATGTACCTGCTTCTATCTCCTTGACTTTTATAAAATAAATGATGATAGTTTGGAGCAAGAAAATGATAACAGCCGATTAATCAGCTGATTTCCCGCAAGAAAAAAGTAATACATTAATAAATAAATCTGGATCGCTGAACATTTAACTTAAAATAATAAATACTTAATTAAATGATTAAATCTGGGACTGAACATTGCACTAATCGTAAAAAATCTAGGTGGGCGTGGTTTTTGATGTTCATCCCTGCGTGACTGGTGGAGGCTGCAAAGTGTGTGGGATCAAACACTGTCCATTTAAATAAATCTATACTGCTGTTATTATCAAAGTTTTTTTTAGCCCTAGCGTGTGGTTTACATCAGTTAGTGTTGCCTTATTTAGTTTCTTTAAAATATACCTCTATACGTAGAGCTCTTACATCTTTTGGAAGTATTGTAATTAATCAAATCTAACTGAATCAGTTATGGACAGAATGAGAGAGGCTATTAAACAGTAAATATATCTTCAAAGAATATAAACAAAATCAATTCACTGCTGAATCTTTAACCCACTTATTTGTGGTGTATGGGTTGTATTTGATAGGCACAAGTTAGTTTAGTTGTGTAAAAAAAAAAAGATCAAATTGAATATCAGCATCTGTACCCTAATTGACTAAATGACTAATTTAAATGTGGAATATATAGTTATTACTTCTGTACTTCATCATAGAAAACAATCCCATCAATGTAGTAGTAACAATAAACATCCATGTAACAAATGGTAAGCGGCTGAGACCTGGAGCGCGTGCTTGGCACCACTGTTTAGAGAGTGTTATGATTCATCAGGGTAGATGATCACATCATTATTGTTAGAGTTATCATTTTAGTTCTCGTTCTTGGTGTGGACAACCCTTAAGAGCTATTTTATGTACTCGTCAACAAACAAACACACACCTACCTCTTAAATGGGACAGCATTTCTCAAGGCTTTCTCCACATCAGCAACAGTAGCTCTGGCTAGTTCAGCAACAGTACAGAGGCCTTGTGCATAGAGTGTTCTGGCTCGTGTTGCATTCAGGAGGGAAACCCTGACAAGGTCCACCAGCTCCCTCTGGACTCCAAAGCTCAGCCTGGTCTGGTACTGGGACAACAGCAGCTCCATGTTGTGCCAGCCCAGACGCTTGCAGAACACGGTTACCATACCTGAAGGAAGGGCAGGGTGTTTCTGTCAGCTGCACAACTGAGCATGTGATCAAGTGGTCATTGAGTTACTAATGTTTTGCTTTTTGGTGCAGGTTTTCTTGAGGTTTCTTTCTGTGTTTACACCATAATTAGTATGACATATACTCACATTTCAAAGCACACCCACTGAGTCTAAATTACACTAGGTCCTCATAAATTTGCTCAGTAACTTGATGCAGGAAGCATGAGCACCTCAGAATGATGAATACGTGGCTCTGATGGAAGCAAATGGAATGAAGTCTATGCTGCATATCCGTTCTAAATTGCTCCTGCTTCTCGTATCAATTTGCTATGTAAAGTCTTGTGTATATTCTACAGTGCATCATGTCACATACCTGCATAGGTAGAAGCAGACTGCTGGAGAGACTGTAATTGCCCACGATTGCAGTTGTATTTGGATGCCACTGTTCCTAAAGGCACCTCATTCACCAGATCCTGTAGCACAAGGGTGGTGAAAAACCTGTGAAGAGATAACAAACAGGGAATGTAAAGGACAAAACTTCTATGGGATCAAAAATATTTCTAAAAACCTTAACTGTCCTTTGACTGTCGGGGGGGGATAAATCCTTGAACGAATTTGTTTTAGGGTCTCGTTTCTCATTTCATCCAAGGGCCATACAATGTTGGGAATCAGTGTGTATGAAGGAAGAGGACATAATGGCGCAAGCACTTCAATAAAATAAAAATAACTATGAAATTAGTTTAACAGCTGGTTATTAAATTCATCCAAAACAGAACATGATAAGATATCCCACATGCAAACACATCATCACAACTTTTTTTCTGCTTGACACAAAAGGAAAACTTATTTTCAAAGACTAATCTACAAGAAAAGTCTGTTTATCTTCCACCATGTAGATTAAGCATACATTTTTAATATCGTTAGAAATGGTAGATTACATATGTACATAACAACTGCAACAGTTGTAAATTTTATTTAGAACCTCTCACAAACTTTCTACCCACTTGTACATGCTGGTATCTATACATAAATAACACACTGTATCTATATAGCAATATATATTGCAGAAAAAAATTAATTGCAATATTTTTCCTATATCATACATGAAACTGTGCTCTCCCTCATATACTCTCAACGCATAGCATACAGAAGTGTGTCACTGTGACTACAATTTAGTATTAAATTAGGTGAACGTTTTACCCACATTTATTCTTGTGATTCTCATACTTTGGATTCCTTCATGAACTGACTTTTACTTTTACGTTTGTGTAATTAACATAAATGAATGCATTACCGTTTATGAATAGCCATCTGTCTACGCTGCTTGTCTGTTTTAGCGATAAGTTTGCCGCTGACAGATCGTGCCAGAAAACTTTCCTGGACGCCGACCAGCTCTGCCACTCTCTTCATTGATGATGAGAGCTGTTCCCACAGACAGAAGAACTGATACCAATCTATGGCAGTCCATTCTGCGTACAATGGGGTGATCTGAGGGGGAATTTAGACATAGAATTTTAAATACTATAAATGTGTGTGATGAGGGGACATGTGTTGGTCAGGGTTCAGAGTTGATAGGGAGTTAAATAAGTTGACAAAAATGTAAGCACAGTACTAATACAAGTTATGTGTGTGTGTACCAGATATAAAATGTGCAAATCATTTTCCAGTACAAAGCCCTTCATGGCCCGCTGGAGATCTGCAAATACTCCCAGAGACTCAGGAGGGGAGAGAGAGGAGGAAAGGGTGGCAGCACCAAGTTGAGTCGGACAGTACCGCTCCTCTGGATACGCAAAAACAGAAATGCAGTCGTTATTGTAATGGGAAAGATTGGTAAACATGATACTTTGGCTTGTAGACTTTAGCCATATTATTTGTCAAAACTTCTAACCCCTTAAAAATCAAGTAAGAACACCAACTTCGTGCCAATGGTTCAATTTGTTACTTTCATTTTAGGTCAAGATGTGAAGAATGCTCATAAAAAGACAACAGAAGAGGCAGTACCTTGTCCGTCCTTCTGGATACTGATAAATTCATTGTCCATCAGCCATTCAACACAGGCCTCAATAGCTCCTTTGTTGGTCTCTTCATCTAATTCTTTTTTGCCATCACATCTCATGCTGGCAGCCAGTAATGAGCATGAAGCGTATAACCTCACATCCAGTGGAGTGCTGGCTACACCTCCAACGATGATCTGCAAGTTGGGATGGATTCAGATTAGAGACAGAAATGTGATTTGTCACTCTGATGCAAACTAATCTGACCATACATGAACGGCCTCCATAGGATTAAGCAACCGATCTTTAAGAAGTAATCAATCATGATATATTCATGGCTTATAAATCATTTCCATGGGTGCCAAGTTCATCTAGATATCAGCCATACCTCCAGAATGGCTCGCAGCATGCTGGTAGTGACGCCTTCTCCCTCCCTTCTCACCAGGCAGCTCCTGATTGGCTGAAGAGCACCCTTGAGGAGACTGATACCTTTCTGACGCTCAGCCTCCTTACACACCAGCACACTCTCACCTGAAATGGGATGAACAAAATGCAGTGAGACCAAAGGAGAGATCTTTTTTTAATTTCACTTTTTCAACTGATATGTGCTCGATTGTTACCACATAAGGATGATCATGTGTTGTTTTCTCTCTCCCGATTGGCTGGAGGACAATGCACAGGCAATAATCCAGCCTTTTTGTCTTTAATTTTTACCTGTTGTGTCTACCCCTTTTCTCCCAGCTCGTCCAGCCATCTGTTTGTAAGTGAGCGGGTCCAACAAGTGTCCATTGAAGGTGGGGGTTCGAATGATGACTCTGCGAGCTGGGAGATTAACCCCTGAAGAGAGGGTAGAGGTGGCCGCCAGGACTCTGACCATGCCCTGGCGAAAAGCTCCCTCCAACACATCACGCTCATCAAATGTCAAACCTAAAGAAACAAACCTCATCTTATTCATACGCTCGAAAAACTGCCTGCAGTTAAGTGGTTAAGAAGCAGCTTGACTGTGCTCACCGGCGTGGTGGAAGGCCACCCCCCATGGCACAGTCCTCTGGAGGATGGAGTCTAAACCGGCTGGAGTTCGTCTCAACTGGGCTACAACATCCACTAGTCCCTCCTGATCCAGACTCACAGGCTGAGGCTCCGCTTCGCCCTGACTATCTGAAAGGATGAAGTAAGAGCAACATTTTGACTTCACTTTTAAATATAATGTGCGCAAACAGTAAATTATCCTGAGATGACATTTAAACCCCAAGTACCGGCATGTCTGAGGTTGTAGAATTCTCTGGCGATGCCGTCCGCCAGTTTCTCACACCAGTTCTTCGAGGGGCAGAAAAGCAACACCGAACAGCCGTCTCTCACAGTCTCATAGCACAAGCTCACTATGTGGTCATCATCACCCTTTATGAAAGTGCAAATTTACACACGTGGTTATATTACTGGTCTTAAGAGAGCAGGGATCTTTTATAAAAGGGGTTCTCAGGCTTTTGTTACTGAAGGTCCATTTCATACTTTCCCAAACAAATGACAAAAATCATAATGTGACCACAAAAAAAAAAAGAAAAGGAAAAGTATGGCTGTGACCGGATTTCCCCACGTTCAACACTTTGCTTTCAGCTCAATTTTTCATTTCAAAAACTATTTTGTGCCACGCATCCAAGGGAACGTTAGCCAACTGCAGACATTAGCTAGTAGTGGCAGAACATGGTCATAACTGTTCATTGCCATTTTAATTTAACACTTTTTTATTTAGGTGAATTCTTCTTGAGCATTAAATAAATAATCTAACAATTTGGCTGTACCACTGATATCGCGGCCCACTTGTTGATGCTCTGAGGCCCAACAGGCTCAACCAGTGAGCTGCTTTATAACAAGCACATTACATAATATTTGAACTACATTCAATTACCTTAATGTGGAGTGCAGGGGTGAACTGACGGACCACAGAGAGGGTCTTGTCGTAGATGTTGCAGCCCACCTTTAGATGCTCCTGCAGTGGTACAGGTCTGTAGTCTGTCTGGTAAAGCTCTGCGCCCAACCAGTTAGCCAGGAGGGAGAGGTTAGGCAGAGTGGCGCTCATACCTATGATCTGTATGCCCTCAGAGAGAGACCTGCAAGGAGAAGAACAGGATTTTTAAACACTATAGCTCTTACACAAGATGACTTCAGACAGACACACTAATGGACACAGACCCAGTGGTGTTCTGCTTCTGTGCAATGTAGCGGATTTTGGTTAACAGCAGTTCTAGTAGGTATCCTCTTCCAGAGTCTCCAACCATATGTAACTCATCCACCACCACCATACCTAGCAGGACAAAAAAAAACTTTCAAACTCACTCTATCATTTATATCCAAGAAAACACAATTATCACTGACTATGTTACCTATTAGGCCCATATTGTCCTCTTCAATGAGTCTGTTAATAAGGGAATTGGCTTTTTCTATGGTGCAAATAGCCACATCCAGCGATTTGAACCCTCCAGCAGCTGAAGTGCTGCCCATGTATCCCTCCACACGAACTCCTGCCTCTTCAAATACACTCTACAAGGCCAGAGATAGTCGGTGATATGGGCCAACACAATGTCAATAACAACTTGCGTGTATTTTTCTGTCCACCTGTCCCTCACCTGAAGGTAATGCATCTTCTCTTTGGCCACAGAGACAAACGGCAGAATGAAGAGAGCTTTCCTTTTAGTCTCCAACACACGTTTCAACATCAGCAGCTCTGACACCAGAGTTTTTCCAGCACTAGTGGGGGCTGAAAAAGACGGAATATAAAGCTGAAGATGATCTGAAAACAGCGACTCACTGCTTGAATCACTTTGCAAAGAGAGGTTCAGTTTCTTACCAGAGTAAACCAGGTTACCTCCCTGCAGCACCTGTCCAACAGTGAGGCACTGAGCCTGCCATTCGAACATGTGAGTTACTCCGTGTTTCTGGTATCGCTCCAGGACAGGTTTTGGTAAGCCCCAACTGGATAACAGCAGCTTTTCATTGTGCCCCAGGGGAGCACGCAAGGCAGTGCCTACAATAGAGCACAAATAAGGTACTCCCTTTAAAAGTGGCAAAATATCAAACTGGTAGCAGGAGTCTTTTGGGTATTCTGAGCACAGCAAAGTGAATTAATTAGATGGTGTCTCCGATATGTACGCAATTCAGTTAAATTAGACAATCTGGACATATCTGGACAAGACATACATTCACACAAGGCATGAGGCTGGATTACTAACCAGGCTTAATGTGTTTTCACTGGTTTGCACCACTGTCTTTAATTCGATCAAATTTGATGCTATTCATTCATATCTTGCACCACATTGTAATATTTACTCAAATTAAGCTTATTCTGATCTTCTATTTTATTTTACAAGTCATTCTTCATTACTCTTCATTTCATGTCTTATGTGACATACTTTGAATTGCCTTTTTGTTGAAAGGGACTATACAAGTAAACTTGCCTTTCCTTGAGCTAGTTTAATTGAAATTTTGCATGGAAACAATAGAGCCAGTATGAAATTAATTTCATTACTTTAGTTTTGTGCACATATTTTTGCAAAGTCCTAAATGAAAGTTTAAACAAACCACCAATGTCTTTCTACGATAACACAGAGAAAGAAATGACAAATTGCTTCACCTGGCTGAGGTAAAGTGTCAGTGAGAGTACTGAAGTCTAAGCCACTAGGGACTGTGAGCACAGAGGAGGACTGATTCTGTAATGACTGCTGGAGTTTGGCCTTCTTCGTGGCCACTGCGAGGCAGGTGGGGCTGAACAAGATGTAGTCCCTGGATACATCCAGAGGTGGGTCAGCATTCACTTTTGGCCCACTTTTGTTGTTGGTACGAGGAGAGCTCTTTCTTCTGGATGTAACTTTGTGTCCACTGAAACGCACAAAGTAAGATTTGTTTACAAAAAAAACATACACAGATAAATGAAACAAAGGAAGAATTGGGTCGTAACGTGTGAGACTCACTTGGTGGAGCGGACTACTTGCGGACCGTTTTTTATCTCTTGGCAGGATAGCCCATTAATGCAGGCAGAAGTTAATGATGAATGTGTGTTCTCTGGACCCTTCTGTGCATGCTCTGCTTCCTCTGAGTCCTCACTGAAGAGAAGCCTCTGAGCAAGGTCTTTGCAGTCAGCTCTCCATCCCGGTCTCTTACCATCACCACTACGCCCATAGACTTTCTCCTGGATGCTGGGGGCCCTGTGGGGTCCTTGGCCTGTGTGCTGAGGTGCTCTTTCACTCTCCCTGTCTGGTGCAAGAGACCGTGAAAAGGGAAAGACAGCTGATGATGCTGGCTCTTCCTGAGCAGCTATGTTTACTGCTGCTGGACAAGCATTGTTAGCTGCAGGTTTCACAGGGTCTACAGCATCCAACACCTGCAGCATCTCTTCATCAAGGGCCAATGTGGATTCTCCCGGTCGAAACACTGCTCCTCCACCCTAAGATGGAGATTAATATATGTCATATGTGATTTATTTAGATGTGAAAGAAAAGCTTTCTTTGAAGCTGTCACTCACCGTGAGGCCGTCTCCGCTGGTGTTCTCTGATCTGTTTATTTGGCCTGACAGGTAACAGGTTTGCTGCAACGGTCTGTCTCCGTCTGGTGGATCATCAGGAGCTTGGAAGCTGTCAGAAAAATACATCAGTTCATCAGTTTAGACCCGATGTTCATTGAGAGAAATGTTACAAAAACAATAAAAGATGTCTCTAGGCAACAAGAGGAATCTGTCGTAAATCTTCTAAATCAGCCAACAAATTACGTGAAACTATGACTTAAACTTACCCCTTTTTCTTCTTGATCTGGTGCTGCCCCATGTAGCTTTTCTTTTTCACGGGAGGGCCCGAGCTGCTCATACTGAAGAAGGTGGACTGTTTTTGACAAACGCGAGTGAGTTAAAGTTAATTAACATGACATCGGTTTGACCCCTGACACGACTTTATAAACCAGCATATATTTAACAATACGTATCAAATGTAAGGAAGCGCAGAAACGAAAACAAGCGTGGACGTAGAACAATTATTTTGGTTGCGAAGTGTACACATTTTCTCTCCGCTGGGCAGTGCTGACAAGTCTGCAATCCAAACATTCCGCCGGAGCAGCGCCCCGGTGCTCCGCAAAAACAGTTCGAAGAAACACATGCGTGAATACAAAAGTTCCCTTTCCTTTCTTCTTCTTCTTCTTCTTCTTCTTCTTCTTCTTCTTCTTCTTCTTCTTCTTCTTCTTCTTCTGTGCTTCAGAAGAAAGACTATTTACTAACTTTATTTTTGTCTGTACTTCTTCCCTTTTCCATTTGTAACAGGTTTAAGTCGACCTTTGCTTCTTCTGGAGTCCACGGTGGGACAACAGAGCACTGTAGGGCTTAACATTTTCTCAGCTGTTCCTTCCTCATTTACCCTTTTCTCTATTGTCCAACTAAAACTGTTTCACTGTCCCTTTTCCTTCTCTTGACATGGCTTTAATAAACTCTGATTTGGATGATGTCCCCTTAAGTTTGCCCAATATGTTAATGCCATCTGCAGTCGTCCTATTTCCAAAGGCATTTCCAAGCTGGTATTGGAGTAGCCTTGATGGCCCCACAACACAGTCTCAGGACCTGATACTGGATTGTATCCAACTTTTTAAAAAATGTTTTTGATGCTGGTTCATAGATTATACACTCATAATCAAGGACTGAACCTAATTAAACCAATATATATTGTTTTCAAAGCAGACCTATTTGCCCCCCACTCTCCGCTCCTCAAACATAATAATATTCAGGCCTATCTTTCTTTTACATTTTCCACTTATTCTTTCAATATGTATTTTCCAAGTCAGTTTCTTATCAAACCAAACCCCCAAATACTTAAAACAATCTACCCTGCATATAGTTTTACTGATCTGGTGAACTATTTTATTTTTTTGTAAAACCTTTGTCTTTGCAACTGAAAATCTAAAACCCCACGCGCCCATGATCTACTTTCTCTATTGCTTGTTCTTTTATTACTTCCTAACTACTAACTCTATATTTCATGGCTGCTTCCACATAACGCAGTCATCTGCAAACAGTGATACCCCAATAGACCAATCTACATTGCTAAATATTTCATTTATCATAATTGAAAACAATATTGGACTTACAATGCTACCTTGAGGGGTTCCATTTTAATTCCAGCTAAAATCTTTTCCCATTCTCACAGAAATCATCCTATCTGTTAAATTTTTTTAAATCCATCCATACATTTCTTGGGTCTTTACCTGGCTTACATATATAGAACACCACATTAATTGTACTTCTATATTCATTTTCATCCTGCAGTGCTTCTTTGTTTCGTACTATTGTTCTTTCCCTCCCTCTTTTTTCGTCATTACTCAAATTTTCTGTGCTATATACTTTAACAAAGGTCCGGGCCAGTAATTCTTTGATTATTACATAACATCGTTCAATATTGGGTATCAAGTACTCTTTCAGATTACCAGACATTCTTTTAATTGTATTCCAAACTCTATCTAATGGTGGATTTCACTACTACTGCTGCTGATACTACTACTACAACTACTACTACTAATGTCTGGATAAATAAAACATTTCTTGGTTAATTGTGTATGGTTAAATAAAAGAGTGGTAAACATTGTGTTAATGCTCTGTGTGTGCTTCTAGTAATGGATGAATAACAGTTCTAGGTATTGTAAACTGATAAGCTCATAAGCTTTAGAATTATGAAATTGTCAGTTGTAAAATGTATGGACAATTAGGCTGTCCACAATAAAAATGCAGTGCACAGTGAGCTGTCAATAGCACGGATAAAATAGTACAGATAAAATAGTACATATGAATGTATGTCTGTGTAAAAGGTAGGGATAAAGTTAGAAAGTAAACTATATGGAAAACTAGAATGGTACTCAGTAGAGCACTCATGACACTTTGAGTTTTGCTCAAAGTCATTATGGTCATGACTATGTCCATAGATACGGATATTGGAATAACTTGGGTTGGGGGTGAGCAAGGGGTTGGGGGCGGGGGCTATTCTCCTGCTGATCATAGTCCATTTAACACTGATATTAATGATTTAAATATGACTTTTCCACAGAAGCTACAGTAGTGATGACAGATCTGGATCCACACCAAAATTGATGATGTTCGTTTCTAGATTTCTAGCGCTATTTGTTACTGTACAGCAGCCAGGAAAGACTACCCCCAAGTAAATGTCATGAAACATTATGTGAGGCTTCTGTGTAAAATACTCAAGTTCAATAAACAGAGCCATTGCAAAAACAAGACAAAAAAATAACAGTAAACTAATTATATTTCATAGCTTATCACATATTATTGATCAGTAAGTGTCAATAGATTGCAGTACAGAAATGCCAAAGATACTGTATGTTTGAGATAATTTAGAGACATAGTTTGTCCACAAAGGAGCTCTGACAAGTCCATTTTTCTAATGTTAAGTGCAGTTGCACATATTCACATTTCAATAAAAATAATTATGGGACTTTAAGGGACTTTATTAAAATGATATTGTAAACTGGAAAATGTAATTCCACAAAGCTTCTAAATTATTGAAAAAACGTCTAATATTGAGTATGTGTATTTGCTTTTTCATTTCCGACTATTTGTAACGGGAGTGATTAGGACCCAGTTTCAGCACAAAACACCACAGGTTGGATTGGTAATGACTTTTATTTATGGCGGAATAAACACTCTTGGCAGGCAGACGAAGAATCGCTAACCCGGAAATATCACCGGTGACTGAGGTGAATTTCCGAATAAAGTCTCTGAAGGTATGTAGCACACTGGAGTAGCAAACAGGGCAAACATTGTCGATCTGTTCAGACAAATAATATTTAGACAAATACTCCCATATTTTGTGAGTTTGTTTTGTTTACTTATTAGAGTAAACGCTAAGGGAGCTTGTGAAACTTAGTGAACTCGCCACTCGTATACATCTCCGAGCTGAAACTATCCCAGCACAATATTGCACTGTAGCGAGATGGTCAATATTATTCACTTTAACTTTCAGTGGTTTTAATATTGTGGCTGATGTGGCATTTCACCCCCAAAAGAGGGGGTGATAAATCTCCTGTCTCCTTGCCTCTCATCATTCAACAGCTCTTTTTTTTATTTTCCACTGAACATCACTGCTTGTTCAGAACACAGTCAAAAAATATGACAAAAAATGTTTAATTGTATTACATTTAATTGAAATATAAACATTTAAATAATAAAAAAAAAATCTAAAATGCTTAATGATGTCATTTATTTGATTCCTTTGATCTTTGTAACATTCTAGAACCTTAAGGTAGGCTACACCACAATCTGGTTACCTCCAGTCTCCAGCAGTCAGACAAACAGTCAGAAGACGCAGACACGCAAGTGAGTCCAGAAACGTTATCGAGATGGATAGAAGTGGAAAGAAAATAGGCAAAAAGGGCAGGAACAAGTGTTTTACAAACAACATCCAGAGAGGCAGTGCCTTTATTAGGATTCCTGGCTTTTATCAGCAGAACAAGTCTGCATTGTCTGCAGGCTTGAACTGTACAACGGAGCAGACTGCTAAACCTAAGGAGTCTGTGAAGCCAGCAACAGCCTCTGTTGAACCACAGGTCAAGCCAGCCAAAGCACCTGTGAAACCAAAGGTGCAGCCAGCAAAAGCACCTGTAAAATCAAAGGTGAAACCAGCAAAAGCCCCCGTCAAACCAAAGGTGCAGCCAGCCAAAGCACCTGTGAAACCAAAGGTGAAACCAGCAAAAGCCCCTGTGAAACAACAGGTCGAGCCATCAGAAGTGGAGAGGAAACAGCCCCAGCCAGTAAACCCTTGGCTGAAATCGCCTGGAACTAACCTCCACGAGGGAAATGAGACCGTCTATTGCCCGGATACGGATGACTATCCCTTGCTCAGGAAAGAGCGGCCAAAGTTGAATTTG
The DNA here is from genome assembly GCA_037974645.1 of Hollardia meadi. NCBI lineage: Eukaryota > Metazoa > Chordata > Actinopteri > Tetraodontiformes > Triacanthodidae > Hollardia > Hollardia meadi. The sequence goes on along the minus strand of JBBPCS010000096.1, from coordinate 195,716 downwards.
GAGAGATTAGTTTTGAGGTGTCCGAAGGAAGATGCGAAGGTAGCTGAAAACCCACAGCCTGACATTGCACCTGAGGAGCCCCAGCCTGAGGCAACAGCTAAACAGCCACAGGTAACTGTGGCTCATGAGGAACCAAAAGCTGCTGAAACAGCTGAGGAACTACAGGTGGCACCAGAAGTACCACAGCATGCCATGGCCTCTCAAAACAAAGACCAGACTGCAAAGTTGAAAATCCTCCTCCAGAGAAGACCTGACACAAGCCCACAGCAGGGTCCAAAGGCCAAGGTCAGAGATCCAGCTGAGGCTTTCTTTCAGCAGACAGGGGTAAAGATGGTAGAAGTCAGTGAGCTTCAGTTCATGGAAGACAGAGATGAGAACATCAGAATCAAACATGAGCAGATGGCTCTTCTCACTGAGGTGGAGCATCTCAAAGAAATGCTTCAAAGTCAGGCATCTCTGTATGCTGAAACTGATATGAGATATAGTATCAGGATCAAGACTCTCCAACTGGCAATAGTTGAAAAAGAACACAGTGCACAAGAGATTATTGACGATGTTAAAAAGATGGAGGAAGCTCTTGTGACAACAAAACACGATCAGAAGAAATTAGAGCTTTCCCTGACCGCTCAGAGGGAAGAAACCTCCAGACTGGTGGCTGTGCTGGCCCAGGCGGAGGAGGACTTAAATAAAGCGAACCTGCAGTGGGAAAAAGAGAAGTCCCGTCTCCTGCAATGTATCTCTATATATTGTGCCTCTGCACAACAACAGGCCCTCCAGCAGGAGAGAATCAGAGACTACTTGAAGGACAGAATTGTCGATCTAGAGCAAAAGATGTCTAAGGTCGACAAGAAACCTAAGAAACCTTCACTGTGGAAAAGATTCCGGAATCTCTTTAAATGTACTGGACGGACTTCACACCCAGCTCAGACCTCCTCCAACCCCTAAACCCCACCTCCAACCTTTAACCCTCACTCTACCCTTATCACCCCCCACTCTCCCCCCCCCCATTGAACATTTCCAGTGCAGTACTTACGGGTTTACTCTGGGTGCTCCGGTTTTTCCCACAGCACAAACACATGCAGCTTAGGTTAATTGGCCACACTAAACTCCCCTCTGTGTGTGGCCAATTAATCAAAAATAAAGCATAAAAAATAAAAATAAAATAAATGTATTTAGATGGTCTTTGTTTCCCAAAAGAGTTTCACTACATTGAACATATCTTTCAATTAACGACATGAATGTGGGAGTGTGTGTCTGTATGTGAGTGTGTGAGGATTAAATATGTGTTGTTGCAAACTGTAAAAACAAAAAGGTCAAAAAAGTAAAGAAAAGGGGATATTTTGTGTTCAAAGCCTTAGCACCAACTGCAGCAACTTGTGACACTCTGTTAGTACCTTACTGAATGCCTGTTAACTTCGCTACACATTGGTGGTAGTTGCAGGTTTCAGATCGGTTGACAAATGACATTTTGACAAATACATTTTATGAACTGTGTATGATAACGTTCATGAAAAAACAGTTTATGAAGTGTTGTAAAGAGTATTGATAAATAAACCCACTTAAAAAGTGTCTGGTGAAGTGAACACATATGGGCGTGGCCTTGGTCTCCGTGTAGGGCGTGAGCGAGCGGCTGGTGAGCGCGCCCGCTGCGACGTTGCGGAGGCTTCAAGATGGCGGAAGCCCTGACAACTCAGGAGCAGCTGGTAAGAGTCTCTGTACGGATTTTTTCCTCATGTCCCAATCATATTCAGTGCGCACACACGTCACCTTCAGGTTCTTCTCTAACCGGTGATTTTTTTCATATATTTTGTCACGGTGATTGTTCCTGGGAGTGATGTGGTGTAGTAAACAGCTCTGGCCCATTCGCACCCTCCCAAGTCTACTGACTCCGGTGTGACTGACAGCAGTTAGCATGAGTATTAGCATGATGGCGTTTGCTAATAGTAGGGATCACTTAACCGGCTGTGTATCTCCATTACTCGCTCCCGTCATAACCCAGCTTTACAAGGACCACATAGATATGTTCACATCGCTAATGTTAACTAGTGATACTTCCTTACATATGGTTTGCCCCAGTACATGTGGCGTGTAGTGTCTTTAATGCTTACGTTAGCCATCCAGCTGCCACATGTAACCTAGCCGCTGGCTAATGCTGATAGCTATTGTTGACTTGTAGGGAATTTCCTCGACAGCTATCTTGCTAAACGTTATAAATCATATTGGACCAAGTGTGAATGTTTAAAATAACTAAACACTGATTGCTTTAAGTGATGATTTCCATTATGTACAATGACAGAGTTAGGACAGACCAGGATCATGACTCTCATCGTATAACGCGAGTGTTTGCTATGAGTCAACTAGCTAGCAGTGTCCTCCCTCTCATATTTACGGTCGAGAATTCACAGAAGTGATCCACCGGTTCCTAGCATTATTGTTGCTGTCACTTTCCTGCAAAGGGGTTGGGCCTGCCATGGATAGCAAACATAAAATGTCACGCAGCTAACGTTACTCTGATGACAGCTTCATTTTAGAACGACTTTTTTTTATCTTCAAGCATTCAAGGTTAACTGATCGGTAAGTTAAGTTACAGGACACTACTGCTCCACATATTTGCCGATGTGTTTCTTGATAGCTAACGTGACATCGCGTTAACGGCAAGCGAGTTATTCCCTTTTTTGGTCGTTGCTAAACTGAAGACTTGTTGCCTTGCATTGGATTATCCCACCTGTACGATCCTGGTGCTGATGTTCAGTTATTGGTGGTAACATGACGTTACTGTATATCCAAAGGATGTCATGTATGAAGACACTCTCCCTCACTTTGTTATAGTGCCCCAAATTTCTTTAAAATTATCAATCAGTCAGTGCACCCTCATATTACTCTATAGAATTTTTTTTTAAATGGTCTTAATTATACAAATGCTAACTTGAAGGTTGTCAGTGGTTTTCAGTTTTAACTATACCCCTTTGATGTAATTATATGTGCCTGATTTGATCATTTGCTTCCCTTGTCTTGATTTAAATACCAGATTCAGGTGTTTATTAGGTTTCTCTTATGCTTGTGAATTCCTTGCGACTTCAGTATGTATTCAGTCGTCCCAGCATTGCGCTCAGTACATACTTGTTGCAGAGTTAGGACCGTGTCACTGACCGAGAGCCACAAATCCAGGTGTTGTGACTGGATAAATGACATAATATAGACCTAGGCTTATTATTATGCTGATGACACGATTCCATATCTGTATGTTAGGGTTTCCCATCGTGTTTTAATGCAGTGTTATGCCACATTACCTTCAACAAAGACCACCTCTGTGGGCATTAATAATAATTGAGTTGCTATTTATTTTACATAACAAATGAAGAGTGTCTCTATATTTTAGCCCATAATCTACTAACAAATTTGATGGTGGGAAAAAAATGCATCACGGTCTAGGCGGCTTACCATGTCTGCCAAAACATTCACAAGGACACCCTGTATTTAGATTATTTTTTCACTTGATCTCTGCATTCTTCTTTGTCCTATGTGTGTAGATTCAAGTTTTTTCTATAGCTGATGAGTTAATCCGTTGACCCTTGCATAGTCTCTCTTTGTGCTGGTTACATATTTGGAGGACAGATGCAGCTCACTTGGGTTAAAACAAACTGACTCTTGTCTCCTGGCATGAGAGTGCTCTCATCCACGGCATCTTCCAGGGGCACAGCTTGTTGTTGCCATCTGTATCACATTATTGAGACTTTTGGCAAGGAAAGAATGATAAAGCTGAAGGAGCTGACACTCATAAATTTTCCTTGTCATGTTAGTTGTCATCCTTATTATCTCTCTGTCTTGTTCCTATTCCTGTCCCAAGCTTTGTGATTTTACTAGTTTCTCCTCCTCTCATTTTTCCCCTTCTGCACAAATCTCACCTTGCACACCGACACCTAACCTTTCACCTTCCATCTCCTCTCTCATGTTTGTCCAGGCTGTGGAGGAGTTCCTGGGTGAGGTGCGTAGCAGGGAGCAGCCACACAGTGCGGGGCTCGTGTCCCAACCGACAGCTGTAAAGTTTCTTATGGCCCGCAAGTTTGACGTTTCTAGAGCCATCGAACTCTTCCAAGCATACAAGGTACAGCAGTGCTTTGATTGGTGACAAAACTGAGATGACAATTCACTTTTTCTATTATTAACATGACGCCAAAGGGCTTAATTAGAGCTAACAGATGGGGGAAGATATTTAATAACAAATTTACTGACCTGACATTTTCTGGATATTGCAGTTGTGATTTTAACTTTAACTAATATTTCTTCAGCCTTATTTGTTGTCCATTTATGGTTATAATGAAAAACTCCTGTTAAACTGCCAATAGACGGGTGTTTTGCTTAAACATGTAATTATGAAGTAAATATTGATTGCACAATGTAATTGCTATAGAATAATGAAACCATTGGCATTCAGACTGGTTGCCTCTAAGCCACACTTTTACTGTGCAGTTTTGTCTGCCACTGAGCACAAAATCTCTGGGGAAAATTAAGGCTGATTGTGATCTAGTCTGTCTGTTAAGTACTTTATCTGACTGGTGACCCATAATAATATGTTTAGAGCTCTTTGCTGTAGTCAAGTGAATTTCATGTATATAGCCATGAATCACAAATTACAATTTGCCTCAAGGGGCTGTGCAGCATACGACTCCCTCTGTCCTTAGACCCTCAATTGGAATGAGGATAAACTCCCCCAAAAAACCAATGACGGGGAAGAACAGGGAATGGGGAAACTTCAAATAAAGAAAAAAACTACAAATTTTGATCACAAAAATACAGATATGTAACTGTAGCAGCAAGCAGTCATTCCCTGTTATTGTAACAGGCCATTCCCTGTTATTCAGTTCTGAATAACACTCCATTCTTTAAAACAGAATAGCAGCATGCTCTGCTGTATGTAAGAAAGTCAGTCCACTGAGGATTCTGTGCAGACCCATATAGAAGGCAACAAATTCTACCTTTATTAAGCTGTTTGCTCTATTTTTTGTTAATACTGTATCAAGACCTGTCTCTGCCATCATGTATCAAAATTAGAACACAAGAATCAAAGAGGGCATCATCAATATCAACCCTGACGAGGAGCCCCTACGCTCTGAGCTGCTGAGTGGCAAATTTACAGTCCTGGTGAGTGTTGGCAATTACATTTCACAAAGTAACAGCAGGATATCATTTCACAATTAAACCCCAAGATTCACAGAAAATGGTGCACATGCTGGTCATGAAAGAAGAGGTGTGTGTGTGTGTGTGTGTGTGTGTGTGTGTGTGTGTGTGTGTGTGTGTGTGTGTGTGTGTGTGTGTG
>JBBPCS010000096.1:153957-166643 GCA_037974645.1 Hollardia meadi | reverse complement strand
TAAACTGGGTATTGGTATCAAAGTCAAAATTTGGGTGTCCTGACAACATTACTGTTAAGTATAATGGCGGTCCAGCCGTATACTAGGTTCACCTAGTCTTGTTTATCTGTATGCTATTTTAGACACACTGAATTGTTGGATGTGTGGTCTCTTGAGTTGTAGTTCCTGTATGTGTCCTGTAGGTGGACCCCAAGCGGCGTCTTACTGTTGGACAGCTGCTCGACCATCCCTGGGTAGTGAAAGACTACAACAGCCCTGTGGAGTGGCACAGCAGGCAGCCGGTACACACACACACACACACACACACACACACTGTAACAACACTGTATTAGAGATACAAACAAACATGTATAAACTGAACTGCACACACCATAGTATCTTTATGGGCAGCATAGTGCTTATTTAACTGTAGCATGTTTCTATTAATAATATAAAATTTATAAAAAATAATATAATTCTTGTTTTAGTGCTGACGTATAAAAATGTAAAAAAGAAGCATCTGTCTTGGATTTTGTGTAAGCATTGTGTTTTTATTCAATTTTTTGTAGCTAGGCCACATAGATGTGGACTGTATCACTGAGATGGCTGTCAGCATGAAGCGATCGAGGGAGAGCACCACAGCGCTGGTCAAGGAGGTGTGTGTCTATTTCTTGTCATTTTTGAGCGTTAGCATTGAATTTATTATGCTGATCAGTTCATCATCACTTGATTTTTGTTGTGTTATGGGTGGTGATATCACAAAAACAGTATATGTTAATCGTTTTTTTCTTTACCTCTTTTTTTGTGCAAACAGAATATTTGATATACTTTCTATTTGATATGCAGTCTAATACATCTTAATTCTTACAGTGGCGGTATGACCAGACCACAGCCACCTATCTGCTGCTCCTGTCAAAGAAGCAGAGAGGCAAACCTGTCCGCCTGCACCCTGAACCAACAGTCTGTGAGGACTCCTGCTCTCCACTGCACCAGGGAATACTGGTCAGACTTGGGACCACAATGCCCAAAAGGCTTTGTTCTATATTTGGTCTTTACAGCTGCATGTTCTGGTTAACTCTATCACTTCATCTTACATAATTATTGTTTCCTAGTTCCAGGCGTCGTTGTGGATTCTTTTGTCTCGTTTCATCCATTGCTTATTTTCTCTCTCAGACTAGGGACGTCCTTCACTTCAGCGAGGATGAGGATGCTGTGATTGTGGGTTCTCTGGACTTTTGCTCAGAATACATTGATGATTGCCCGTGGGTTTCAGTCAGACAGCATACACACCAGGGAGTCAGAGGTCAGCCAGATGGATCCACGAACAAAAAAGACATGGTATGTGAAAGTTGGGACAAATGTATGTTTTTGCTGTCTTCCACGTCCTCGCATATCAACTTTGGATTAAAAAACTTGTCTTTTGATTGGTAGCGGTGCTGGTGAAGGGCCATAACTAGGGCTGCCACCAACGATTATTTTCATTATCAATTAATCTGAATCTTTTCAAAATGAATCGTTTAGTCTATAAAATGTGAAAAAAATCTTCTCAAAGTTTGCCAAAGGGATGTCTTCAGATTGCTTCCTTTGTCCAACCAAACCCATAGAGTATATAGATGAGGAAAAGCTGAAAAATCTTACAGTTAAGAACCCTGAACCTGACTAAAACTACTCTACTCTACTAACTGACGAATTGATTAATCGACTGATCGTGGCAGCTCTAGGTATGACTCTTGTCTTCCAGAATAATCATTTCATACTGCATTTATCTCTTTTTTTGTATTCCTAAAGAGACTAGAATCTCCATCAGTGGACAAAAAATGCACTTACACCCCGACCCCAGAGAGGGGGCGAACGACACCACAGCGCCGACAAGAGAGGAGGGACAGAGACCAAGAACAAGCCAGTGAGAATAAGGAGAATATCGCAGTGCACGACAAAGATGTTGACATTTTTGTGTTGCCTCCTCCACGAACTCCTGTGTCCAGTAAGAAGAATGCACGGCACAACAAGAATGTGCTGACCACGCCCAATCAAAATGCAAATTTCAATGGCACTAAAACCAATGCAGTCACACCTAAAGGTAAGAGGAGGCTCTTGTTTATTCAACCAATGGCAATAATGAAGTGCAGAACATGCAGGGTCTCAGTCCGTCATACAGTTTATTTGTCTACTGTAATTGATTTTTGTTCCAAACAAGGGCTTTGAAGTACAGGAATCTCTATTTGATTATTTGCATTAGCCAACTGCCCCCTCTCCACACGGCTCTTTCATTTATCTGTCCCTCACTCAGTATTGTGCAGCTCTCATAATCACAAGTGCCACATCCACATGCCACACATTTGCAAGTAAATTGTCTCCTGGTAATAAACTCATTTATTGGGCCTGTTTTTATCCCAAAGCCACTCACATTTCTATGATTTAGCCGTCACTGTGCCACTAAAAAATGGACACGCTCACTCACTCATATAACACACTTATCACTGTCAACTCAAAGGTGGAGTTATTATCAGGAAGCTAATTCTGTTCGCTTATCTATAAATGAAGGACACTAATATGAATGGAGAATCATTAAAGTCTTAATTATTTGTCAAAGTGAATTCTCTGCTCAGATGTCCAGCCTCATTATTTTCCTCTATAGACTCAAGCTGGTTAATGCACTGCAGCTGACCCAGTTGGTGGTAAACCCTTTGGAATGTGGCTCAGTCCTTTACAGCCTCTTGTTCTCTAAGCTACTGTACAGACATGCTGTCTCTGACGCACACACACAAACACACACAATGTGGTCTGTGTGTGTCTGTCCCTAGGCATGTGCTGTGACAGGTGTAGCTGTCTCTTTCCTCTGCTCACTGTCCCACGTGGGCTGTAGTGACATGTGTTCTCTTGCCACTAAAGCCTAGCTCTCTTTTTGTGTGTGTGTGTGAGTGAGTGAGTGTGTGTGTGAGAGTGTGTGTGTGTGTGTGAGAGAGAGTGTGTGTGTGTGAGAGAGAGAGAGTCTGTCAGACTTGTTGTCTCTGTATTCCAAAGCCTTTGTGTAGCCAGCTCCACACATAAGAGCAAAGGGCTGTACCGGCCAGTTTCTTGTTTAACCCCATCCAGTTTGCCCAGTTTATTGCCTCTCAAGAGGCTTTGAGGTTCGATCTAATTCCATATTGTCTGGACAGCATTATAATTTTTGCATCAGTCTTTATTGTAGTTATAAGATGCTGAGTGACAATAAGTGAAATACTCCATCCCAAAACAGTTTTTTTGTTTTTCAGTGCTTTACACCATGCCTTCAAATATACTGTAAATATAGTGTTGATGTGTTTTGGACTAATGTATACACATCTACTCACCATTTTGTCATTTTGTCAATAAATCATTTGGTCTATAAAACATCAGAAAACTGAAAAATGCCCATTACTATTTATCAAAATAGTTTATAGTTTAATCTAACAAAATTTAAAAAATTGTTGCTTATAAATTTTGTGTCTAACTTGACTAATCGATTAAACGACCAGTGGTTTCATCTCTACATATCTGGAGTATTTGGAAACATTTGAATTTTTAGAAGAACTTAAAATAAACTGCTGTTGGTTTGAACCAATGTTTGGCTGTAAAGACTATCTCACTGATTAATTGATTAATGTGTCTATTTTCACTTTTTATGTGTGTTGTAGGTGGAGGCAGTGCCTCTAAAGAGCACAATAAGAAGAGGGCAGCAGAGAACAAGAACATTGAAATACTGGCCTTCAGTCCTGAGCGAAGGTGGGTTGCCTTCAGGATGGAGTAAGATGTAGCAGAAAGCAATAATAATGATCATGGGGCACGAGGGAGACTAAAGTTCACATGTAAGATTGCTGGTGACATAGCACAGAGTCGCATCACTGAATTGCAAAATTGTGTCCTAGTTGAAGTCTTAGGTCAGAGCAGTTTAATCAAATGACCCACCAAATGATTAAACGTGAGACCCTAATTGCTCTCTAGGTCTCGGTCTCTGGACATGGCTGTTACAGGAGACAGCGGGAAAAAGAAGAAAGGAGGAAAGGTGTTCGGTTCCCTGGAGAGAGGCCTGGATAAGGTGATCAATATGCTCACTCCCAGCAAGAGACGAGCCCTGCGTGACGGCCCACGCAAGATCAAGGTATACAGAAGCCACACACCTCGTTACCTGTTCTCCGTCCAGCACAACATATTGTACACAGCATTTCTGTTCCTGTCTTTTTTTCTGCTAGGCACAGTACAACGTTACTCTGACCAGTCAGACCAACCCAGACCAGGTCCTGAACCAGATCCTCTCCATCCTGCCAGAGAAAAATGTTGATTTCACACAGAAGGGGTAAAAAAGAAGTGTTATCCTGCTTCTTGATCAGAAGGCCCAGTCTTTGATCCAATCCTAATCGTCTCCTTCGCCCTTCATTTAGGTATACCCTCAAGTGTCGGACCCAGGGTGACTTTGGAAAGGTAACCATGGTGTTTGAGCTGGAGGTGTGCTTGCTGCAGAGACCAGAGGTTGTTGGAGTCCGCCGCCAGAGGCTGAAGGGAGATGCCTGGGTCTACAAGCACCTGGTGGAAGACATCCTCTCCACATCCAGTATCTAAATTATGCACTTTATTGGTTAGAGTCAGAGTCCAGGAATAAAGGATGGGTTGATTAGTGCACAGATTCAGACATATGATGATGTCTTCGCACATTAAAGATCAGTCCATCATTATTCATTGTGAATATTTAGAAGATTCCATAGGCCAGCCTATAATCCCCAGAGTGCATGTTACATTAAATTTATGATCATTACATGTCAGGACCCTGTACAGCATATCTTGTTAGAAAATTGTTTTACTTTCCCTCTTCATAAGCTAATAGGATCCCTGTCAGTCCTCTCGAGATGAATGTGTGTTTGTATGAAATGTAACGCTATTTACAGCATACCTTCTGGCTACTTATTACCATATTTATGTCCTGTTGTTGTTATTCTCCCCTGTAGGTGCTAAACTTGATTGAATAACATAAAGAAGCAGAGCATTGCTAATTTACTGTCATTGTTTTTTTTATGTTCACAATTCTTCCATCATTATGTTTTTACATGGTTGTCTTGTATGAAGGGTCTGCTTTTATTTCTTATCGTCTAGTTTTAAACTCGCATTGTGTCTGTAAGATTTGACATGGAAAAGGAGCAAAATAAATGATTTCTGGAAAATGTAATATGCCCGTGTTTATGGAGACAGATGGCCGAGATGAATTTATCTATTTCCGTGACATCAAATGTTCTTGTTTTATTCATTCAGCAATTTGATGGAGCGGTGGTCTGTTTTACGCTCTGTCATCATCCTGTTTGTCTTCTAGGCTTCACTCCACTTTGCTTGTGATGGTTTAGTTAAGCGATAGCATTCCCACCTCTAAAATAAGTGTTGAAATGTCTAAGATGTTTCATCATTTCAGGTACTTTGGGTTGCAAGCTGCACTCTCATGTTAAATAGACTCGTTTTGATCTTGGAAACTAACAACAGATGGCAACATCGGTGTGTTTTGTGTAATTTTATGCAATATTAATGCACATACCCGGAGCGTCGCCAAAGCTATGGCATATTTTATACTTATAAATGAAAACTTTTTATCACTGAATTACAGGAATTTTTTATGTTCTTTGTTCTCAAGTAAGTGAACATTAATGATTTAGGTTTGATGCTCTAAATATCGGCTGGTTATTGTTATTGCAGAAATGGCTGTAGGAGTGTGACTGTTTTGACGGACTGAATGACTAAATGATGATCATTGCCTGTAACATCCAAATGGTAAAACAAAGGAGTCAAAGGGCTCCTCTCTCCTCCCTATGTCAAGACAAGATGCCACTTAGTCACAACAGCGCTGCTGCTGCTGATTGACATTTTATTTGTGGCTGCTTCTCCTGCGTCTCAGCAGGGAGGGGAAGAGTAATTGTGGGTTGAGAGGATTATAAGGGAGGTTTAACCTTAATGGAGTCTGGAAGAGGGTGGTTGGTGGGGATGATAATTTAGGGCAGGGGTTAAGGTTGGAGAAAAAAACCCCATCCTCCTCAGCCCTGTAACCTCCTTATTACTCCAGTAGGGGTAATGACTCCTGCTGGGCTGAGGTTGGCCAGTCAGAGCTGTGATTGTGTGTATTTAGTGTGGACAACAGCTGGATTAAAACCAGCTATCACCCATAAGAGAGATTCTCCCTACTTTTCTGGCCGTTCCCCATTTTCTCCTCACAATAGAGCCTCGCAACCAAATGATTCAGGGTTTCCTGCTTGTTAGAGGAACCTCATTTTCTGTCATGATCTGCTAACTGAAAGAGTGCATTAATTGATTTATGTCTTTGTCCCTCCACTCAAACAGGTGGCGCTGAAAAGTCCCTTTAAACTCAAACTTTGCAGTCCAGTCTGGTTTGAAAACTAGAGCAAGAGAACATGCCTTGCACAATGTCCTGAGGAGGATAAATGAATCCAAACTGAGAGCGTTAGTAGAGCAGCGTGAAACCTACACTGGAGACTACAGTATCAGAATCAGAGCTGACACTCCATTCAGTTTGGAAGCAGTATTGGGTGAGTAGAGATGTAAATATATGATAAACTGCTGTCATCAAGCTAACAAAATGAGCAGATGCTGTCACTGCATCATGTGTGAACGCTAGAATGGATTAGAGTTGCTCAATACGTAACTATTTTGTTTGTTTGTTTTCAAGCTTGTGAGTGTGACGTGTGGAGAAATGAGGTTTCTGCTGGCAGTCGCCCTCGTTCTCCTCTTCCTGTGTGAGTTCATGTTTTATGAGAAATGCTTTTCTACCGATATGTTCTGACAAGTTTGCTTTTTGCTGTATGACATCCATTTCTTCTTCTGTCTGCATATCTGTACACTGCTCATTTTTCAGGGCTTCACAAGGCTCAGACGTCTAATGACACTTTGCATGGAAATCCTTGTGCGGTAGGTTGATGCAAATAAATGAAGAAAGTCGTTAGGCCCACTGTGATATATATTTTGATATATTCTCAGGTCAACAGATGGATAAGATATTTTTAAAGAATTTACTTACCCACAATTTATTTTTCTTAATTTTTCTTTTTTCTTGTGAAATACTGGGCACTTTTACCCCTTCAGGCCTTGAAAAACCCTCTAAATTAAATACCGTATAGCCGATTTGGTAGCCGAATGGTTACAGCCACATCAATTTCAATTTCAGGCGAGAAAACTTGCCAATTGTCATACCCATGTTTCTTGTCTGTCTCCTCACTACTGACTGCCCAATAATGGCACGAATGAAAAAGATCTTGAAAGAAAAATTATAATAATGATCTGAGAAGAAAAACTTACATTTAATTCTACATTTTTTAAAATGTATTTCCACGTCACATTTTGTCTCATTTAGGCAGTATCCACAAGTGAGGTGGCAGTGTCTCTCCTCTTATCTCCTCTGTCTCTGTACTCCTGGCTCACCTCCACGCTGCTCAGACTCGTCCTGTCTGTCCCGGCTCTCCTCCTCAGCTCCTTTCATCACTCCCTGCTGCTCCTCCTCGCCTGGCCCTGGTGCGTTGCCAACGTCTCTGTCTCCCTACTTCTGACGTGTTTCCACGTAGCCCTGTACTTGCTTCACATGGCTCTGGTGGTTGGGGTTGTGGCCATTTTGACCCTGGCACGGCACAAAATGGCTGACAATGACACCACCAGTGAGAAAGCGTTGTGCCAGCAGAAGACTCTGGAGATGCGTCGCACCAAAACCAGACTGGGGATGTTTGGTCACAGAGTTACGCAACAAGGCTGAGTTCTGCTGTAAATTGGTATTATTTTGTGTTTCTTTAAGTAAAAATCCGCTTCAGCTTGTTTGGACCTGCTGTTATTATTCAATGAACATACAAGTGTGGGTCATTTTTACAGAATCTGTGTTTAAATTGGCTTTGGGACACGTTGTAGGAAGCAGCAGGAAAAAAGCATTGATTAGTGTGCGTGCTCGTGACCTAAATGAGGCTGAAAATATATCAGCTAGATGCTACTTTAACCAACAGCATGCAGTTGTCCACTGATCTATCTCTCTAGTTTTCTCTCTCCTCATCGTAAAATGTGACCCCCCCCCCCCCAATTATCTGCGGATTGTTGTGCTGTTTTCTTCCCATCTGCAGATGTTATCATTAGACATGTCTGTCAAATGGAAATGAGCGGATGAGAAAAAGAGCAAGAGGAATATTTTCTGCATTCATTGTGCCTTTGTGTTTATACAGTGAAGTCCAACAGTGCAGGGCATGCAAAGCTTATTCCTGAAAAACAATAATAAAGGGAGTTAACAGAGAGAGAAACTACATGTGGTATAGGCATTGAGCCAAGACGGCGAATGCTTGGCCAACCAGTAAATAGTATGTGCTGACACGCTGTGGCTCTCAGAACTTAGGGAAGCATTAAAAAATGTTATGAAAAAAACAATTTTATCAAAACTATTAGCACTCCCGCCTAAGGGTGTAGCCATAAAAAGTAATGGGGGAACTTTCTGTGCTCTTGTAAATGTGTGTGAAAGAGAATGACAGAGAGACAGAGGGGAAATGAGGCTGGATCATAGAGATTTATTACATGGCCGTGGCATCCTAATTAGCATAAAGACTGGACCGGCCCATTCAAGCAGAGAATTAAAAACCTTAATTGTGCTGTCAGCCTTCCTCTCTCTTTCTCACTGTTGACTCTACTTCATTCCACTCGCATTCGTCTGCTCGCCCTCTCCTCTCGGCTTATGAAAGTAGCCTCCGTCCATGCTGTTTAATTGTTAGTGATAAATAGGAAGCGGGATGTTCGTAATTGTCTCAGAGATGGGGAGAGGACGACAGAGATCGTCTGAGGGAAGGAGAGAGATGGGGGAGAGTTTTCCGATTTTAAAAGAGGAGAGTGAGGAGGTCATTTATCAAATGTTTGTTTGAAGGAGTAAAATTGACTTGGCAGACACAGGCGAGGAAGTGTTAGTGGGATTTTAATCCAGGCCAGACTGGGCCCACATGAGGTGCCAATGTTTTCCACGAGGCTATAATGCAAGGCTGACATCACATGGGATGGATGGTAGAGATGGGAAAGGCTCCCATAACTATGAATTGTAAAATGTTCCTGTTATCAGAGCATTATATCCATTAAGTTTTGGCTTAGTTACAATGAACTTAAGAGGCATCCATTCTTCTGTATTACATATACAAGTTTAATATATTGAAGCCCTCAGAAGAATCCAACTTTCCTCAATGAAATAAGAACTTGAAAGTTAATGTGAATGCTATTTACAAGTCTGAAACGTATAATTACAGTAACTCTGATGTGACAGAACGCAGAGGCGATTGAGAAAATCCACGGAGTGGAGGAAAAGCCTGGGAAAAAATTGGGCAAATGAATGAATATTTTCCATCAAATTCTAAGCAAAAATCATATTGTTTCTTCATGGCCCAGTAGCAAATGTTGCAGAGGTTGGGAACCACTGCAATAGATGCTCCAATTTGATTCTTTGTTGCTTAGGTGTTAGCACTTGTAGCATTGTTACTAATGTTAGTCTCTGGCGTGTTTTTGGACTGCATTTCTCAGAGACCACCTGTAAATCAAAGAGTGTAGGGGCTTTTCAACCTAGTGCAAGCAGCAGTGGTAGCCGGGGCACGAGGCCTTTGATTCATATCTCCAGAATATTTTAATGAGGCAGAAAGAGTAGTTTTATGTAGGAAAACCATGCTGTTCTGTTACCATAGTTTAGTTTTAATAGTTCTAGAATTACGTTCACAGTACCGCCACTAGGGGGCAGTGGTCTCTTTAAGAGACACAGGAAGTGGCAACAGGGAGCCATGTTTGAGATCTGTAGGAGGCATATTACATACAGAACAGCTATTGTACACCATCTGTTTACATCAGCAAACATCTGTTCACATCTTATGCTATACGGAGCATCGTCGGTATGTATTATCATTTTATATCCTTATGTTCAATTACAGTCCATTGTCTGTCATTAAAAAAGGTTGGTGTGAAGTTTGAGGAAAAATGTCGATAAGCAATTCTCAGTTGATTTCATGATGTAAAACGGCTACCAAGCTAGTTCCTATTGATTTCATTTATAACATATGCTTTGCTTACAGTCGCTAGGAGTTTATAGTATAGTAAAAGATCGATGACATGTTTAAAATACGAATGTTATGGGTCACGTGATTGATAGTTTAAAAACAATAAATATGTGATAGATAAACAATAAAAACACAATACATATATAAACATGTGTGAGTTAAAAAGGTTTAAAAACGAATAATTTAATTCATGGTAAGAAATATGTCTACAGCGTATTTACAAGATATTTACAGTAAGCGATTTGTCTGATAATGCCATGTTTGTGTGTTCTCAGTTTCACCCTTTTTCAAGTCAATAAACCTGTGGATAAACTGATGACTATCTCCAGAGTTTTGATGAGAAGAAGGCGTTTAACTTAATGCCAAGATATATTCAGTACATATATTGAGGGCGGCACAGTGAAACGACGACTTCAATGCAGAAGATAACGCAGCATACGCTGGACACAGACAATGGAAAGCAAAGAAGGCACACTCTGTACTAGATCCTCTGCATCATGTTCTTCAAAAAGATCAAAGGTTTCTTCCACCGGGGCTGCTGCTACCATGGCTCGTGCAAAAGCAGAGGCAGCCAAGGCACGCCTGAGTTTTGCAAATAAGGAAATGGTCCTAAAAGTAGAAAAAGCACAACTAGAAGCAACGATGGATATGTTATCATTGGAGCGCGAAACGGCCGCAGCTGTGGCCGAAGCCACCTCGACCGACTATTTGCAGCTCCCCTTGACCCTACAGAGCAGACCAAAGAATATATTGCTGAACAGGCCAAAGAGCAAAATAACATACAGTTTGCACCACCACTTCATCAACCTTCTCAAGATGAGATCAGACAGTTACACACAGAGCCAGCTTCAGCACACCCTATCCAAACCCCCCATGTCAAAGAAGAGCATAGCCAAGCGGACTTTAAACCTTTCTCTACAACGCCAAACCAAATGGTAACAGCTCAGCAGCCACAGCTCACTCCAAATAAGCATCTCTACTCAACAAATAGGCAAGATTATCATTGTTCATGTGGACCAAGGTCTACAAATCACAGTCCTCCCTTTTCTACCATGCCCAGCCACGTATCTCAATACCCCCACCACGACCAACCTATTATGACTGACCTTGTCAGATATTTCGCTCGCCATGAGCTCGTCACCACAGGCTTGATCCAATTCAATGACCAACCACAAAGCTACAGAGCCTGGAAATGGTCCTTTAAGAATGCACTCGGAGACCTAGATTTGACAGCCAGTGAAGAAACGGATTTGTTAGTCAAGTGGCTGGGAAAAGATTCGGCTGAGCATGCTAAACGGATCAGGGCTGTCCATGTGAACTTTCCAAATAGAGGACTTGCGATGATATGGGATAGATTGGATGCATGTTATGGAGCCCCGGAAGTGATTGAGGATGCACTTTTCCAACGCATCAATAGCTTCCCAAAAATCTCCAATAGAGAGTATTCAAAACTCAACGAGTTAAGTGATCTCCTTATGGAACTAGAGGCAGCAAAGGCAGACGGAGACCTTCCAGGCCTCTAATACCTGGACACAGCACAGGGAATAAATCCTTTGGTCCAAAAGTTGCCCTTCGGCCTACAAGAGAAGTGGCTTTCTCTCGGATCCAGCTACAAACTAAAGCACAATATCTCCTTCCCTCCCTTTGAAGTTTTTGTTGACTTCATTAGACAACAAGCTACAATAAGAAATGATCCAAGCTTTAAGTTTATCACGCAAGCTGATGCTCCTCCAAAAGCAATAGACAGAAGGAAATCTCAGTCCACAAAATGGACGTATGTCATGAAGCTCATCTTGCTACAGACAAACATGCTATAAAGACTGACGATTGTGAAAGACTGTGCCCCATCCATAAAAAGCCTCATCTACTCCAGAAGTGCCGGGCTTTCCGTGAGAAACCTTTAGAGGAACGTAAGGCATTCCTGAAGGAAAACGGGATTTGCTATAAATGTTGTACATCTACACAGCACATGGCCAAGAACTGTCAGTCCACCACAACATGCTTTAAGTGTGGTAGTGAGAATCATATCTCCATCCTCCACCCTGGACCAGCACCGTGGACCAAAGAGCCATGCCCCTCTGCAGAGCATGGCGGGGAGCAAGACCCCCAGCTTCAGAAGTCACAACCGGCTGCACCGAAGTCTGTGGTGAAAATCAGAGTGACAGATCATGCTCTAAGATCTGCCTCAGCAATAAATCTCTAGCTCGTTCTGAGTTCTTAGATGCTTTCAATGTTCAAGGCCCTACTTCTCCATACTCTCTCCGGACCTGCTCTGGAGTGACAGAGAAAACAGGGAGAGAAAAGTTAGTCTCCCTTTACCAAGTCTCTTAGAATGCAACGACATCCCTGACAACAGATCTGAGATTCCGACACCCAGTGCTGCATTTAATCACCCTCACCTGAAATCAGTGGCTCATTTCATTCCAGAGCTTGATCCAAATGCTCCCATCATGCTTCTCCACGGCCGAGACATCATTTCGGTCCACAAGGTGCGAAAGCAGTTGAAAAGGCCCACGTGATGCTCCCTACGCCCAAAAACTTGACCTGGGATGGGTGATAGTAGGCAATGTGTGCTTGGGGAGTGTTCACAAGCCCACCACAGTGAACACATACTATACCAGAACAACAGGATGGGAACACCTCTCC